>CM039121.1:24326276-24700234 GCA_022036555.1 Microstegium vimineum | reverse complement strand
TCATGTTGTATTGAAGCCCTACCTTTTAAGAACTTATCGTACACACGGGGTGGAATACGAAGACTAGATAGGGCTGTCACTTCCTACTAGCATCCACTGACTTTTCGTGCGATCAGTGGTTTACAAAGGCAAGATCTAGCCTAGACACCACGTGTCCACTATTCTTACTACTTTAACATTGGCCTAAGATTAAAGCACTTCACTCAGAGCAAAGCGATGAACAAGCGCGAAAAGTTGTATATCAGCTAAACTAGATTTATAATACTAAATGCTATAAAGAACTCAGAAGAAGTCACTTACAAGAGATGAACTTACAAGAGACTCGCATCCGCCGAGGTGCAGCTCCGGAGAAGATTCCCGACAGGCCCGGGGCTTTCTCCAGAAGACTTCCCTCACTCTCCTTCAATTAGCATAGCACTACTGAAGAGCTCCGCTAAGAGACTAAGGAGTAGTGTTTCTCCAATGAGGCATGAATGATAAGGGAGCTCTAGGAGTCTATTTATAGCTAGAGGTGGAGTAGGGGCTACTCCGGTGCCATGTCAGCAATCCGCGTCACCTTCATCGACCACCGTAGGATCCAACCGACCTCTGAACCGCCTTAGGATGGATGGTGATGATTTCCAGCATGTGGGGAGTGAGTATGGTGGTTACTGGAGGTTGAACCACCTTAGGGGAGGTCGGCCGACCCCCCCTACTGGCCTGTGGGCCCTCTCTTGCTCTTCTAGAAGGTGTCCCACTGGTCAGGGACCAAGTGGGGGCTGGTGGGCCCAATGATAGGTCGGCGGACCCCCTTATGGGGTCTTTGGCCCACCTCTACCTTCTGGATGCTGGTCCCACTTGTCATATGCTTTGGGTGTTTGTTCTGAGATGATTGTCACGCTAATCTCCTTGGTGTGGGCCCATGGATCCTTGTGCTTTGCATCTGAACCGTTGAAAGGTAACATAGGGTGGATCCGAGGGTGCAGGACAACTTGATATGGTGCTCCTTGGATCATGGGGGCATGGGAGGTCTAGTGGCCCCACAGGGAGGTCGGCCGACCCCCTATGTGGGCCCACTAGCTCCCAAATCTCTCCATTTGTCATTACCTGCACTCAAAATACTCAAGGGACATGTGGAACTAGTTATTGTATAAATTGTGCTCATGTTATGTTTTCTTCCTTTGATTATGAGGATGTTGACGGTATTTTGATGGTGACAAAAAGGGTCATTCTTACCATCAACAAGATCCCCCATACTTACCGCTTTTCTCATCCTCGAGTAAAGGATAGAATTTAACATGACTATGCTATTCAAAGTACAAAGCAAGCATAAAGATTTATTCAAGACATTTTGTTATACAAGTGGGATATGTGGTATCGGCTAACATATATCCTTAAGTGGTTGTGAAATGGAACAGTTCTCAAGGCAAAGTCATCTTCCCCAAATCATATTTTAGTACTTGGAGTTTTTGATAAGTTTTTCAAAAGAAAGCTCATACGTCAACTTACTCCTCATATAGCACTCTAGATCGCTCAAGGTGTATAAATCCTTACCAAGGCATGAAGTTGCCTTCTATTTATCTTCCTACTTCTAAAAGGCTTATGTGGAGCTGAGGTAGGGATAAACAATGTAGCAAACTTGCATCACTTATATTGTAAAGTCAAAACAAGGATCCAAGGAGAAGAATGTCATAATCCTAGATCAAGATATGCATGTGTGTGGATAAATGGTAGTGGACTAACATGTACTCTTTAACTATGTATATGATCTCTCTAACTTTAGAATTACTTGAGACATGGCTATCATTTCATCATTTTTAGAGCTTTTGCTCATCATCATTTTTCATGATAGCCATATCTCTTTTGAAGAATTTTGGAAGAGATCATATCATTTACTTCTAGAGTATATATTGAATGGACATGGATCATGTAAATGAAAGGCATGTTTTTGCGTACTTCCAGTGTAGAAGCAGCGGGAATATGTGGCGTGTACGTGATCTTGATCTTTGAACTATGACAAAAATTCTCAACAAGGGTCACAAGGTTTGACTAAACTCAAAGCAATTACAAGAAACCTTTGAGGAAGGTTTTGATCATGCATAAACATCTATGGCTTTGGTAGGAATTTTCTCACTATAGAGGAGTAGTGACATTATGGTTTTATGACATTTTCAAAAATTAATCTCCAAGAACTTTAAATAGAAAGGCTATGAATCATGAACCGAGACTATATCACATTAATCAACAACTTAGTCAATATTATCTTCCTATCAAACTATTTTCCCACTAGCATAAGCAAAAAACAAGAATTTCTCTTTATGGCACTTTTGCCCTTTAAAAGTCATAGATCATATCAGTTTTCAAATTTCGGATGCGATTTTCTTGTTTTATTCAACAATGAAAAGGGAAATAAACTAAGAGATTCATTTCTTGAAGAAATTATTTTTATTTAAAGAGATAAAATGAGTAAACAAATAAAAGCATAGAAGAAAAAGGGGAGAGATGTGGCAAACTAGTCAGGATTGATGTTGAAGCTAAGTGGATGCTGGCTGGTGGACCCGGGGCTTCTAGGTGCGGTCGGCCGACCCCACCCCTGGCCCATTTGGTTACTTCGGTCTCTGCAATAGAATTCCTTACCTCTGAATGTTGATCTTCTCTGTCAGTTTTGAAATTTGGCCTCTAAGGTGCATTGGCCGATGCACAAAAGTGGCCGTTTTGGTCCAACTTTTTTGTGGAATGTGTCATGATCGTGTACACCATAGTTCCATGGCCAAACTGGTGATTTGGTACATTAGGGTGTCGACCGACACCCCCCCATAATTGTTTCGGAGTATACTGTAAACAGTGACAGAAGATAGATCAAATGCAGGGGTTCTGCTGGGGTAAAGTACCAGCATAACCAAAACTTTATTCAATTCAAATCTTTCTAGGCACAAGTTACATTGATGAAGGGAAAATGATTGAAAATAATAAATCTAATTGCCTAGCTTATTAGTGATACTAGCAATCTATGGAGAAGGAGGGGCAAAGAGATCCTCTCTCTTGATTGCCTGGGCTAAACGTTTGATCTTCGCCCTAGTGCTAATGCGAAGATCATTGAAGCTATCTTTTAAATCTAAACGTGCCATCCTCTCTTCTGCTGCCCTTTCTGCTAGTTTTGTGTTACTCTCTCTAAGTCTAGCAACTATGCGCAGTAGCTTCTCCATGTCGCTTTCTTCGTCCTCCTCTTGGAATTGGTCTGGAGGGCCAGAGATGGAAGGTGGGTTGCTGGTTCGCCGGACCGACTTGCGAGAGCCTCTGATTCCAGGGAGTTGCGTGTCTCCCTCCACTCCTCGGAGGTGAGGAGAGGAACGAGTACCTTGCCCATTCCCGGTCCACCATGCGCCCTTTGAAGGCGCATCCATATCGGCGTCGATGGTGAGTACGAGCTGGTGTTGCCCGTGCTTGTGTCGCCTTCAGTGGTGGAGATGATGGCCTTCTTCACCCCCAATTGGCCGGTGGTTAGCTATTGAAATCTCTTATGACACTTAAGCTAGGTTGTCATCCCCAGCATGACAAAGAGATGTGGTATTGAAATATACATTTTCTCTAAGTAAATATAAAAGTGTTTCTGCAAGCGCACAGATTATACCGATGTAGCATTTTAACTAGGAGTATTCCAAGTTTCGTTATTTATATTTTTACCACTGGGAAGGGATGCTAAGGAATAAATGAGGAATGAGTAATGAGTATCAGTGCATGTGTAATGGAGAGTTTTCATCTATCTCTCTCAATACAGGATAAGGTGTCACATAAGATATAGATAACAAATGAATAGTGACAAAAGATAAATACTGATCATCATATATATTAGCCACATAAGATGATAATAAGCACCCCAACAGATATTCTAGAAAGACATTAACATGGAATTAGGGCGAACCACAAAGATATTTCCTAAGTCATTCTTAACTATACAGTCTAGCATACTATGATTAGTGCAATTATACTTGGCAATCATGGCGAGATAAGAGATATTCATGTGTAGTGAGTATTACTAAGGAAGATGAGAAACATAACAATCATTTCCCCGTAATAGTACTGCTCTGCCTACCCTATAAATGGGAGGAGGACTACAAAGGACTCAACAGGACTGTCACTCCCGTGATCTACCTCTCGATCCGGAATATAGGGTACAATCATAGATAAATACGGTCTAGGCACCACGCCTACACAATATCTATCATTTACCCATAGTACTGATGGATAAACGCTATACGATCCTAAACATGGATATGATTCAGATCTAACTAAGCCAAGCATATAATCATAATAGACTAAGAACAATATAATTGAGAACATAATCGAATAGAGTAAAGTCATAAACAATATAATGAAGTAGAGCAAAGTCATATTCATAATACTGAAGAACGAATGATGAACAATGAAGAACTAGAGAGAGAACTATCAATAATCCTCTTGACAGATCCGGAAACCAATCGAAGATTGACTCCTTCTAGTTATAATCCTATATAGCTATGCTAAACTAGAGATCTAGTTGATGTGGTGGCTCTAGGGCTTGATCAGGGACCTCTCCTCCTGAGATGAATCTTGAATAATGAATTAGGGTTTCAGGGGGGCTCTCTCCTCAGGGTTAGGGGGCCTTCCTTATATAGCCTTTTCAAATGAACGTCAGCCGTTGGATCAAACCGACCTTAATGGAGGGCTTAGATGCAACCTCAAAGGTGGTGGAGAGGGGGTCCACAAGGAAGACCTTCATTGGGCCTTGCCCTAGGGCGGCCGTCCCAGGGGGTAGGGTGGGTGCCCTGCCTGGGCCCGCTCGGCCTCTCGTTTCTTTCCGCGCCTTCTTGACCCTTCTAGAGTATTCTTTTTTATGCGGATGATAATTATCTCTATGTAAACATGACATGTGGGCCTTTCCTCCATATTTCCTGATATCCCCCTGCAGAAATAGACATTCACCTAAACTCGTGGAATTATGTCAGTATAAACCTTATTTCTAAGTGTTGGTTTCAATTAGATCCTTTTCCTTGGTTAGTTGACGGTTGAATTTTGTACTGAAGGACCGTCAACAAACTCCCCCAAGCTTACCTTTTGCTCGTCCCTGAGAAAAGATAGACTCAGTGATGGATTAGGAGTTGCTACGATGCTTTCACGCCTTACAGGTACACATGCTTTCAAATAAGATCTTATCTCCGGATTAGATCAACTATTAAGACTTAAAACTTACTCATTTTACCTTCCACCATGGGGCTTGTAACCGTCACCTTCGTCTTGGGTAGTTGAAAGACAGAACGGTCCAGTCAAGCACCATGTACCTTGCTCTTTGATCAACTATAGCTCCGGAGTTTTTGTAGATTTTCAAAATAAAACTCAGAGATTCCTTGTATGACTCTCTCAATCGCTCCTTTGTGGTATTTCTGGATCCTTACCAAGGCATTGATGGTGTTGCCTTCTCTCAAATATGTGGTATTTGTGGTATAAGGCATTGTGATATTGCCTTCTCTCTCTCACCCTACTTCTAAGGCTTATATCTGGAGTTCATAGGTGGGAGATAGCGTATACATACTTACAACACATATGTTGCATAGTCAAACCGTGGATCCAAAGGAACAGGTCAATAAGTCAAATCAACAAATCAAGATGTGCATGTGTGGCGAATGAATGGTGTATGATGATGGTGGAATGATGGTAATGATAGCAAAGGTGAAAGTCTAACTTTTGCTCCCTAAATATACCTTTTTTGTATTTGAAACCTTTCGGAGGGAATGAGATGCTCGATAATTTTTTTTTGAGGTTGGCGGGCACTTGCTCTTTTTATTTCCTCGTCTTTTTTTAAAAGCACTCATCCTTATAGAGCAATAAAGCGAATGGAACATTTATTTCACAGGGAAAAACAGGAATAGGAGAATATTTATGTGTTTCTATTCTCTCCCGGATTAGGAGCAGAATGTTTTTGGTGGGTGGATCTAGAGATGAAAATGAGTGGATATATATGTAGATGCGTACTTCTGGGATAGAAGTAGCGTATGTGGGTGTAGTGTACGTGAATCTTCATTCAGACCGCATGACTAGTTCCGGAGGGTCACACAGCTTGACCACACTCAATGCTCATAAGAAGTATGTAAAATTGTGTGGTTTCCTAATCTAGTAAGTATGAATATATGGCTGTGGTAGGAATTTAAACTCTCGTCATACAGGAACTCATCATGTAGTGTTTTTAAAGTTTTCAAAAGATAAAATTCTCCAGAATTCTAGTATCTCTAGGAGCACATAAATAGCAACTCAAACCTTCCCATATCATATCCGTCAACGACTTAGACTTTAGATCAGGTACTCTTCCCACAAGTTTAGGTTTATAGCAAATTTCAAATCATAATAGTTATGCCTAAACTTGAGAGAGAGTTCAAATTTGAAAACTAGGTACTAGAAAGATATTACGGCAGAGCAACTATTCATCATCTTCATATTAAGAGTTTATCATTGGGGTTTATTTTAGCATAGCTATTTTATTTTATTCTCTCCTATTATTTATTAGCAAACTTCTAAACTTAGCAAAGACATATATAACGGGAAAATATTTTTATTGGGTTTCTATGATTATGCATCTTTTTATTTTTAGTAAAGTATAGATATAAAACTGATAGGTAGAAATACTTAGCTGAGTATGGGGGTGCTCTCCCCAAGTTGGATTTTGACGTAATTTCTTCTGATGTAAGTTGAAACGTGGGGGTGCTCTCCCCCAAGCTTTATTTTGACATCATTTCTTCTAATGTAGTTTACAAGTAGCAGAGGTGTTCTTATCTTGTCAGAGCATTCTGACAGTGGGTAGGATGTTCTCTGGTTGTTGTTCTTCTTTGGTTCTTGAATTCTGTGAAGCTCAAATAGACAACAAAGTTTGTGGAACTGATTAAGTGTTAGTCATAAATCTCTAGCCTGATCATGTCGAGCTTCCTCTAATGGATGTTATTATTTATCAGGATCATAAACTTACTATTTTTTTATATATTTGTTTTATAAGACAAAAACTTATTTATTATATTTTTTATGCCACCACAGCGAGTACACTTATGGGTTTTATGCCATGAGTCTATTCACATGGGGCTTACCAGTTTTAAACATTTTTTTTTGTTTTTAAAGATGGTGTAAACATGATTAACTAATTTGGGAAAGTAAATAATTAAGGGAAAAAATAACTACCAAGTGTTACCTCTTCGCATGGCGTTCGGTGGTTTAAGTCCTCTGAATAGGACTCCATATGTCCTTAGTTGTCCTGGGGCTTGTCGGACGGCGCAGCTGGTGCCTCCGGCTGTGCTTCTTCTTCTGCTATGATTTCTTTTTCTCTCCACACTCATTTTGGTGCGGTGGCCTCCCTAGGACAAGCTCTCTTTTCTAGATACTTATTAAAATTGAAGGGACGTACCTTTGTTTCTTCCCATGATTCTCCGCTCTCGTGCCTAGGGTAGTCATAGAATGATCTTTCATTTCCCAACCTTGGAGTTGGTGGTGTGTTTGGCCTAGAGAGTGGAGTTGCATATATTGACTCTTCTTCTTTAGGGTATCTCTCTTCATATCTTGATACTTCTCCTTTATAGTTTGCCCATCCGTCCTTGGCATTCTGCTTCTTCTGGTTGCGGTAGCAACGTCTTCTTCTTGTTATATTCTGCTTGGATTCTTCAACAATGTAGTTAGCATTAAAGTAATGGCGTACCTTCTCAGAGGGGAAGTGTAGGTGCACTTCTCCTGTCCTGATATAAATGATAGCTTTGGGGGTGCTTAGGAACGGTCTTCCAAGGATGATAGGTGGATCATAATCATCTTCTCCCATATCAACGACTAGGAAGTCTGTAGGGATGAAGTGGTCATCAATCTGGATGGGGACATCTTTTGCTATGCCTTCGATGACGCGGCATGTCTGATCTGCCATCTGGAGTTGGGTGTATGTTGGATGTAGAGGCATTGTGCCGTACAGAAACTCATAGGTAAACTTGGCCATAATGTTGACGCCCAATCCGGTGTCGCAGATTGCTTTCTGGAATGAGCATCTGTTGATTGTACATTCAATGGTTGGAACACCTGGGTCATCCTTCTTGATCAAATGAGGGTATCTGATTTGGTGACCTTGATTATTGTGGAGTGTTGTGACCATCTTTATTGATTCGGTCCGTACTTGCTTCTTGTTCTGGTTCTTATTCTTGTTCTGCGCGTTCTGCTTGTTCTGCTTGTTCCTTCTATTAGTCTTCTTCTTTGGTTCATCTTGAGGTTGTCCAGGAGCTTGTATGGTTTTGTTCTTGAAAGTAAATGTCTCCTTCTTCCCTTTGATGAAGAAACTGATCTTGGCAGTGCTAGCATAGATGACAGCTCCGGTAGTGTTCAAGAGTGGCCTCCCTAGGATGATGGATAACCTCTCATCAACACCGGTCTCTATCACCATGAAGTCTGCTGGGACATATGAGGTACCAATCCGGACGCGAATATCTTTTAATATTCCTCTTAGGTAGCATAGTGTCCGATCTGCAAGCTGTAAACACAGGGTTGTATCTGATAAAGGATAATTAAAGTATTTCTCATAGATTACCCTGGGCATGATATTGACGCTTGTGCCAAAGTCACAAAGTGCTTCTGGAAAGTCCATGGTGCCAATGGAGATTGGGATAACAGGTCGTCCTGGGTCTCCTTTCTTGGTTGGTAGGAAGTCGTTACACCACTCTTCTGTGGGGTTGTTCCAATAAGCACCTGCATCAAATATGTCTACAAGATTTGCAGATTCTAATCCTTCCGGTTGTGATGGAATACCGAGGTTAGTGATAGGAACAACATCAGCTATTTGGGTTAGCTAAGATTCAATCATTTTATTAAAGCTAATTTGATTCTTGATGGCAATAGAAAAATTATCCATTCTATTATAGTTTCTAGTATTTTATCATTGGATGCTAATTTCTTAGACATGTTATCCATTAACTTTCCTTGGTTAGCAACTAACTCTCTCAGAGGTGGAAAACTAGGATTATTATAAGAATTATTACCTTGATAATTACCTGAGTAGTTGCCTGAGTAGTTAGGCCTTTGTTGTTGTTGATTCCAACCTTGATTTTGCTGAGGACGGTTGTAATTGTTGTTGTTGATGTAGTTCACATCCTATTGCAATTCTGGACAATGGTTTCCTGAGTGTCCAGTGTCTCCACACTCTTCACAGGTCATGTAAGAGTCATGAATGTGCATAACTTCTTTCTTTTCTCCAGCTTTCTCATCGAGCCTCTTCATGAGCATGTCTAGCTTTGCAGATAGCATGTCTACCTCTTTGAGCTGGTGCATACCTCCACTTTTCTTGTGAGTTTGAGTTCTTTCTTCACTCCAACCTTGGTTGGACGCCATCTTCTCCACAAGAGATGTGGCTTGTGGTATTGTAAGTGATAGGAATGCTCCTCCGGCAGCAGCATCCATGGTCTCACGAGTGCTGTTGCTGAGCCCATGATAGAAGGTCTGCATAAGTAGCCAATTCTCCATTCCATGATGGGGACATTCTAGGATGTAGTCTTGGAAGCGCTCCCATGCTTCTGGAACGGACTCGTCATGTTGTTGCTGAAAACTTGAAATCTTCCCACGGAGAGCATTGGTCTTTCCCATGGGAAAGAATTTTGCTAGGAAATTGGTGGAACATAGTGCCCACGTGGTATTCTTCTCCTTGGTTGCATAGAACCACTGCTTCGCTCTTCCCAAGAGTGAGAATGGAAAAAGGCGAAGTAGTATGGCGTCTCTGCGAATGTCCTTGATGGTGAATGTGCTGCAAATCTCCAGTAAGTGTTGGAGATGAGCACTGGCGTCTTCATGTGCCTTTCCACAGATCTGGTTTGCTTGCACCATGTTGATGAGCGCAGGCTTGAGCTCAAATGACCGATCAATGTCCACAGCAGGTCCAGTGCGGATGTTGTCCGTGGTGGGGGCTGAGAACTCACAGATTGACTTGTCTGCCATGGCTTCGAACTCTAGTGTCAAGTCTCGAATGATGTTTTGATCTTCTTGATTGGGTGAAGCTTCAAGCTGAGATGATGATGATGATGATTCGGTTACTTTCTTGAGCTTGACTTTTTTCCTTCTGATTAATGCTTCGGGATTTTCAACAAAATTGTCTGGAAGATCAAACCTATTCATACATTACCTTGCATAAAATGATATGAAAAATAGGCAAAGATCAAGGGTAAGGTTGTATGAGTAGAGAATTGATGTTTTCTCATTCACATTAGTGATGCAAGTGACAACTCATTTATTCCTTTTGATAGCTAATCAACCTTCCTCGACAACGGCGCCAAAAATACTTGTTGACATCTCTTATGACACTTAAGCTAGGTTGTCATCCCCAGCATGACAAAGAGATGTGGTATTGAAATATGCATTTTCGCTAAGTAATTATAAAAGTGTTTCTGCAAGCGCACAGATTATACCGATGTAGCATTTTAACTAGGAGTATTCCAGGTTTCGTTATTTATATTTTTACCACTGGGAAGGGATGCTAAGGAATAAATGAGGAATGAGTAATGAGTATCAGTGCATGTGTAATGGAGAGTTTTCATCTATCTCTCTCAATAAAGGATAAGGTGTCACATAAGATATAGATAACGAATGAATAGTGACAAAAGATAAATACTGATCATCATATATATTAGCCACATAAGATGATAATAAGCACCCCAACAGATATTCTAGAAAGACATTAACATGGAATTAGGGCGAACCACAAAGATATTTCCTAAGTCATTCTTAACTATACAGTCTAGCATACTATGATTAGTGCAATTATACTTGGTAATCATGGCGAGATAAGAGATATTCATGTGTAGTGAGTATTACTAAGGAAGATGAGAAACATAACAATCATTTCCCCGTAATAGTACTGCTCTGCCTGCCCTATAAATGGGAGGAGGACTACAAAGGACTCAACAGGACTGTCACTCCCGTGATCTACCTCTCGATCCGGAATATAGGGTACAATCGCAGATAAATACGGTCTAGGCACTACGCCTACACAATATCTATCATTTACCCATAGTACTGATGGATAAACGCTATACGATCCTAAACATGGATATGATTCAGATCTAACTAAGCCAAGCATATAATCATAATAGACTAAGAACAATATAATTGAGAACATAATCGAATAGAGTAAAGTCATAAACAATATAATGAAGTAGAGCAAAGTCATATTCATAATACTGAAGAACGAATGAGGAACAATGAAGAACTAGAGAGAGAATTACCAATAATCCTCTTGACAAATCTGGAAACCAATCGAAGATTGACTCCTAGTTATAATCCTATATAGCTATGCTAAACTAGAGATCTAGTTGATGTGGTGGCTCTAGGGCTTGATCAGGGACCTCTCCTCCTGAGATGGATCTTGAATAATGAATTAGGGTTTCAGGAGGGCTCTCTCCTCAGGGTCAGGGGGCCTTCCTTATATAGCCTCCTCAAATGAATGTCAGCCATTGGATCAAACCGACCTTAATGTAGGGCTTAGACGCAACCTCAAAGGCGGTGGAGAGGGGGTCCACAAGGCAGACACTCATTGGGCCTTGCCCTAGGGCGGCCGCCCTAGGGGTAGGGCGGGCGCCCTGCCCCTGGGCCCGCTCGACCTCTCGTTTCTTCCCGCGCCTTCTTGACCCTTCTAGAGTATTCTTTTTCGTGCGGATGATAATTATCTCTATGTAAACATGACATGTGGGCTTTTTCTCCATATTTCCTGATATCCCCCTGCAGAAATAGACATTCACCAAAACTCGTGGAATTCTGTCAGTATAAACCTTATTTATAAGTGTTGGTTTCAATTAGATCCTTTTCCTTGGTTAGTTGACGGTTGAATTTGGTACTTAAGGACCGTCAACATAGGCCTTTTGGGAGTTACCGAATGTGCAGTCGGCTTGTTCAGATTGGAATGAGGAGACATTGATCAGGCAATGCTCCTCATCCTCTCTGAGCTCCATGACCCGGTCGGCCGACCCCCCTAGGGGTGGTTGGCTAGGCTAGCGGTGGTGCCATGGCGAGTGGAGCAACGTCGAGGACCTCGACAGCGATGGCGTCGGCATTGATGGGGTCTTGGACGTTGGAAGGGCTTCCATCGAAGGGGATGAGTGGCATCTTTCCATTGTTTCTTGGAGGAGCCATGGTGAAGATCAAGGTGGGTGTGAGGTGATGCAAGGAATGGTGCTGGTGCTGCTGGTTGTGAAGGAGAGCAAGGTAGGAGGAGGAAGAAGAAGGAGAGGGGGTCAAGAAGGAGAAATCCAACGTTCAACGCCTTCGTTCTCGCTCGGATTGCGATAGAACAAAAGGGGAATGTTGGCCCAACATTCATGTGCAATGGGCACTTTGAACGGGTTCGAACACGGTTGGTCGATCGCCTTTTGAAAGGTATAGTCTGACCGAGCCAGGTTTTGAACTCCCTCGGGTCAGGTGAGTCAGACCGTGAAACCTCAGGCTAAAAGGCCCAAAGAGGCGGTCGGCCGACCTCCTAAAGAGGCCAAATGGGCCAAACTTTTTTCGAGGGGAAAACAAGGCTAATTCTAGGCTAAGTCAGGGTCAAACATGAAATTTGAACAAAAAAGTTAAAACATGTAGATTTTAGTTCTAATTTGGATTCAGAACAAAACCTATCATGTCAATTTCTTCTTCACGGGTTTCATGCTCATGGAAAACTTTAAGATGTTGGCCATTTACCTTAAAGATTTTGCCGTCGTCGTCTTGGAGTGTGATTGCTCCATGAGATGCGGCGTTGACGACGAGGTATGGCCCTTCCCATTTGCTTTTCAGTTTTCCATGACTGAAGAGCTTGAATCTCGAGTTGAAACGTAAGACCTTGTCTCCTGGTTTGAATTCCTTGGCCTTGATTCTCTTGTCATGCCATCTTTTGGTTCTCTCCTTGTATATTCTGGCATTGTGGTATGCTTTTTCTCTCCACTCTTCTAATTCAGAGATTTGCATTCTCCTGAATTTTCCAGCAGCGGGCAGGTCCATATTCCACTTCTTGATTGCCCAATGTGCCTTGAACTCCAGTTCTATAAGCAAATGGCATGTCTTCCCGTATACAAGTTGGTATGGTGTCATACCAATGGCTGTCTTGTATGCGGTCCTGTATGCCCATAGTGCCTCTAGTAGCTTGTGCTTCCAGGCTGTACCCATCTCATCTACGGTCTTCTACAGAATGTTCTTGATTTGTTTGTTGGATGTTTCTGCTTGACCACTGGTTTGAGGATGGTATGGAGTTGCAACATTCTGACGAATTCCTTGATCAGTGAGGAACTCATGGAAGCCTTTATCAATGAAGTGAGATCCCCCATCACTTATGACTAACTTTGGAGTTCCAAATCTGGGGAATATCACTTCATGGAACATTCTTTTTGAGTAGGCTGCATCTGCTTTGCGGCAGGGTATTGCTTCTACCCACTTGGACACATAGTCCACCGCTACTAAGATGTACTCACACCCCTTTGAAGGAGGAAAGGGTCCCATATAGTCGATGCCCCAGACATCAAAGAGCTCGACTTGTAGGTTGTTGGTGAGTGGCATGGAATATCGGGTATTGATGTTCCCGTGCTTCTGGCACCTTGCACATTTTCTGACATAATCTTGGGTATCCTTGTACATGGTTGGCCAGTAGAAACCACTTTGCTAGATCTTAACATGAGTTCTGAATGCTCCATAGTGACCTCCGTATTCTGCTCCATGGCATTTCTCCATAAATTTGATTGCCTCCTCCATAGGTACACATCTTCTTAGCAATCCATCACTGCATACTCTATAGAGGTATGACTCATCCCAGAGATGCACTCGACTCTCTTGAACTAGTTTCTTTATATCTGCCCCTAGTGGGACGTGGCCTGCAACCATAAAGTTGACTATATTTGCATACCAGGGGCTGGAGTTCGTTACCTTGAGGAGGGTGTCATCTCTGAGGAAATCATTGATGGGCAAATTTTGTGCTTCTTTGAATTGCATTCTAGACAAATGATCGGCCACAAAATTTTCTACTCCCTTTTTATCTTTTATTTCATGATCAAATTCTTAGAGTAGCAAGATCCATCTTATTAAGTAGGGTTTAGCATCTTTCTTAGTGAGCAAGTATTTTAGAGCAGCATGATCGGTGTAAATGATTACTTTTGCTCCAACTAAGTAAGATCTAAACTTATCTATAGCAAAAACCACGGCCAACAACTCTTTCTCAGTTGTTGTATAGTTTAACTGTGACCCTGTTAGGGTTTTGCTAGCATAAGAGATAGTGTGATGCTTCTTATCTTTGGTTTGGCCTAGGACCGCACTGACAGCATAGTCACTAGCATCACACATTATTTCAAAGGGAAGCTTCCAATCAGGGGGTTGAATGATTGGAGCAGAGATGAGTGCTTTCTTGAGAAGGTAGAAAGAATCTAAGCACTCATCATTGAAGTCGAAGGGCGCATCCTTGGCTAGCAGGTTTGTTAAAGGACGGGCAATTTGAGAGAAATCTTTGATGAACTGTCTATAAAAGCCAGCATGGCCAAGGAAGCTACAAATTCCCTTAACGTTCGTGGGAGGTGGAAGTTGTTCTATGAATTCAATCTTAGCTCTATCCACTTCTATCCCATGTTCGGACACTCTATGTCCTAGCACTATGCCTTCTCGAACCATGAAGTGGCATTTCTCCCAGTTCAGGACTAAGTGCTTTTCTTCACATCTCTGTAAGACTCTATCTAGATTCTCAAGGCAATCATCAAAAGTCTTTCCATAGATAGAGAAGTCGTCCATGAAAACTTCCATGATTTCTTCGATCATATCAGAGAAAATGGACATCATGCACCTTTGAAAAGAAGTAGGAGCATTGCATAGGCCGAATGACATTCGCCTATATGCATATGTTCCATAAGGGCATGTGAAAGTGGTCTTACTTTGATCATCGGGGTGGATTGGTATTTGATGATATCCCGAATAACCATCAAGGAAACAAAAGAAAGAATGCTTTGCAAGCCGTTCCAGCATCTCATCGATGAAGGGTAACGGGAAGTGATCTTTCTTTGTAGCCTTATTAAGTTTTTGGTAATCTATACACATTATCCAACCTCTGATGGTTCATTGAGGAATCAACTCGTTCTTGTGATTTCAAACGACCATCATACCTCCCTTCTTAGGCACTACTTGCACAGGGCTAACCCATTCGCTATGAGGAACAGGGTAGATGATCCCCGCGTGCAAGAGTTTCAAAACCTCTTTCTTTACTACTTCTCTCATCGCATTATTCAATCTGCGCTGAGGTTCTCTAAAAGGAAGAGCTTCAGGTTCTATAGGAATGCGATGGGTGCAAAGAGCGGGACTAATGCCCTTAAGATCTTGGAGAGAGTAGCCTAAGACTGATTGATGCTTTTATAAGACAATGAGGAGCTTAAATGACTGTTCATGAGAGAGTTTGTTGCTTATGATCACAGGCGCCTCACGATCATTGTTAAGAAAGGCATACTTTAAACCAGCTGGAAGGGGTTTAAGTTCTATAGAGGGTTTAGATGGGGGTTCAGATTTCTCTAGATTTATGGGTTCTTCTAGATCGTCTTCTTCCTAGATGAAATCTTCAGCGTCTTCTTCTAGATCGGGATGAGATGATTCTAGAAGAGATGCAACCATCACTTCCTCTATGGTTTTAGATTCTGGGAGCGATTCCATCTTGGTGTTTACGGAGTTGGTTAACGGAATCGAGAGTTTGATACTACTCCCAAGGTGAACCTTAAGGCTTCCATCAAGAGATCCATCAAGAAACCTCATGAGAGGATGCCCAATTAACAAGTCAAATTCCTCTATATCAAAAATGAAGAAATTTAAGAGGATATTGACTTTGTTAATTAGCGTAGGAATGGTCTGCGTGAGCTCACAACTCTTAGTCAATTGTCCTGAAGGAAGCTTCAAGAACTTATTGGTTGGAGTTAGAGCTACCTCACCTAGGAGAGCATTAGCTAAAGATTTAGACATGAT
Organism: Microstegium vimineum; assembly: GCA_022036555.1. Lineage (NCBI taxonomy): Eukaryota > Viridiplantae > Streptophyta > Magnoliopsida > Poales > Poaceae > Microstegium > Microstegium vimineum. The sequence goes on along the minus strand of CM039121.1, from coordinate 24,684,268 downwards.
GCTTACTCCTACGGTGGGATCGTAAAGAGAGTCTAACTTTGCTCTATTGATTTGACAAAGAATGGTTGTGGAGGAAGAAAGAATTCGAATTGGCTCGAATGAAGATTTGGCCTCTTCTAACCACTCATTGCTCATGATAGAAGCTAGCTCTTGAACCGTCTCTTAGAGGTAGGCTTCCTCTATGCGACCATGAATGTGAAGGTTAGGAGCTCGGTGAGTAGAAGACTTCTTTTACACAGATTGATTCAAGGCATTTCCAAAATAGGAAAATAAATCAGCCTCGATATCAAGGGGAAAGTCCAAGGGTTGAATTTCTTCTTCCCTTGGTGGTTTAGGTTCGATAGCAGGATCTTGAGATGTAGAGGGAGGAGTTTCGGCTATCGATGTCGTTTCTAGTCTAGGGTCTAGTTTTTGTTCTTCCACGGGTCCTCATCAAAAACGTTAGTATAGGGGTGTTTTCAAGAATTTTCGTCAGAAGACTCTTCCTTGCACTAACGGGTAAACTCAGGAAGGCTCCCCCAGAGGATATATCAAGAAGTTGTGTGGAATCTCTGCTAAGACCGCCATAAAAATGTTGTAACATTGTAGGCTCAGTTATAGCAAGATCAGGGCCAAAAGTTGCTAGATCTACAAGACGGGCCCATGCTGCACCTAGAGATTCCTTTTCCTTTTGTTTAAAGGTTAGGACCTCTACTCGAAGACGAATAACACGGGGGATAGGGAAGAAAGCTAAACAGAATTTGGATTGCAACTTTTCCCATTCTCCCTTTGCACTATCTACGTGGCGAGCGTACCATCGTTTGGCTATTCCCGTAAAAGAGAACGGAAATAACTTCCAATTAAGAGTACCTCGCCTCATCCCTTGGATGTAGACACATGAACAAAGTTGTTCAAAGTCACGTAGGTGAGTGTAAGGATTTTCATCTTCATCCCCAGAAAAAGGTTTTTCCTAAACCATCGCTATGAGACTTGGGCGAAGCTCATAACGAACGACCAAAACGGCCTGAGATGAACTAGGTGGCTCCAACCTAGCGCCCGCTGTAGCACCATACTCAAAGAGAGGAGTTTGATCCATATGTGTATGTGGAAGGGAAGGATGAAATCAAACAAAGATAAAATAGGACCAAAGGATACTAGTTAAAACAGCTACCGTTTCCCGGCAACGGTGCCAGAAAGCTTGTTGACACCAAAGGTGGCAAACGGAAAAAGACCGCAAGCGTACAGTTATCAAGTGTAGCTCTCACCGGGAGTATTCCAGGTATGGTATTTTCCACAGGGAATGAGAAGTGAGTTAACTAGGAATATGGTTATGTCCTATGATGGATCAAGGGAGACTATGATAACTGGGTTGAGAGGTTCGATATAGCAAAGATATCTAACAAGATATAGCTAGTTATACTGGCCTTATCAGCCCTTCTCTTGCAGAAGGCGATGGGATAGATCAGAAAGAGGGAAAAACTCTAACCGGACCGAGCCATCATGGTATTGAGGCCCTACCTTTTAACAACTTATCTTACACACAGGGTGGACTATGAAGACTAGATAGGGCTGTCACTTCCTACTAGCATCCACTGACTTTTCGTGCGATAAGCGGTTTACAAAGGCAAGATCTAGCCTAGACACCACGTCTACACTATTCTTACTACTTTAACCTTGGCCTAAGATTAAAGCACTTCACTCAGAGCAAAGCGATGAACAAGCACAAAAAGTTGTATAACAACTAAACTAGATTTAGAATACTAAATGCTATAAAGAACTCAGAAGAAGTCACTTACAAGAACTGAACTTACAAGAGACTCGCATCCGCCGAGGTGCAGCTCCGGAGAAGATTCCCGATAGGCCCGGGGCTTTCTCTAGAAGACTTCCCTCACTCTCCTCCAACTAGCATAACACTACTGATGAGCTCCGCTAAGAGACTAAGGAGTAGTGTTTCTCCAATGAGGCATGAATGATAAGGGAGCTCTAGGGTTCTATTTATAGCTAGAGGTGGAGTAGGGGCTACTCCAGTGCCAAGTCAGCAATCCACGTCACCTTCATTGACCACCGTAGGATCCAACTGACCTTTGAACCGCCTTAGGATGGATGGTGATGATTTCCAGCATGTGGGGAGTGAGTATGGCGGTTACTGGAGGTTGAATCGCCATAGGGGAGGTCGACCGACCCCCCTACTGGCCCGTGGGCCCTCTCTTGCTCTTCTAGAAGGTGTACCACTGGTCAGGGACCAAGTGGGGGGCTGGTGGGCCCAATGATAGGTCGGCTGACCCCCTTATGTGGTCTTTGGCCCACCTCTGCCTTCTGGATGCTGGTCCCACTTGTCATATGCTTTGGGTGTTTGTTCTGAGATGATTGTCATGTTAATCTCCTTGGTGTGGGCCCATGGATCCTTGTGGTTTGCATCTGAACCGTTGAAAGGGAACATAGGGTGGATCCAAGGGTGCAGGACCACTTGATAGGGTGCTCCTTGGATCATGGGGGCATGGGAGGTCTAGTGGCCCCACAGGGAGGTCGGCTGACCCCCTATGTGGGGTCACTGGCTCCCAAATATCTCCATTTGTCATTACCTACACTCAAAATACTCAAGGGACATGTGGAACTAGTTATTGGATAAAATGTGCTCATGTTATGCTTGTCTTCCTTTGATTATGAGGATGTTTACGATATTTTGATGGTGACAAAAAGGGTCATTCTTACCGTCAACAGTAGCCTCCTTTAGGGTGTCGACCGACCCCCCTAGGTGTCTCAGGCCCACCTCTGCCTTCTGGAACGTGGTCCCACTTGTCATGGAGCTTGGTTGATCCTTTTGATGTGTTTGTCACGCTGGTTCTCTTCATGTGGGCCCATGGATCCTTGTGCACTTGATCTGGTGCATTGAATGAAAGCACAGGTTGCATCCAATGGTTGGAATGGCTTTGACATGGATCATGCTGGCTTGGCTAACCAGGAGGGTCCAAATGAGTATCGGTCGATCATGATTTGACTCCTTTGGGACAAGGATTTCTTGTGGGAGCTCCTGGGCTTGTCAGGAGTCTCATGGTACAGATGTTCTGGAGTTTGGTTCAAATCACACATCGGGAGATGTGTAAAAGGAGCTTCCAGTATTGCTGATTGGCCTGAAATGTTATTTCCTGCAAGACAAGGCTTTCCAAGTACATGTGGAACTTATTAGTGGTAAATATGCTTATGTAGCATTATTCTACCTTTGAAACCGAGTCTATTGACGGTATTTTGAATATGTAAAAGTATGCCATTCTTACCGTCAACAACCACTAGGTGAACCATAATATCGAAGAATGCTGGAGGAAAACACATCTCAAACTATGACATTATCTCCACTGCAAATTCCTAAAGAGATGTCAAATCATCATGCTCAATCACCTTCTGTGAGATCCTGTTGAAGAAGTAGCACAACCTTGTGACTGCAACATTTATCCACACTGGATTTATAGCCCTGATGGCAATAGGGAGGAAAGTAGTCAGCATGACATGACAATCACGTGAGTTGTTGTTGGTGAGTGTAAGGTATTTCATTGACACAATACTTGATATGCTAGAGCAGAATCCAGATGGGACTTTCAAATTCTTCAACCACATACACATCAAATGTTTCTCATCATTGCTGAGGTTCTAGCTTGCTACCGGGAGATGGTACTTCCCATTTTCTTGAAGAACAAGGTAAAGTTCTTTTTTTATGTCTAACTATACCATGTCCTGGCGTGAATTTAGTTCTTCCTTTGTCTTGCCCTTTATGTCTAGCAAGGTTCCAATTAAGCTTTCAAACACATTCTTCTGAACATGCATACTATTAATCGCATGACAGACGTCTAACTCAGGCTAGTATGACAAATACTCGAAGAAAATAGATTTCTTCTTGAATGTAGCCCCTGAAGTTGGTTTGACATTCTTTCTTGGTTTTTCGTCTGTTGTCTTCTTCCCGAAAACAAATTTAAGGTTGCTGACTATGTTGAAAACTTTTTTGCCTTTACTGTTACCTAGTGGGGTAGTAGACTAGAGTTCAACGTTATTGTTGAAGTACTTATCCATCTTTTTCTGGCGGTACCTGTGTCCTTTCAATACGAAGCGTCTGTGCCTCATTTACACTATCTTCTTAAATGCAGTAAGGGACACATGAGTAGTTCCATGTATGGATACCACGCAACCAACCTTTCCCTTAAACTGCCCTGATAATGTGAAGAGAGCAAGGTAATCGTTGATCGTAACAAAGATAATTGCTCTCAATGTGAAAGATTCTTTGCGGTACTTGTCCCACATTTTAACACATGTTTCCCACAATATCTTCATGTCTTCCACTAAGGGCTCCAAGAAAACATCCATGTCAACTCTAGGTTGTGTAGGTCCAAAGATAAGGATGGTTAGCAAGAGGTACTTTTGTTTCTACATCAACCATGGCGGAAGGTTGTAGATGGTGAAGATCACCGGCCATGTGCTGTGCATGCTGCTTCTCTCAGCAAATAGATTCATTCCGTCAGTACTTAGTACAAATCTAACATTTCTTGGTTCCTTTACAAAGTCTTCGTGGTTGTTATTGAAATCTTTCCACTGCTTGCCATCGTCTAGGTGCCAAAGCTTCCCATCATCTTTGTGCTCATCAGAAGCATGCCGGCTCATAAGTTTGGCATCCTCTGGGTTAGAAAACAAACAACTCAGTCGATCGACCACAGACAGGTACCATATCACCAAAGCAGGAATCTTTTTCTGCGTATAATAGTCTACTTCGTCTTTTTCTTTGCTTGTGGGTTTTGAACTCTGTTGGGTCTTCTTTCGCTTCTTTCCTTTACACACCGAGGCAGCACAGTGTTCCTCTCTGTAGTCTTTATTCGTTTTGTACCTACTTGCATTATACTTTGGACAGCTCTCCATGACCTTATAATCGTCACCTCGATATAGGATATAGTGATTTCTACAAGCATGGATCTTCTCAACACCCATCGTCAGTGGACTGCTTACCTTCTTTGCATAGTACAGGTTAGCGGGCATTTTGTTTTCCTTTGGAAGCATGTCTGCGATAATACTCAAGAATGCATCAAAGCCAGCATCAGAAAGACCATAGCTAGCTCTTCATACCAACAACATTAGCACAGAACGCAGCATCATGAACTCTTTGGTGCAACCCCAAAGGCTCTTCTGCTGCCTTCATCAGGGCCTCCATACCTTTCTTGAAGAACATTGATGGATCTTCTGCATGACGACACAACATTGCCTCCAGGAATTCTGCATCTTCCGCAACCATATTATTTTGCATCACATCAATTCTAACGCCTTCAATTCCTCTAGTGAAACCATGATTAGGACCATCAGTGTTAGGTTGTTGTGTCTCATGTACGAACTGAAACCCACCGTCAACAAGCATACCGACCATCGGCGTCGATATTTGCATGACTACTAGTTGTATATGGTGCAGAACTACCCTCTCTATGCTTTGTACAAATCAAGTAATCATTCATAAATCCTCGGCGGACAGGATGAGAAAGGATTTGTTGATGGTCATCAATACAACAACATTCCTGCAGTCCATGCATGGACAATGTATGTGCGCCTTCTTTGTTCTCCAAGAAGGTTCTTAGTGGCATCAATAAACTTATGAACCTCAGGTATGTATGATGCATCTAGCCTTGATAACTTATACATCCAGAATGACCTCTCCATTATTACCTATAAAAACACTGATTAAAAAGCATAAAAACACACCATTCATGAAACACCATTGATGTATGAAAACAAGGAAATATATCTAGCACAGACTAAATTTAAAAGCAAACATGAAAAGGGAGAGAGGACAAATATTATGTAACCATCTTAATCAACTGGACTTGAAGAAAATAACCTAGGTATTCTTCTCTCTCACTCATGGTGAAACCCTGGATCCAAAAAGTTGCTCAAATTGAGCAAAATGAGGCAAAATGGATACAAACTAACCTTTCTTAGCAATCTCCTTCCAAGAAATGAAGATCCAAACCTCCCCCCTTGTATTTTGACAAATGTGGCCCTCCAAAATCACCTCCTTCCAACAAATGAAGATCAAAATCCCCCCTTGTCTGTTTAAATGAAGTGATTGTAATGAATGTAAAAAAGCATAATAAAAAACCTAAGTAGAATAATTAAGCTAGAGTTTAGAGAGGATTTAGCTAGAGAACGATTATTACCTCGGGTTTAGAGTTTAGCTAGGGTTTAGGGTTTAGCTAGGGTCTAGGGATTATTTAGCTAATTATTTAGGATTTAGCTAGGGATTAAAGTAAAAAACTAAGTAGCATAATTAAAAAAACATAAGTATCATTATTAAAAACACAAAATTCATGAAACATAAGTGCATATAGTGGATGAAATAAATTGAGAAATAAAAAGGAATAATAAAAAACCTAAGTACAATAATTGAAAAAACTAACAAAACACTACACTTCCGTCTATACATAAATTCTCTTTAACACAACATTGATTCATGAAAACAAGTAAATATATATAGCTAGCATAAACTAAATTAAAAAGCAAACATGAAAAATAGAGAGAGGAGAGATATTATATAATCAATTTAATCAACCTCACTTGAAGAAACAAAGAAAATAACCTAGGTATTCTTCTCTCTCACTCATGGTGAAACCCTAGATCCAAAATGTGGCTCAAATTGAGCAAAAATGAGCTAAATGGGGCAAAAGGGACATAAACTAACATTTTTTTTAGCAATCTCCTTCCAAGAAATGAAGATCAAAACCTCCCCCATGTATTTTAAAAAATCTGGACCTCCAAAATCGCCTCCAATGGAAGGCGTGGCGCTGAGAACTGTAGCTGGTCGGGAGGAAAGTGTGCTGGTCGGGAGGAAGAAGGAGGTATTTATACAGGATATACCACATGCGGTTGGCATAACTCAACCACCTGTGTAAATCATCCATTTACACAGTCGGTTGAGTTATGCCAACTGCCAGTAGAGATGGATTACCACTGGCGGTTGACATAACTCAACCGCCTACATAGGCGGTTGAGTTATGTCAACCGCCAGTGGTAATCCATCTCCACTGGCTGTTGGTAGCTCTGCTCGGGCCATTTCACACCACAGGCGCGTGATAACCAAAACCGCCTGTGGTGTGTTTTGGGGGGCGCCAGCAAAGCCCTGTTTTGTATTAGTGGAAACTATAAAGGGCAAAGAAAAATTATGACAAATACATAAAAGGGCAATGCATCCAGAAGAATTTGTCCAATACATGTAAATTGGCACTTTAGAAACTATACATGATAGCATGCACTGTAGACTTCCATATACTATAGAGAAACATAGTCTTGATCCTGATAGAACATTGAGTATTGCTCTTGTGTCTGGAAGGAGATTAGGGGGTAAGGCTAAAGTTATTGATTCGAGAATGCCATAATGAATTTTAAAAAGAAGAAATGGAAGGAGATGAAGGGGTAAGGCTAAAGCTATTGATTCAAGAATACCATTATAAATTTTAAATGGGATACTTATATTTCTTATATAATAGTTGATACCAGGGAGATGTAAATGAACAATATAGACCTAAAACCAAGAAAAATAGGAGCAGAAGGAAAGAAGCAAGTAACAAATTTGAAGAGATAACTATGCTGCACAAGGTTAACCATGCTGACAACTTCACTCAATTTTACATAGCAGCAAAACAAGCAAAACAGCATGAAGGAAACAAAGACTAAACAGAATGGACCATGAAATTAACAAAGGGGCGCATTTCAGACATGGACATAGTTTAACTCAAAACCTGAAGAAATAAAAAAAATGGACATAATGGGCCGTCGGAAAAACCATCCTATCTGTGTTTTTTTTAGAGGATAGACTGCCTGCCATGCACATTGACACACATTTAAGGATGTTGTGCATGATAGTTTGGCAGAACCTAAAATGAAATTTGAACATAATCTACTGCCTCACTAATCCCTAAGGTTGAGAAATATAAATTACTACGGAATGATGCCAAATAAATCCTTGTAAAAACAGAATGCTGCTACATAATAATATCTTACAAAAACGGGTTAAAAAATGTGGTGCAGGTGTGAACATCAGAGATATTAATTAATAGGAAAGACCTATTCCAGCAGCAGAATGTAGAGGAGCTAGCCCATCATTGTCAGCTTTGTTTGGATCAGCACCATGATCAAGAAGATACTTGACAACAGCAGCGTTTTCACTGAGCACCGCAAAAACCAGAGGTGTTCTACCTACCGAGGACAGACAAGGAGATGCTTATTGATGAAAACACTTAAGGGAGCATAGTGGGCAAACCCATAATTCTATCAGTTTCATGGATCTAGATCTGGTCTGTTAGCCCAATAGTTTTGTCTACCTTCAAAATAGGAGCATAGATCCAAGTTGGAGCTCCATGTTAGATTTGCAAATCTAGATCCAATTCGCACTCGGAGCTGTCCCAAATGGCCCCTTAGAATCAAAAAAGAAATTGGGAGGTGGTTTCGATATATAGGCACTACCCGTACAAAAGATGTGGTGCAAGTCAAGACTTAAATTTTAATTGTAGTGTATTTCAGTTTGTTTTAAGTCTTTTATAACTGTAATCAAATTTATAGAAAGATGCACAAAAAGTGCATAACATCAAATTAGTTTCATTGAATTCTTCATGAAATATATCTTGGGAGTCATTTCTTTGAACTTGTAAATGCTAATATATTTTAAAAAGAACTTCAATTGTAATTCGATAAATAAATAAAAATATAATTAGGAATTCAGAGGTTGGGTCTTGGAGAGAATTGAAATAAAAAAACAACAGATGGGGCTTTGCTATGAGGTTGAAATTCTCAATTATTTGTCCACTTAGCCAAATGAAGTATTATCACCGATCAAAATTGTAAGTTGCTTTGATTTTTTCTAGATACATAACTTATGTTGTATTTAGATATATAGTAAATATATATATAGAAAATCCAAAATAATTTACATTTTCAAATAAAGGATCTTGGAACTGTATTTTTTAATTGCGGTATAGACACATGCATCACATTATACACGTATGTTCACCCCTACGGATGTACACACATACACCTTGCGTATGGACATCTTGAGCCGACCGATATCGAGATTGACGAAATCATCACATATGTCTCGCTAAATAGACGCATCAGACTTGTTTGGACTGCACCCTCATTTGGAACTCTGGCCCAGGCACGTCCATCTAGCTCGAGGCTACTGCAAATGTGGCAAACTATACTTGGGGTTAAGGCTGGATAACGAGCCAGCCCGCCTTGGCTCGTTAGGGCTCGTTAGGATAACGAGCTAGCTCGGCTCACCTTGTTATCCTAACAAGCCAGAAAGCCAGAGTTGACTTAAAAAACCATGAAATATAATATTTGCAGTTATCTAAAGCTTGATAATAGTAATAATATAAAAATAAAACATCTAATTGTCTTAAATTAAATAAAAAATTAATATATGCTAACATATATACTATAGTATAAAAATATACAAAAATTAATACAATTTCTGCTATTTTTTTCATAAAAGTGCGGCTCGTTATAGGCTTATAGCTAACAAACTAAAATCTTGGCTCGGCTCAACTCGTTATCTTAACGAGCCGAGCCGAGCAAGTTAACGAGCTTTGAGTTTTCCGTCCAGCATTACTTGGGGTGCGTTTGGGAGCGCTCCATGGAGCGGATTCTCAAAGATAATCACTCCCCGGCTGCTAAACGATTTTTTTAGAGTAAAGTGATTCTCTGCCGGTTCCGTAAATTGATTCCCTGAAATGATTTAAGAGGCTGGGAGCTGAAAAAATAGCTTCTCCTAAATCTATGAAGTGATTCTCCAAAGTGATTTTAAAAGTTTATGTTAAAGAATTAAAGATAAACATTTTCAGCCTTAGAATACTTTACCAGAGAATTAAGGAGCACAACTAAAGAATCAGGTAGCATAGCTCTCCAAAACCGACCCTTAATTAAGTTACTCATTGATGAACGCTACATGTTAACGTAAAAATTATGCTATGTTGTGAAGTGACTAAGCCCTATTTGTCATAGTTTGCAACTTCTGTGTAAAATGTAAAATATGCTGCGTGAAGGAATCAGATATCATATACAAGGATGAGAGAGATTGACCATGGAGGGTTGGCCATGATGAAATGCTCATGAACCTGATGGCGAAGCAATGCTCAGTTCTCACCGGAGAAAAAGGCCGCGTTAACAAAATTACCTAACTATATGACCGGTTAGGGTAGGGAGCTTCAGGCGCTAACAAAATTACCAAACTATATGACCGGTTAGGGTAGGGAGCTTCAGGGGTTCAAGGCAAATTTGGTCATGAAAAAAATGTACGCAGATGTCGTCTCGACGATGGTGAATTTGGTGGACAAAAAGAAGGCACTTAGTGGTGAGAAAAAAGGGAAAAGAGATCGCACCGGCGGTAGCTGGCTTAGGCCTCGTTCGGTTCTACAGGAATAGAGCAGGAACTGTTCCAGATTGATCAAGATTATGTAAATTAATGAATGATTATTCCAGTTGGGAATATTTCCAGGCGTTCGCTGATGAATTGTTATACAAATTAGCTAATCACTTTGGGTGGGAGTGATTACAGGCAATGGTTCCAGGGAACTGAATAGTCCTTTAAAGGGTTGCAATCGTGCATGGCAGGGCTCCAGCTCTTGGTTGAGATTGTCGCGGAAGCAACTGAGTGGGCGAGAGAGCAAGAGCCACATGAGGGCAGCGAGGCCCTTTACTCAACTTTATGTTTGGTGAATGATGACATATCCTACCCTATTCATATCCCTCTATCTCTGGATTACATGATTCCACGTGTAACTATTTCAATTTGTTATATGAAAGTTGTTCATTAATCTTTGCTATACCATTTTGCTTTCAGAACATATATCAAAATATTCATAGTTTAGAATGAAGGGCTAAAACATGCACTACTCCAGAACATGATATCAGTGACGGTTCAAAACCTCCATTTAGTGGTGGTTTTTGAACCGCAACAACCAACTCGGCAGTGATGAGCTGATCACATCACAGCCGGTTCTTGTGCCCAACCGACAGTGAAGGTGGTTTTATCATTGTCGGTTTTATATGAATCAACAGTGATATTATTTTTACAATTTGTATTTTATTGATTATTTTATTTTCATCTGGGGTTTAGGGTTTCCGGTAGAGGTGGTGGGGTGGGAGGTCGGGGAGGTGTTTGCTATCGAACCATTTGATATCGATGTGAAGGTGGTTGTGGACCAGCGACAATACAAACCCATCAACATTTATATTAATTACAAAAGATCCAAACAAAACTTAAAGTACCGAATTAATTGTCGCATTGCAATAGCCTATAGAGGCGGTCTTTTCCGCAGTTCGTCTTGAACTTCCAAGTCTTTGTAATGGAGAAAGATCATTCCCTGTACACTATCTCGTCCAGAATAAGCTTTTTTATCTCCTCTTGAAATTCTCTTATCTCAAAATCTAGCAACCTGTTGTGCTTCTATTCTTTGCGCTGTAAATTGAAGCAAGATGATATTGAGATGCACATACGTAAGACAAAACAATAGAAAATGAGACGCCTACGTACCATAGAATCTCTGATTCCTAGTTTTGCGCCAAAGTAGCACAGCGTTGCCCATATCACATAAAACCCGCATTCGTTGTTCCCCATTGGTTGATCTAGGGTCTTGAACCCCTCCATATACTTCACTGTGAATGAGGCTCTCCATTTCTTTTGCATCTTGGGCTCCACATTTTTCCAATCAGGCAACGCCTTCATTCTATGTGACAATGTAAATGAAGTGTGAAGGCTGAGGACATTACAATATCTATGTGATTGGAAAGTGTTGTGATATTGGGTTCACTTACTTATTTAGCACTTTGACTAGGGGTTCGATAAGAGAAAGTGGTTTTTTCCTTGAGTCTCACACCTCAATAGTTGAATCTTTAAGAGTTATATCTATGAAAATGTAATGGTTGCTGCAATCACACAGTCCATGTTATTGAATGACATATCAAGAAGTCCATGTATGATCTGTCGCAAAGTCCATGTATGATCTATCGCGGACATTTAGGGTTTAGGGTTTGAGTAGGAGCGTTTTTGAACAATATTATTTGAAGCACATGAGCATAATGTATTCTTCGATATAATATGAAATTGGTCGCGCTATAAAAAGTGAGACTACAAATAGAAATCAATGGAGTCTTCATCGTAAACAACATTAACTACACAGCCTTTTTGAACAACAATGTAGGTGCTTGTTTAATTCCCTTCCAAATTCCAAAACTTTACAATATTCCACATCCCATCAAATCTTTAAACGCATGCACGGAGTATTAAATGTAAGTAAAAATATAACTACTTACAAATTTTATCCGTAATTTTCGAGACGAATCTTTCGAACCTAGCTACTCAATGATTGGACAATAATTACCCAATAAAAACAAAGTGCTATAATTTTTCCAAATAATTTTGGATCAAAAGCTACAAAAAAATGGACACAAAATGCAACAACCCTCTTCTTGATCATGAACAATAGTATAGCTCCAAACTATGGATTTGCACACAAAAGCAATGTAAACCTACAATTCTAAAGAAGTATGCTTGTTACTAACCAAGAGCTAGAAGATGTGAGCATCCAAGAGTGAAGAGGAGCCGCAACAATGGAGGTCAAGAGATCCAGCAGCCGCAACAATGGAGAGGAGCTCATGTACTATTCTGTTTCCTTGGGACAAAGGAGGGAGAGAAGATTGAGATATTAATACTGTAGAGGTTTCACTGCCGGTTCCAGCCTACGAACCGGCAGTGAAACTCATCATCAGTGTCAGTTCGTGGCTTGAACCGGCAGTGATACGGCAGAGGGGCATCACTGCTAGTTCAAGCCACGAACCGGTAGTGATGATGAGTTTCACTGTCGTTTCTGCCCTTGCCCCCAATCATTGGGGGCCTGTCAGAGCTTGAACCGGCAGTGAAGAGGCATCACCGCCAGGCCCAAACAAAATCGACAGTGATGGGCCGACAGTGATGCCTGATTCTGTAGTAGTGATGGCAAATTCTTAAATTCCAATGTTCAAATTCAGAGCTAAGGGACATGGTTGACCAAGCTAATTTATAGGTAATTAGGTGTTTGTGTTAATAACTATTCCATTGTCAACAAGAATTGCACCATTTGAAAGTATAAGCTTTTTATTTTATTTAGGTTGAATTGATAGATATGTTACATTTCAAAATTAAGTTCCGAAAACTGAATCTCTTAATTATTTTGTAGGCACATGGTTTTGATGTAATATTCAATTTAGGGAAGAGGAACTAAACCTATTAGACTTCAAAATTTTAACTAGGCCATAAACTACATCAAGGTATACCTACTACACTCATGTTGACATATTAACAAATGCTTTAGAAGAAATATAATATAAGTCATACAAGTGAACATTTTAATGTTTTTCTCAACATTTCTAATTTAGGGTTTCACGCAAATACATATGTATGTCATGCATGCTCATGATCAAGGATTGACCACTTGAATAACACACAAGGGGAGGGGTTGATGGTCCTAAAACAGACCCCTATGCTAAGTGAATCACGCTTATATACACGGAAATTTGCTATTAGACTCATTGGTTGCTTGTATTAGCCTGTAACTAGGCTTGTGTACTATAGTTTGCTCATGTTTGGTTGCTTGGTTAGATTTCTGGGTAGTCTTGCACAATACTCAAAGTAGGTCAAAATGCTGCATTAGCTAGTACGCCAAATTTGGTCTTATTAGATAATACATGTTTATATAAGCCGATGCAGAAATGACCCCTTATACCTCTACTAAAACATGAGAACTCAACTAGGATATGAATGTGACTATATGCAACAAAAATATAAATAACCAGACATAATTTTATCAAATATGATTTATCTATGTAGAACAACCAAATATCAAATATGCTATGTTTTGTAAGTTCTAACACAAGCTATGGTTAATCCAATTAAACCGAATGGTTTTTTAGCCTCCTCCCCTGACATTTTTAACCAATTTGCCCCCTTTTGTGTATGCAAGCTAAGCTCTGCTAGCATTTGCACTATATAACTAGTGTTTAGATATTTTTTCTGCTCGTATGGAAAGTCTAATAAATAGTAAATTCTCCTACATGACAAAACAAGTGAAAGGAAAGGCTAGCACCTGGATGTCTAGATAGGGGCTAGCGTCCGGACCCTCGTGTCTAGACAGTGGCTAGCGTCTTGACGCTCGTGTTGCACACATATGCCCGCTTCATGTCCCACGCCTACACCAAGGTCCGCACGTGCTCTGTGTCCCACGCCCGCACCGTGGCTCGAGTCGCTCTGTGTCTCAATGCCCCCCTCCACACCCCACGGGCATATGCAGGCAGGCCTTATCAGCTGCAGCAAGCGACTAGATCCCACTGCAACATGTGTAAACTCTATATTTACTTTTGCAACATCTAAAGTATCACATTTGCATCAAACGTTCGAAACAGTTGAAACACCTACAACATACGTCTGAAATATGAGGAAAACACATGCGTAGCCATTGCAAAACATATGCAACATCTAGATGAATCACTTACAACATATGCGTGAAACTTATGCAATATTTGGATGAAACACTTGCAACATAAGTGTGAAACTATGCAACACCTAGATAAACCATGTGCAACATACGTCTAAAACACCTGAAACATTTCGAACAGACACTTGCAACATACATGTATAACCATTGCAACATATACAACATTCTGGTCTACTTTTGCAACATCCAAATGAAAAACTTGCAACATGCACCTGAAGCACATGAAACATATGCTTGCAACATGCGTTTTTTCCACGCAACATCTTTTTACTGCTTGGGCAAATCAGGCTCGTTGATGTAGAGCTTGATGCCGGCACGAAGTTTTATGCCACGAAGGTCGCCACTGCGAAGTTCATTGGCGGCGTGAATATCGCGCGTAGAGCTCGTTGGTGGCATCGCTCTAAGTGATGACGCATAGATGCCAGTGGCAGCGCACGTGTCACTCAACGTGGTGGTTGAGGCCAGCAAAGAGGCATGTGAGCTGCGGCGGGGGTGAGGAAGCCGATGGGTTTGTCAATTTGGATAAAGGTTACTTAGAGGAGGGCACTTGGAGGCTAGGAGCTAGCGATGACCATGGAAGCTGGTTGGCGGCCATGGCGTTCGGTGCTTGCACTCTTGAGGAGAGCAAATGGGAGAGGAGTGAGGGCAAGCAAATGGGAGAGAGAGAGAGGGCGTTGGCTCGGTCTCCACACTTGCACGGACCCGAGGCGAGGTGACAAGTGAGGGTGCCAATGGAACATATTGGCCATGCGTTGGGCATGTTTAATCTTTCTTGATGCTTTAAATGGAGCATCAGAGAAGATAAAGACAACGAGATGTATCTAGAAATGATATTTATGTGATGGGTAACATGCTTAGACAAGCATGTAGATCCGGTGTTTGACTGTGGAACACCCATGATTTGCTTATTTATACATAAAGTTCCGAATTAGAGCCACAAACTACGTGCCTTTAAAAAACTGAAAACCCATCTTATTGATTTCTTTATACCTAGTTGAATGCCCGTGCGTTGCTACAGGATAACTCATTTGTATTAAAAAGACATAGATCACACGATAATATAACAATGTTCTCCATGAGAGTAGGCATCATTGATTCGTGTAAATGTAAATGTGTTACATGTCAATTGTTGACATTAGAATCAAACATGTACAAATGGTTTTGCAGTATGCATGTAGTGTGTATACATCATCTCCATGTAGAACCCGATAAAATACATTTAAATACCTAGAAATGGTAACAAGTATAGCGTTACAAAAATAATATTTATTATACAATACAAATGGAATGAAAAATGCATTGTATTAGTGAAATGTTATATTACCTCGTCATAGCGTTAGAACCTCCTTAAATACAATATTCTTCGTGAAAGTTCCCGACATCATTTGGGTCTTCTTATCCTTAACTTTTTTATTTGATGTATTTTTATTGGCATTCTTTTGAGCCTTTTTCGTTTCCTTCTTGTTCGCCTCCTCTTCCACTGCCTCCACATCAGGAGGTAGGGCAAGGACCTTGATATTCGTTCTTGTCGTGGCTCTAGACATCGCAACATACAACTGTCCATGAGAGAACACCAGCGCGGGCAGGTACACACCGACGTTCGGGATAGTCTGGCCTTGTGACTTGTTTACCTTCATGGCAAAGCTCAACCTGATAGAAACTGTTTTCTTTTAAATTGGAACGGAAACATCTCATCATCCGAAGGACATAGTGGTATTCGAGGAAGGAATACTTGCTTTCCAGCGTGCTGCCCCACCACAATTTCCGCGTCGATTGTATTTCTTCAGAATCCCCACACCACCAGCCTTGTACCATTGCATAGCCCATTTGCAGGATCAAGATTTCTAAGCAATATGACAGGACACCCGATCTTGAGTTTCAAGACATGTGGAGGCAGACCGTTGGGTGTCAGACTGTTAAGGACTGTTAAGGAACTCTGATGGATAGTTGTTATGTGGATCATCTACCGCAGCGTCAAAATTATGATACACTGTCTCCCCACCCTTGAACATATCAATCATTGTCATATTTACCATGTCCACCCAATCATTACATGTAGATAAAATAGCTCTAGTGGTGATGTAGTCTCTGTCGGCCATTTTTTGCATTTAGATCTGGGAAGATGGTGTCGATTAATGTATGGAGATCTTTCTGGGCATCGCTAGAGTACGGGACACAAATCTCTTCTGGAATACGAACATTGTCATATTCATTAAACTCTTCCGTTCCACCACCGATGCGCAACAAATAATCTGCAAACCATGGGTCACTTTGAGCCCTCATGTTGTGGACGAGCTTTAGTTGTTGCATGTATTCCCAAAGATACGACCTTCGTAGAGAAGCGCCGATTATTTGTGCCCTAGATCCTTTCCGCACAACAGGCAAGACCTGTCTAAAATCTCCACCAAAGACAACAGTCTTTCCACCAAACGGTAGGTCTGACACTCCCATTATATCTCGTAGACTATTGTCTAGTGCTTCCACATTCTGCCTCTTTGTCATAGTCGCCTCGTCCCAAATTATGAGAGCTGCTTGCTGTAACAGCTTGGCAGTACCACTCTATTTCGTGAAGCTACAACAACCGTCCTCTTGAAGAGTGAGAGGTATCTTGAAACGCGAGTGAGCCGTCCTCCCACCTGGCATTATAGCCGCTGCGACTCTAGATGTAGCTGTAGCAACGGCAAGCTTATCTTGGTTATGTAGTTTTGCGAGAAGTGCCCTGTACAAGAAGGTCTTTCCAGTCCCGCCAGGTCCATCCACAAAGAACACCCTACCTTGTTTGCTTTCAACAGCGGCCATTATCTCATCATAGGCGTATCTTGGCTCGACGTTGAGTGAGTCACACAATAGCACATCATCAGGTTTCTGCTCGACGCTAGCTTCCTCAAATATCTCCCGAGGAATCTTACTGGATTGGTCGTATGTGCGATCGATTTCTAGAAGAGGAAATGAACTTATATCCTTCCCCATCGACTGCAACATGTTTCTGATGTCTATCAAAACCATCTGTCGCACCAGATATGGGGATGGATTTTTATGACTGTAGTCCTCAGCCATTGCATCATAGTGTCTGTTCCACAACCCCATTACATCATCCGGCTCGCAGAATACCAATATTGTTGCAAATAATCTTCGTAGGGAGGAAGGCATCTGGAAGACAGTAGCTTCACTTAGACATTCATCTAGTGTATTGTCTTATTCTATTAGACCCCTTCTTTCTGCAGCTTCATGGAATGTAGGTAGTAGAACACCATCGACAGTCCTCAGGTGTTCATATGAAGTAGCATCAGCTACATTGTTTAACAGAACACGAAGGAAGTAGCATTCTCCCTCAGCAGGATTAGCCGAGATGACTCTGCCAATTTGGAATACTGAGTTTTTCCTTTTCTGCCAGAATTTACCATCAGAATGTCAGGTAAAATGCTCTGGAAATTCTCGATACAATATTCCGCGGGCTTTCTCCTGTGTCCTATGTGCCTCAAAGTATGCTGTTAGCATTGAATCTTGAGCACCGGGTCTATTAACGATATGTTCGACCTTGTCCCGTTTATTGAATGCAACCATGTGCATGTTAGGTAGATGAAGCTGCAACTGTTGTACCGATGGATGGTTTTTGCTTAAATCAAAGCCATATATCCTCCATAGTGCTTCTGGAGGTGTCACCCATCGGGCTTCTCTGAACTGCGCAATCTCATCAATGTTCCCTACCTTGTCTGTTTTGTCAGACTCCCTCACCGCCACCGATGCTCTATCATGACCCTTGTATACATACTTGAAAAGATACTTTACCGACTGGATACTACCACATGCTTCAACATTTATATGACAATTGAAGGTACGTAGTAGGCAAGGATTGTAAGGAATGACCCATTGATTATCTAGGTAATGACCTTGAACTTTCAACGTACGTCCATCATCGTGTCGCCAATAGATGGGGTACGGATCCTTTCCCTGGCTGGTTGAGTCACAAAATTGACGAGGGTAACGGTTCTTGCATGACCCACGACCCGTCATGCATGACGAGGGTACCGCAGGGACCATGCATCATATGCTTGGTTACCATATTGTATAGCTCAGGGTACTTCTTCTTGTTTGGTAGCTCTGCTGATATAATCATGTCATATTGTTCGGGACAAGTGAGCTTGTACTTTCCTTCCATTATTAGCAAGAAATGTGCATGCGACAAACCCCTCTTCTGGAACTCTACTACATACACGTAGGCCCTCACCTTTCCAAGTATGTCTTTCTCCGTCAACATCTTCTTCATTGCTTCCAACTTTGCATGGAAGACCCGGGTAACGAGATCTGGGCGATCTTGTGTTGTTTGGCCTCGATAAAGTTCATTTTTGATCTCATCCCAGTTTGGATTGAACGTCATTGTGAGGAAGACATCAGGTTTACCATATTTTCTAACCAGAGCCATTGCATCCATGTATCGATGCCTCATGCCACGGGGTCCTCCAATGAATGACGAAGACAGGACAGTACGCCTTCCGATATTCTCAGCAGATCCTTCGCCCGAATGCATATTGTCCACCAGGCCCTGGTATAGGTCAGCCCTCAACCTATCCTGATTGTTCCTTATGTAATCTAAACATGAGCTATCAATCTTGATGTAGGTGTCAACGACGAACTATTGGAAAAGACGCCCACCATAGAGTATTGGATTAAAAATCCCTGGCCACATCTGAAACTTGTAGTAGTGGTAGTCGCGCACAGAGACACATTTGTTCCCAATAGGTTCTACAAGGAGGCATTACAAAAATTAGTATCAAGAGTTGCAAGCAAAATAAATTTAGATTGCAGTATTGAAAAGAGTTGAAGTTACCTCCATCATCATCACCATCATCAGTTCTTTTTTTTCCGTTTTGCTCGAGCTGCCTCAACTTCCTCCATAGTCACTCCCACTTTTGGAATGGAATTGTGCCACCCAAGCTCACCCCTTGGGAAGAATAACGGGTATGATAGAGGGTCATAGCACGCATGATATGAACGGATTCCATGAAAAGACCGATCCTTCCCTTGAAGGAGGACACTTCGCTCGAATTGGCCTAGACGCTCGCTCCCTTCAACCCAGACCGCGGCCACCTCTGATATCAGTGGCACATTATATGTTCTCTAGTCAAGTTGTTGGTCAAGGTTGAACTCAATACGTAATCATCAAGATCTTTAACATCCCCCATACTCCTTAGGTGCTCAGAATACGGATTCCCATTTAAGATTCTAACCATTTGCTCTATAACTTCTCTATCTTTTTGGGTGGATTCCTTACGGCACTTGCTCATCCGATGCTCGAGGGACGGATCATCATCATAAAAATAAAGCTCGAGGTGTTTCTTCTGAACTCCATCCGCTTTACCAAAAGATTGCATGTTATGGTAAAAATGGCCATGGGCACGGAATGTGTAGACACCACAAATTTTCATATCAGTGGTCACACAATCTAGTTGACAATACAGTGAAGTGAAAGAGAAGTGACCATTGAAATATCTAATGTTTGCACGAAAGTGCCTGACATCAGCATCCGAGCTTGACCACAGCCTCATGAGTTCTGGTGGTGTCACAACATTCGCAAGTTGAATCTTTCCACCACGACAACAGAATCCAGGAGGTTCAACTTCAAATTTCTTTGCGTTGCAATACTTGCAGTTCGACACTGATGATAGCACGTGCTCTTCTGATGGGATATTAGCATAAACCTTGTCGAATGGATCCATGGCATCAGAATCTGTGTTCTCTTGCTCAACCGTGTCGTTATTTTGGTCTCCCTCGAAATTCTCTTCATCGTCTTCTACAAAACTGATATGATGTCATGAGTTTCAACAAAGTTACATCAGAAATGATTTTTCTATTCGGCGGCGTACCTTGTCTAGCAAAAAAGTACGCCTCCTCCTCCTCGTTATCATCCATAAATATGATATTCTCATCATAATCTGGGCAAATATTGATCAACTATATAATAAGAACATAGTGACACATTAAAAACAGAAAATCAACTAATAGTTGAGAAAATACCATCTCCGACCATCGAGTCTGGTGTATGGGCTTGAGCATCATTTGGAGGCATTGAAGAAACATCTTCAACTATAGCCGGTTGTGTCTGTGTACCTATGCAATTGGTAGGTGTTTGCTCTAGAGGTTCTTGAGTGACACCATCTATAGTTAAAACTGAGATATTTTTGATGTAGTACAGCGAAGGAAACCGAATACTAAACAAATAATACACAAGGCGAATTACCATTGTAAATTACACTTGGTTGGGTCCGGTCATTCAAATCATTGTAATTCTCATCCGCACAACGTCTGGTCCTTCTTGCAATGTTTGCTTCAAAAGCCCGATTGCGACAGGATACAAGTGCATTTCTCTCTCCAGCGGGCACTCGATGCCTATGTATGGTATTTGCCTCTACTAATTCAGGGGCATGAACTTCCTCACTTTGAGCTACAAATGGCGTGACGTCAATAGGCGTGCCCATTGTTTTAGGTATTTCAAAATCTTGTGAACCTGGTTTAGGCGATTTAGGTGAAGGGAAAATAAGCCGAGGGTTAAAGTGAGGGCTCTCTATGACGATTGAGTCCAGATGTAAGTTGTTGGCTCGGTGTTCGATCATCTTTGTTTTATATTTTTTATGGTAGTTTTTTGCTGATAACTTCTTCTCTTCTGGAGTAACTAAGATTTTTCTTGCAGTATTGTTGAGTGCAGCTTTTGTCGCATGCAACTCAGGTTGCCTCTTATTTAATTGCGCCTTTGTTTCTGGAGACATTGCAGCCCTTCGTGTTTTCTCTAACTCACGTTTACGCTCTTTTGCACACATGACAATATTTTCTTTAGAAGAGCACACATTTAGAGCACCTATACATTAATAAAAAGCACCTTTTAATACATAATAATCGGAAGAGCAAACACAATACTCAATATTAGTATTGTAACTTCAAAATAAGGCCACGAATCCATAAAGGCTTACATGTTTCACGGTCACTGTTGATATCCGTATCAAGTAAACTATTGTCAATATCATTTGGAACTTCAATAGACAAAGATATCGGGCAATCTAAAAATGAATTGATATATTAATACGTATAAGCATCATCCCATCATCATAATAGTTTTTCGACAATGAAAACCAGATTTAACTACCTGTTGACTGGACAATATCATCTTTCCTCATTGGTAGCTTCGAGATGATTTTTTCTTTTTCCTTCCGCGCTGCATACAATTCACGCCGTCTTTTATTTAAAACTGCCCTTTGTTTAGTAGACATTGATGAGTGTCTTGCTCTATCCTTTTCACGTTTAAGCTCTTTTGTTATCATGCTACTATGATTGATTGAATTGGCTTCGTATGCAATACCTATATATATACCATGAAATTCCAATCTAATAAGAACTGTGGCAGATGTTTTGCAACAAATAACAAATCCGTTATATTAACAACTACAATAATTAATTTGTATGAGGACAATTAGTAACCTGTTATTTGGCCCACACTATTATATGTTGGTGTCCTATGGAGCCAATCACTATTTTCGTCTATTTCATTCAATATATGCCCATTCATATCATTTCCTTGATTTCCATCTGCAATTTTAATGTAAACATAGTAAAAAGTTACAAATACATACAATACTAATTTTGATGGTTAAAGTGATAATAACAACAAACCATACCTGTTGAACGGATCTCCATCTCATTATGAAAACCAAGATGCCCTTGGGTATTCATCATGTATCCCTCGCGACTGCAATGCCTCTTATTCTCATTACGGTTACCATCTTCTGGCCGGGGATGTTTCCCTTGAACAAATGTTAGTGAGGACTTGCAAACATATGAACATGTAATATGAATAGATCTTGGTAAAGTTTATATACCTTCGATTGTTATATTTGTAAGGTCGCCAAAAGGTATCCGATCCGGTTGGCCTTTGATTTTCCATGAAGACTACCTGCAAAAAGCTATCATACTATTAGAACATGAAAAAACATGGTTTACTTCTAATTTACCTCAACTTAAAAGGTGTACCCCTTTTTCACCTGGACGAGCAAATCACCTACCAAATGCCCAAAAGATACAAACAGGTGTGAAACCCTAGATTTGTGATTACTCATTTTTTCAATTTTATTTGACTTTCACATGTATAGCTAAAAAATAGGAAAAAATCTACAATAAAAGTCTCCTACTAAAACATGTTTTATTATTTCACCAACACACACATATATATGGCCGATAATATATATTCATGAGAATTTTGAAACAATTTTATGTTTATTTTATGATTTGTTGGTCATTACATATTATTTTTAAAGTTGCATTAAATGACAACATAAAAGAAATAAAAGAAAAAGATTAATATCATATAAGAAAAAAGGACTCGGTATTTTGGCCCACAAAGCCCAACGCAAGGGAGTTGTCGGCCCATTTCAATGTTGTAGACCTTTTAATATCAAGAAAAATGTAAGGCTTTTTTTGAAATTATAACACACAATGAGACGGAGTGCGAGTTAATTACACTGAAGATCAAGGTCTTGGATGCATAAGTTCTCCAGATCTTATCCACTCAGACACGGAGGATATGCATCAAACTGGTCTCTCGTCCCCCACTCATCTCCTCGTCTCCCTCGCCATCACGCACTCTACTCTCTCCAATCCACCCACCGCCCCCATCTCTCAGCTGCGCGTAGCTGTCTCTGCGCGAGCCGGCGAACGGCGAGACCCGGCTACCCGGCGCATCGGAGACAACGCGACACTTGGATTGACTCAGATCCGGCGTGTCCCGGTCCCATGGTCTCCGCTCCGGCGACCAGGCCGCTGGGCAGGCGCCCTCCGCATCTGGGCTACGCAAGCACTACAAGGCGGTTCGATCGGCGTTTGACACAGCCGGCCTCAGCTCCGGTGACGACCAGGGACCAGCAAGGTACCACTATCCCCAAACTCTAATCTCTCTAGAAGCATTCCGCCTCCCCCACCTGCTCGTCTTTCTTCGGTACTCCTCCTACCCACTCGTCTACCTCCTCTCCATTTCTCACCTCCACCGATTCCATCTCTCACAGTTACCCCCTTGGAGAGCTCACAGATCCGGCGTCGCCAAATACGATGGGACTACTTCGCGGCGACGAGAACCCACCAGGTACAAATATCCCATCTCAAACCCTAACCCTAAACCCTACGTGCATTCGGATCTGATATAGTGCTTGTTTTGCTGTTTACCCCGCCATGTGTGTCTGGATCTAGGGATTGTTCGTGGATATGGGTCTAATTAGCGTTCTTTTAGTTGTTGGCTCGTGTATCTGGGACCTATGTGTCTGGAAGGAGTGTCTGTTCGTGGATCTGTTTGATGTATGTCTGGATCTAGTGCATGTTCGTAGATCTAGGCCGTATGTGTCTGAATCTATCTGTCTGCGATTTTGAGCAAAGCTTGTACGTGGATCTGGGTCTGTGTCTATGTGATTTTTTAATGCTTGTTCGTCGATCTGGGTCAGTTTTACGATTTCTAGTGTTTGTTCGTGGATTTGGGCCCTATGTGTATGGATCTAGCGTTTGTCTATAGCTTTGGGCCCTATATGTCTGGATGTATTGCTTATTTGTCGACCTGGACAATAAGTTTTGTCTGGATCTATTCCTTGTTGATGGATCTGGGCCATATGTGTATGGATCTAGTTTATCTGGGCCAGTTTTACGACTTTCTAGTACTTGTTGGTGGATTTGGGCCCTATATGTATGGATCTAGCGCTTGTTGCTGGATTTGGGCCAAATGTGTCTGGATGTAGTGCTTATTTGTCGACCTGGGCAATAAGTTTTGTCTGGATCTAGTCTTTGTTGGTGTGTTGGGCCATATGTGTATCTGAATACGGGGTCTAGGCTGTGCATAAGATCAGTGTAATGCCTATGTTACTTTGGCCATAAATGGGTGTCAAAGGATCAAAAGTGATGGTTAGTTTAAAGTAATTTTTATTGCTTGCACATGAAATGATGCTTAGTTACACCTTGATGCTTGACTCACATTAGTTTTGATGTGTTTGCTCGAGTTTTGCCTATATTTGTTTACCATGGTATTAGATTTTTATAGTATGGTTGCCTAACCCTGACAGTTATCCTTATTACACATGCGCACACCATTTTTTGTATTTGTTATCAAGTCAAGAGCACCTAAAATTACCAGAAAGTATCAAGATTAAGTAGCAAAAGTGAGTTTAATCTACTTTTAATATTTTATCTTATAATGAATTTTGTTTGTCTTTTCATGTTTGGGTGGCGTGGAGTCGTGGACAAGGAACTCACGGGTACGAGGTCTCCCAAGAATCTCCAACTGTGTTTGAAAAGATAAGTTCCAGCATAATGTCATTTTATTCTTAATTAAAAGAAACCATAGTTGATTAAAAGAACATTTGTGCAGTATATCTTACTGACGATGTTAATTCACTACCAGAGCTATCAGTGATAATCTATCAATTAGCACACAACTAAATGAAGTGCTTTATCAGCAGCAATCAAAGCTCCTTAGTCAATCAAATAATGCATCACACAAGGTACTGATCTTGAAAACTATTTTAGACCTGATAGCTGAGCATACTTTATTTTACTATTTTTTATTCCCTTGTTTTTTTATGTCTGCCTATTTTTCATGTGTCGATTATCGGATGGCAGCATCGACATTTGTCACCAAGGAGATGCAGCGGCACAAAAAGATAAATATCGAATTACAAAGCTTTACATATGAATTTACACTGCTTATCTCTGGTTTGAGCTTGACCCATATTAAAAACATTAACCCCAAATACATTATAAATAGGCAGACTTATATGTGACAGTGTCAGTTTTATTTTGAATAAAACTAACTGACTTTTTTTTTATCTTTGTCTCTCAGATAGTTGCTGGTAGCTAGATCCCTTTGGCTGGGGAGTTGGATTTCTGTATTAATTTGTGGTATCTGGTACTCACATTACTATTCCACATGATAATCAAAACTGAATTTGACTCATGAGAGAAAAGAGATTCAAAGATAAGTTCTCAAACTCCTGATAACTTATTGACTTGTTAATTTGCCATGAAAGTTAAAAACTCCTGATAACAAAAAATTATCCATACATAGGCACATACCAGATTTATGCCCCTGAATTAGTTGAGAAAGTTATTGCACTCTACTAATTATATCTATGCTATTGTTGTAGTAGTAACATTTGCTAGGATCAAACTTAATCTTTTCAAATAATTTGTAATTGGCTGCACACAAATAGCTAATTTAGTCTTTTAAGTGATACATTAAACTTATATAGGCTTACTTATATAGCACATATATGGTCTTTTTTTATTGAAACTAACTGGTCTTTTTAATTGATGTTCTCAGAGTTTTGATGGTAGCTGCCATTGGTTTACTGGGAATTTGGATTTCTCTCACATTTCTGGTCTCTGTAACTCAGATCACTACATCAATAGTTGAGTCCAGCTTTGAAAATGGCTTTTCTATAAGCAAGTTCTAAACAGATAAGTTCTCAAACTGAATATATATTATGTCTAGTTTAGAGTAATATTCTTCATAGAAAGCTTATTAAATTGCTGTTGTGCCTGGCTTTATCCATATTCTGATAATATTTTCTATTTGTCAGTTTTAGTGCTTGCAAAAAACATGGTTTAGTAATTATTTAAATAAACTAATATAGGCTTAGGTCCAAGTATCATTGTTTGTTGGTTTAACATAGTAAATGTGTAAATTATCCATACATAGGCACATACCATACATATGCCCCTGAATTAGTTGAGAAAGTTATTGCACTCTATTAATTATATCTCTGCTATTGTTGTAGTAGTAACATTTGCTAGGATCAAACTTAATCTATTCAAATAATTTGTAATTGGTTGCACACAAATAGCTAATTTAGACTTTTAAGTGATACATTAAACTTATATAGGCTTACTTATATAGCACATATATGGTCTTTTTTTATTGAAACTAACTGGTCTTTTTAATTGATGTTCTCAGAGTTTTGATGGTAGCTGCCATTGGTTTACTGGGAATTTGGATTTCTCTCACATTTCTGGTCTCTGTAACTCAGATGACTACATCAATAGTTGAGTCCAGCTTTGAAAATGGCTTTTCTATAAGCAAGTTCTAAACAGATAAGTTCTCAAACTGAATATATATTATGTCTAGTTTAGAGTAATGTTCTTCACAGAAAGCTTATTAAATTGCTGTTGTGCCTGGCTTTATCCATATTCTGATAATATTTTCTATTTGTCAGTTTCAGTGCTTGCAAAAAACATGGTTTAGTAATTGTTTAAATAAACTATTAATTGGTACAACTATTATTTGGTTTATTAAACCATTTTGTAATTGGCTGCACTCCAAACGGATCTAATTAGTAACAACCTATCAATCTTTGTTGGTTTAACATTGTAAATGTGTAAATTTTCCATCATCATTAATAAATATGTACTTTATATTGTGATATACACTCCAAACTATATTATTTTTGTGTGCGACATATATTTTATATTGTGATATACACATAGATATAACGTTGGACTTGCTAGCTTATGGCCGCTGGTGTCTGGCTGATAGCCTTTGTG
The DNA here is from genome assembly GCA_022036555.1 of Microstegium vimineum. Lineage (NCBI taxonomy): Eukaryota > Viridiplantae > Streptophyta > Magnoliopsida > Poales > Poaceae > Microstegium > Microstegium vimineum. Next base: position 24,657,182 of record CM039121.1, on the reverse strand, counting down.
AGCTGGATAGTATTTGTCCTGGGCTCGTTGTTGGCCTGCCTGAGCCATATTGGAGTGATTCTTTAGGATAGATTGTGTGTGTTCATGCATCTATGATCCTAGGATAGTTTTCCTATCTTTTCTTCATCCATACAGTAATTCACCAATCAAAGTTACATTACTTTCTGTTAGCGTTTGCGTCTGTTCTATGCCATGCAATATAAGAACTTCTAAAGACATGTAAAAATGAGTCATGTTATGCACAATCGTTGTCCCATAATTAAATCCACGCAAACAAACTTCAAAGGCTTGAGTATACTGATTGAGAAAGATGCAAATGAAGTCTTTCAAAGGCTTAGCAACAATCCGAATACAGGTGTTGGTTACCTTTAGAAGCTGCTCACGGTAGTTGTCTTAGGGGACACCTCTTCCTATCACAGCCCGAGACCCCACTTAATTGCCGTTGTGCTTCTTTCTTCCAGCGGTTACGAAGGGAACAGGCGAGGAGAGTCTAGAGTGGTGGGATTTGTATGGTGTCCGAGAGGAACGATAGCCGTTTGTGCTCTTTCTCCAAGCGGTTAGGAAGGGACCAGGGGAGAAAGAAGAATGCAAGGGGTGCTTAGTTGGTGAATATATGCATTTCCAAGTGTAATTCCTGGCTAATTCCTAGCCATTCGTGGGTGAGTTATACCCGTGCGTGGGTGATTCACGTGAGAGTTTGCTTCCTTTTTAAGAACTATACCGTGGGCCATGATTGATTGATTCCATATTTGATCTGGTTGATTGATTTGACCTGATAGAATCCTTCTTCAAATTAATTTTTGGCTAATTAACATGGAAAGACTGCTAATTAACCTACCATATATGCCATTCGTGGGTGAGTGATACCCGTGCGTGAGTGATTCACGTGAGAGACTGCTTCCTTTTTTGCATGGCTGGTTGATTTACCTCATTTTCTCATGCAATGATTGATTGCTTTCCTTCTTGATTTGGTTGATTGATTTAGGACTATCAATCCTGAATAATAAATTCAGATAAAAATGCTTAAAATGCTTGAGTTCACATAAGAAATCGAAGCACATGGGAAAATTGGAGTTACTACCACCACTAAGACAAAACAGACCACTTATTTTTAATCAAAAACATGTATCATCTGTGGCCATCTTCTTGGTGAGGTCATACTTATTGTTAAGTAGGGCGGCTGCCGCTAGGGCCATCGTCGGCATCGGCGTCGCCTCTGCCGCTGGGGCCATCATCGGCGTCGGCGTCGCCTCTGCCGCCGGTACCATTGTCGTCGCTGCCGCTGCTGTTGCCAGCGCCCAAGGGCTCGACACCGAAGTGCTTACAAATATCCACTGTTAACCAAAAAATTTTAAAAGCGAAATTCTTCACGGTTGGCTCCAGTGGATCACCGGGGCGGCTGAGGCCCAACGCTGTGGTGACATGACAAAGGTTCTTGTAGTCGTCCTCCTCCCTCAACCTCTTCATCTTCTTGTCGTCCTCGTCCTCTCTCAACCTCTTCATCTAATTGGAAGAAGATGGTGAACTCTGGTTTTAGTTTTTAGCGTGGAACTGGGAGCGGGGTGCAGTATAAATAGAGACCGGTTAGCGTGGAGGGGAGCAGATCCGTTTTTTTGGGAGCATGTAAAACCAAAATTATTTCCCACTACGCGTGCGCCGCCTGCCCTTTCGTTTCAGTTCCACACCAGAAAGATATCTCTTGCTTTCTTTTTAGGAGCATGTAAAACCGAATTTATTTCCCACTACTATACGCGTGCGCCGCCCGTCCTTTCGTTTCGGTTCCACACCAGAAAGATATCTCTTACCTTATTTTCTATATCTATATATGACGCCTAGTATCATGCCTAGTAACAAAAGGCACGATTCTGTTACATTTCGTTCTGAAACACTTAGAAACGGGTATTCATGCCTACAAAACACTTAGCTCCATCCATTTATATAATTTTACATAATAGAAAAGTAATAAATAGGCTAAAAAGCAATATAAAGTTCGGTTCTTGAACATAGTAACGGACACAGTGGCGTAGCCGGCTGAAAGGTATATATGATGATCTAAATTAATATGAGAAGTTTATTCTTATGTACAGTAGCATTGTGACATCAGATCCTTTCTGAAATTTTGTATGCACACAGTGTGAATGTTGCATTGTAGAAATGGTTTTCCCCAGTCCTGGTGAGAAGACTATAGTTGGATATTACAGGGTCCCAAACAAATTTAACAGTAATGGAGAGAAGACTATAGTAGGATATTACAGGGTCCCAAACAAAATCAACAGTAATGAAGATAATAGCCATAAGTGATGCAATTATTTGCACATAATATGTAGAAGCTCATTATGACTTATTTCACAAATGTTACATGGATTGTTTCATAATGAAAGACAAGTTCAATTTTGATTCCTCCATAATGTAGAATTTATTTGAACTTGAAAGGCTGAAGTTGCTGTTGTGGGAACATGCGAGAGTTGTGGTCTCCATTGCTTCCAATTAATTTCTTGATCTTGGTGGCCTGAAAGGTCTAACTGCCTGTCCCCAATGATAGTATGATGTTGTTGGTGAGTATATCCCAACAGCTACATTGTGATATTTTGCCTGTAAAAATAATTCAAAATTAGCATGTGACATATTACTATCACACTGAAGGTTCAATTTAGTGTATAGATTACCTTCAAGGCTTCAAGTTCCTGGCCTAGATCTTTTATCACTTGATAGTTTTCCTCAAGAACTTCAAGGAGAGTAGCTTTTTTTTGGTTGATTTCCTGGAAATCTCTGACATTTATGTCATGGAGGTTTACTGGCTGGATTGCATTTGATATTTGTCTGTTTATCGCTTGTAGTCCTCTAAGGGTTACCTTGGAAAAGAAGTCTAAGACATTGATGTGTGTATTCCATCTGTCAATGTCAGAGACTAATTTCTCAAGTATTGGGAAATTTAGGTCAATGATTTTGTAACACTGAACATTGGTGAGATGTTTTAGATAATAAAAAATAGCAGATGCTTCCATTGCCTCTGCATTACTTGTGTGGTCACCGTAGTATCTTCTCGTAAAATCACCTACTGTTACATAGGTTGCATACCTATTTTCTCCCATTTCTATAGTCTCAATAATAGGTGTAGTACTATGGATTTTTTGAACAATAGCATTGTAAATAAATTTTAAGCGTTTTGCATATGTAGATGGAACTGGAATCCGTAAAACAAACATAAATATTTAAGATGTAAAAATGAGAGAAGAACATTTATATATAAGGGTACTCTTCTTAAATAGTGGATTAGTTGCCTTCACCTCAGTAGATGGTGGGCCTTCTCTGAAACTTTCCAAATTTAGAGGTGTAGTATCATAGTTGAGAATTGAGTCTGCAAGTCTCTGTAGATCTGTCCATATAAAATTTGATGATTGACCAGCCAGTTGAAGTGAAGTTATAAAAGTTTGATGGTCATTCAACATTTGTGAACTCTCTGTCAAATTATGTCGATGCATAAAGTTGGTGATATCTGTCATTTGTTTAGTTGCACTGGTATATAAAGTCGCCAAGATACGACGCATATCAGTAGCTATTTGACTCCTTTCTGTGAATAGAGTTGCCTTGTTCTTCTAGTACTCTCTAAGCTCAGTAATTAGAAGATAACTAAGATCTGGTGCCCGTAGATCATAACTTCTTGGTATTGTAGCTACAAAAGTATTCTTCCGTTGATGTTTGCCTGTAGACATGTAGTATGAAATGTGAATTAGAAGTGGTTATATATATAAAATAGGTAGTATGTAATATGAAGTGTGTATGTGGTAAACCTCGATGACCTCGTTTTGCTTTGACCACACGGAGGATTTGGAGTGGATCAATAATTATCTTCGATCCTTCTGTGCTAGGAACTGCGTAAGCCACAGGACTAACTATTAACTTATTTACAACAAATATAAGGAAATCATCTTAAAATATATTAAGCACTTGTTATCCATGGTAATTGAGCCCACTCATGTTCTTTGCACCAAGGTAACATCTGGAGATGAAAGTAATTTGTGTGGAGTGTTGATTGACTTAGTATATCTTTCTGTGACCCTAGATCTGGCAAGAAAATTATATAGTTTGGTGGCACATGTATTATGTCAGTTGCATCAATATATGGCCTTAGTTCATTTGCAATAAGCTGCTTGATTTGGTTGGGATCTAGGCTATATGCATCGTGCTCTCTGTTGAGTCTACCAATGATTGCATACTGCAAATCTCTTCCTGTGATCATAGGTTAACAATAAACGTATTATATTATATAAAAGAATATTAGGAGTGGTTGGTGAGAACAAAGTGTTTTTGGATGCGCATGTACCTTGTGTTGATGCTGATGACTGCATAATGGATGGATGGAGCTACCTGATAAGAAAAAGGAGTACTCACTGTTTATCTCATTTTTTTGACAGAAAATTAGTAGTGGTAGTAATTTAAATAAAGGAGCAATGATAATGGGTTCCTTAGTTTGCCTGGAAACTTAATGTTTTGAACTATGTCTGTTTATGGGTTCCTTAGTTAAGTGAATTTTCATGATTTTTTTTACAAACAGTTAAATCAACACAAAATGCATATAATTTCATTGATACTAAGGGCTTGTTTACTCCTTGGGAAACTTGTAGTCTGAATTATCAAACAGGGCTTGTTTTTCAGGGTCTCAAACTTCACTAAACCATTAGACTTGATCACTCAGCCTGAAATCTATACTGTTAGATGCAAACACAACTAAAACAACTAACAGTTTTAAATGATTATATATACTAACTTGTTTAGTTTATGTAGACAATTAAATTTTTCTAGCACAAGAGCCTTGTTTGTGTTGATTTCTAGCAGCAGGATGGCATTTTGATCTGAGCTTTGTCCTTTTCACTCTAATAATAACTAATGGAATGCAAGATCAAAATGTTACTCCTTTGTTTTAATAGTCTTTTCCACTAATAAACTTTTTACACAGATTTTACATCTGGGATAGCTGCTATAAGTTGATAGAGATGATCTACAGTGACACAAAAGATAAGACTCCAATTCATCTATTATGTTCTTATACATGTCCAATATCTTATTGAACTGTGCCTTTGTTAAGTGTTTTTTGTATGGTATTTTTTAATTGGCTGCCACTAAAAAGATGTGTTTAGTCTCTTTTAGTATGTCCAATGTTTCTTTTAATTGCACTGGTATCTTTTAGTATAGTATGTCTGAAAACTAACTTTATCTTTTTATTTATGTTATCAGTTAATTTCTGGTAGATGTTTTTGTCCATCTTGGAGCTTGGATTTTTATCTCATAGGAGATAAACACTTATTTACATTAATATTTCACCTGATATCAAGCAATGATCTTTATGCGATGAAAGACTACTATGCAGATGAGTTCACATTCTATTCTGATTATTGTGCAATTAAGTTTACAACATCTTTATTACATCATTAATGTCAATGTTTAAACAGTTTATTAGTGGATTAATTACTAAATGTGAACTTCATAGATTCTCTGTGTGAGACAAAAAGTTAAGCTACATGGATAATACTTTATTTAATCTATCGTTTGATATTAATGTGTAATTTAATCGGATTGGGTGCTACATATGTTATAGTATGATATAATACACACAGACAATCATTATAACACAGGGGCTGGCTGGCTTATGGCCACTAATTTCTGGCTGCTCGTATTTGTGGGCTATCTGCTAGTACAATTAACCTGGACTGGCTCTTGTGCTATGTCCTGGGCAAGTATTTGAGGTCACCTTGTTCAGGATAGGTCTAGAATAGATCTCTGATAACCCATAAACTCAGTAGTTTAGGGGTCAGGGTTACCATTTGCTTCTGATTTTTTCCATGCAATCTAAAAACTACCAAAGACGTGTGAAAAATCAATCAAGTTTTTTGAAAACTCAATCAGAAAAATACTAACAGGAAAACTCAATTAAAATCAGAATTAGAAAACTACTATAGGGTAAACACAGTCACCAAGTTTGTTACCTTTTGATCACGGGCTTGGTAGTTGTCTGACAAAGGACACCTCTTCCTATCGCTGCCCGAGAGGAACGTTAGCCGTCGTGCTTCTTTGCCTCAATGGTTAGGACGGGAACAGACGTGGAGGAAGACTGCAGAGGAGTGGAGTTCCTAACGCACGCGCCTGAGAGGAACGGTAGCAGGCGAGGAGGACGGGGACAGACTCCGTAGAATGCAGAGGGGTCGGGATATTTTTAAGTATTATTATTGCAATTTCAAGCGCGATTAGAAACCTTTGGCTACACATCAGGTCTAATGAACCTACAATTGTTGCTGGCCGTGATTAATTTCCTTTTGAATAATTGGTTGATTGACCTTGAGCCATGCAATGTTTGATTACTTACCTTTTAGAATTTTAGAATTTTTGCTTGATTGATTTGTTTTTTGATAGATTCTTAGAATTACTTGATTAATGCTTTTGATGACCGCAGAATAATAGTTAAAATAACAAGTAACCTTTTTTACCATTAAATTCTACTAATGTTTTGTGATTAGACCATCAATAAAATCATAGTGAAATATATCATGTCCATTTATTTTACTATTTAAAATCACAACATATTTAGATGCTTTCATAGTTCCCTGCTCATAGTTTGGCACAGAAATAATAAAACTTTACCATAAAAAACATCGTTCTCGCAGGTGCTTTTGTTCAAGTGACATAGGTTCTTTCGTGCATTAGCTGACTCACGTGTCCATCGTTAGACACATGATAATATTATCATTATAAGGGCACGCATTTAAAGCACATTATCAGTAAACAAAAAAGCACACGCGGTGCACTCTTAATGAAAAACTGAACCACCATGCCAATAATATTGCGTATCCTGCTTAACATCGAACGTTAATATAATATTTTTATCATCAAAATGTGACAAAGCTAAAAAGCGAGTTCAAGCATGGTATTTGCACATAGCAACGTATAACACAGTGGCATAGACAAAGCTAACATTCTACTTCATAGTCTTTTTAGTGATACGGCTAAGATAATGTTCGATATCAGCCTGGAAGAAACCTCTGATTTCCATTGATCTCGTGTGCCAATAAATCCACAAATAATCTTTGATGTAGTTGCGGAATATCTACATATAAACTGACAAAGGTTTGTTGCACTCACTGTACAAAAAAGGTTCATCTTTGGTCTATTCCACAATCTCATATACTGTAGAACAAGGAGCCCACTACCAAATCTGTAAAAGAGTTCATTATTAGCAACACAAAAAATTTGAGAAATGCAAAATTCATGAGTGGTAAATTACCCATCTGTGTCAAGAACTGGGTTAGTTTCGCGCATGAATTTCCATGTAAATACACGATGCTTCCATTCTGGAATATGATAATTTACCGCGCTCAAATAGTTCATCTAAAACCCAAGGTCTGCGCAGCATACATCAAAACTGGGTTGTCTATACACCATTCATTAACATGTGTAGGGTCATACATGGTAAGCGTCTTATTTTCATGATCGAAAACATGAAGCATATACTTTGTACCGCTTTGTCCATGGCAAAAGAAACTGCAAATATGGTAGCAATTAGTACTATATGAAGGAACATATAAGGAACGTAGGAGTAAGCATCATACATATCTGAGTTTTTAACTTGTATGTCATTTCGCCACATACCCAATAGCATCAGTCTTCTCTTGAACACTATGTTTCTTTCAGAATTCTATCCCTCTACGTAAATCACACATGGTCTGGAAGAAAAGTAGATCGAGCGGCGTGATTAAACTAACCAAAAAATGAACGATGTATTATAGCATGAATAGCATTAAAAACAATTGCTTACACAGAATCTTAGGTCCATGTGATGCCTCATGATAGTTGTTTTATATTTGGGCAATCTGTACTCTCGAGTTGCTTGAAAGCGGACTGCTAAGTTGAAACAATTAACTGAAATGACTCGATGGTTCATTAACAACTCTTGTAGGTCCTTGACGGTGAGTGAAATTGCGGTGGGATTATAAGATTTTACCGAAGCCTTCCTGCAGCACATTAGACACAGACGATAGTTTGTAAAAATAAACATGAGTTAGTTGTAGTTAAAATAAACATGTGTCTGACGTCAACATATCTTCATCTTTTATGGACAGTACATAATCACAAAGTAAGTCAATCAGTTCTTGCTTGCTCAATGGCATGTCTTTCAAGACCTGAAATGCAAAGAACTCATCCATGTCTTGATTGCTCTGGTCCTGTGAGTTGTTTGACTGAGTGTAATCATAAAGAACCATGTCCTTTTGACCTGACTCAGACTTAGTTCTTTCCTTTTCTTCATGGATTCTTGGTCAGCCAAATCAGCTTCTCTATTATAGCACAATCACTTGGGCTGCAACCTCGTTATCGCAATCTAGACACGGGGCTCCCTTTCTTTTATTTAAATCTGACAATAACAAGATTGCTACAAGCTTGAGTCTAAATTCTTTCATATCAACCTGCACAATATTATGGCCATCATTATGTTATAGTTGAACACACATGCATATAGTGCAAACTTGATTTGATAGATAAGTAAAAACACTATCAGCTGATCGAACTCGTCTGACAAGTTGTGACCGGTCCATACTCCATAAAGTTGATTAAGAACAATCCGCATTGAAAAATTACGCACAAGCTGTTTAGGATTCTAACTTTTTAAAAATGAAATGACTGACAAATGAGTAAAAACAATACCACTACATACCCATCCTTTTGTAAAAAGGGCCGTCGTAAACCTCATTGATTTTCTATTAACCACATCAACATCTTTCCACTTGTGCTCTTTGATGCCTGTCTCTGTAAGTGCATAATCTATTTGTTTTTGCAGTCCAACTCGCTATAGACATCATAGAAGAATTATTGAAGCAGCCTATCAGAAACTTTTCAGTATATAAGAAAGTTGTCGAAAAACACTTACAACTTTATATAGATCAACACGTCCGAACATTGTGCCCAAAGAGTCTAGCACCTGGACCTCAGTTTGGCAGGACATAAAACTGTTAGGTACCAGTGTGTGTGCGACACATTAATTGGGAGGAACAACTGTAAAAAGTCATATTGGATATTTTGTTAGACATAGAAAACCAACATTAAAAGACAGACATGTTTTTTAGCTATGTGTACCATGTCATGTTCCAAGTAAGATAGCACCCTTTCAACCAAAGCATTACGACTGTGTCCTTTGGTATAGTTGCTTGCAATGGTCCCATGTCTCTCTCCATCCCACTTCATGAATGCAGTTGTAACTGCAGTTTCAAGATAAGCTTTTGTAACTACTAATTTGTCCTGGGCCTTCAGCAGTTTAATATAAGCATCTATGACCTGACCAATCAGGACAATATTCACTTGTGAGACGTTGAAATGAAACTGGTTCAGCGTTTAGTAGACATGTAATTGTTACCTCGTCAGCCAAGTATTCAGTTGGCTGCAAAAGACATTCCAAATGACTCCTCGACACCTGAACATCATCTATGAGCACAAGCATTGCTTTTCCAGGTTTAGCCGGAATTTTTTTAACAAACTCAATTATGTCTATATCACTCTGAGTACAGACATAATCTGAAATGAAAAGACAACATCAATATAGAATTAAAGTAGCACCTCAGTATCTTTTTTTCTGAATTAATGATTTTCCTAGAAAAATTAAATACCTTCTCGGTTTACCGGTGAACCACATGAAGTTTTGGGTTTATTTTGTAAGTTGGGTATTTTGGCGACTCTTTCATGGTTGCCTGGATTGAATTGCGATACTTCTGCAACATTAATCCTATGCAACCATTCCTCTTCATCGACGTCGAGTTCACCAGAATCAATGGTTTGTATAACCTGGTTTTCCTTCATCAAACCAAAACACACACACAGAGGTAGGTAACGTGAGTTGATTTCACTATACAGTCACCCAGTTAAAAAACCATAGCAATTCTGAGGGCAGAGAGGGCAAACCTGGGTTGAATTATGTGGTGAATAGACTTTTCCAGAAGGGTCAGCATCGGCATTCGTCCCTATATCTTGAGGTGTAGTCATCTTTTCCCTATTCACAAACGCTGGTTCTCACCTCAAAGGAGGTCTGTGTGCTATCGCACCTTGCCGGCGAGCTACCTAGAATAGAAGATGAATGGGCGAAGATAGAATTAGAGATCTGTTTATTTATAATCAATTAACTGCACGCGATTAGTTGCCCTATTAGCTGCATGAATGCCTTATTTGTTGTTATTTTTATGGGTATAGAGATTGTATGTGACACCAGTATCTTCGCATTAATAACAGATTAGTATGGTAAGCCATCCACAAATTTAGTATGTAGTACAACGCTATGCCATTTCCAAATATAGCCGGGTGATTTAGTATTTTTGCATATCAAACAGTTTTTTCATGCATTATGGATTATCCAGCGTCATCAGTGGTTGAATTTGATAAGATTCGACAAACATTTGAAGCATAAGCACCATTTGAATTCGATTATTTTTACAAATTAGTAGTCTGTCTGATTTGAACCATAGTTTGAAAGGCACCATAGTTTGAATTATTAATCATCTATTCACAGTTGGACCAGCACCGTTGTAACAGTCCATCTTTATTCACTGTAGCCATTTAGTAGTTGCAATTAGTTTGAATCAGATTTGAACAAATAAAACATCACATATATAGAGATATTTTTTCAACAATCACAAAATCATTACACGGGATTATTCAGTTGTTGCATATAGTAACTGCACTCAGTTTAAATGAGATTCAAAGAACCAAAGAACCAAAGAACTAAATTTTACCGCTGAATTGAGACATTTGTACAATAAGCAACACTTGACCATGTACATAATTTCATACTAAATTTGTAGAGTCTAAATAAGCAACACTTGACCAGGTATAATAAGCAACACTTCACCACTCTAACATGTAGAGTCTCAATGTTTGCACTCATTTGTCACAACTTTATGGCGCCAACCCTATTCAAATTTAAACAACCTCTACACCTACGTCGTAGCAACTACCAAGCACTCATTTGGCCTAGGCATCGAACATCAATGAATGAGGAAACACCATCGTATCCTGTATGCTCATGGATGGGCATGTCTGAATTGATTATGCATCAACCTGTAAACTGGGCAAAAGTTTGAGCCTGGACTCGTATCGCTTCATCAACCTGCAGCCGATCGCGTAGCCCTAAAACAAAACTCATGATGTTTAGGTAGTATTTTCAATGCCGTATTAAAATGTTATCTGTAAAGTTTATCACCTTCAAATGATTGCCTTTGATTGCAAGCTGGATTGAAAATAACTTGGCTGTATTCATTAGTGTTAACTCTACCTATTATGACAATTAACATAAATTAAACAGCAATGATGATTTTAAATCACATAATCCATTGCAAAGCACTTTTATATTTGCAACACACCTTTTATTTTATCCATTCTTACGTATAGGGCAGCTAAAATGTCAAACTCTGACATGGCTGGACGCCATCTCCAGAGGTGATGCTGGAGATGTGGCGCCATAACATGAATTATAATACACTTGTACCTACATCATCCTGTTAGATGTATCCATATCTCAAATCATTTGAGTATAGTAAAATAATACCTCTCATTCATGATCACCACATATCTGTAGGGCCGCATCCGAATATTATTTCTTCCATAGATCTTAGAGACGTACAGTACCAAACCAATCACATCTGGCCAAAACAGTATTAGCAATGTTAAGATGGGATAGGTGCCTCAACAATTATGGAGCATAGATATGATTATACCTGAAAATATGCCCTGTGGTTGTATGTAGACTTCAGAGAAATCCATAAAGTTACGTGGACACCGAGGAATCCAAATTGTACTTGGTGGTTCACTGACAAATGTTTCAGCAAAGAGTACGACACAATACTCAGTGGGTATTCGATAAATATATCTCATAGGTTTGACATCAGTATCTTGAAAGCCAACTCTCCTGAAGTCATAACTTTGTTTTTCGACAAGTAAGTTGGTCCATCTATTTGTTTGGTCGCCGACAGCAATGGCTTCCATCTTGGTTCCCTGTGAATCATAGTATATAAGATTTAGCCATGGTGTATAATGTACCACAAACACAGTTTAAAATTTGGGACACTATCAATATTACACGTAGATAAATTTGGCCACGATGTTGTCTTATATGGTCTTTGAAAAACACCATGGCAGTCACATCCCATGTACTATTACTGTGTTCCTCTTCAATTATTTGGAATTGAGCCCTCCTAGAGATTATTCGAAATATCAATGTTAAGATCAAATACACATCAGATCTCAGACTATGTACTTTCATTACCTGTATACAGTCGTCTCATTATTTGCCGGTAGAGGATCTGCATACACTCTCTTGCTATTGAGCATGTGTGATCCCATCTTTCTGTTAAACTGAATATGTAAGATTTCACATATTCAATTGCTACCTTGTTTATTACCATGCAATTGCAAAATCAGTGGATGACTATCAGTTGATTTCCAGTTTGGGTGTCTCACCCTGATAATGATTTATTTGCTAAAACACATGTTTTTATGCAAATTTTCATGTTGTTAACATAGTTAAAAGCACCTAAAGCAGAGGTAATTTAACCTATTGTTCACTTAATCTTGTATTAATTTTCTGTTTGTACGACTTTGTTCTCCACAAACAGTTAATAAATCTATAGTATGGTGATGGTGAGATGGCTTGTGTTGGCTCCCTTATAGTACCCTTCCTTCTATATTACTACTTCTCCATCTCTGGCTTCCCTCTTACCATGGCTATAATGTGGGGACTCCTGTTGGGTTCTGCCTAATGGGATCACATTTGATGAAAGGTAAAAGCTAGAGGTGCCGATTGGTTTTGGCCAGTCTTGGTATCTCGATGAACAATGTGTTATGTGAGGTGAACTTTGGGTGCTTATGAATATTAAGAAGAACAGACATGGGGACTCCTGTTGGGTTTGTGCCTGATGGAACAACTCACTGTGAAAGGTAAATAGTCGGATGATGAACCCCAAAAGCTAGAGGTGCCGACTGGTTTTTGCCAGTTCTGGTATCTCGGTGAGAACAGTGAGTGCACAGTATTGGGTCTGATGGCAGTATATGTGCAGCAATTAGAGGATTATGTATTACTGTATGATAAGTGCAATGCTACTACAAAATTGGTGATGGTAAGATGGCTTGTGTTGGCTCCCTTATAGTACCCTTCCTTCTATATACTACTTCTCCATCTCTGACTCTTGCCACTACTCTCTGACTTCCCTCTTGCCATGGCTATATTGTGGGGACTCCTGTTGGGTTTTGGTAAAAGTTAGAGGTGCCGATTGGTTTTGGCTATGTGAGGTGAACTTTGGGTGCTGACATGGGGACTCCTGTTGGGTTTGTGCCTAATGGAACAACTCACTGTGAAAGGTAAATAGCCGGATGATGAACCCCAAAAGTTAGAGGTGTCGACTGGTTTTTGCCAGTTCTGGTATCTCGGTGAGCACAGTGAGTTGACAGTATTGGGTCTGACGGCAATATATTATCTGTACCATAAGTTGACCTTGATATATAAAATCCGTTAATGGTTTAATTTATATGTGCAGGAATTAATGGAATATGTATTGGTATATGATAAGAGCAGTGCTACTAATAAATTGAACGTCGAAAGGGCCAGTTCAACACAGATAAGTAACCATGAGTGCTTATTTATCAGTTATGGTTTCATTACAACTGTGGTTTTCAACGATTCAAACTGTGATTTCGATACGTAAACTGACATAATTAAAACTTACTCTAAACTTATAAAGTGATTTCGGAAGAGGGAATAATGAACTATTGTTTAACTGGAACTTGGTTGTACTTGTTGATTTGCTTAGTACCTATGGATAACCTGAAATGATATCATGGGCATAATATAGTGCCTTTCAGAGACCGATTTGAGAGTATTAAACTGTTGCATAAGCTCTTACCTCCAGGATGATCTCAGCGCTTGGGGCAGGAGCGATGGGGCAGGAGCGATGGGGACTACCTTGGCTACGCGCGCGAAATAGGAACATTCGTATCTGTAGACCGTGAGGATCCTTTGATTGCTCTTGGATACGGTCTGTGTAATAATTTCCTTTTGTTTCGCTTTGATTGCGTGAGAGAAATGGGACGGACGTGTGAGGATCTGTATGTGTCATCGTTTGTGTAATAATTTCCTTTTGTTTTCCTTTGATTTCTGTTTGTTTCGTTTTTTGTTTCCTTTTACATCTCTGCGTGTATTTCCATGCGCTTGATTGAGGTTTTGTCATTTAATTCCTGCTGTTTGATTCAATTTCCTTTTGTATATGTCGACGTTCTGATGGCCCGTGCTGGTGGTCCACCTATATACGTGATTACTTGGTCGCCCGTACTGGTGACCCACCTGACGGTTTAATTTTTTTCGCGACCCCACATATTGGCGCAAAAGTTTTCTGCGCACGGTGCAGTCTTGCGAGGCGAAATTTTTTTCTGCACCATCTCACCTCGCCTCTTTGTGCTTTTTAGTTGTGGGAGAAAAAATGCATTCCTGTGCGCACCACACGATGCTGTAGCTGGGTACTGCTGGGCTGGGTATCCGCACCATTTTCTTCGTCGGCGGTTTGCCTCAGCAGCAGCCCCTTCTTTCGCCCCTGATTTCGTGCCCACGCCTCCGGTCTCTCCCCTCTTTCTTTCGTTGATATAGCAGAGTGCCAGAGTACCCCCGACGCCCCAAACCCAAAACCCCACCCTAGCCCTCTATCCTCCCCATTCCAGAGCCCTACCTGCCGATCGCCATGGCGCCGCCGCCGCCTCTCCGTTCTGACGTCCCTATGCTCTCCGGTAAGCATCTCGTCACCACCCTCCCTCCTCACCGCGTGCGTCTAAACTCGACGATTGATCACTAATAACTCTTGCTCCTGCGTACCCCGCTCCTCCCTTCCGCCGTCGCACCGCGCCGCGCTACAGCGGTGTACAAGCTCGTACCCAAAGTGCTCGTACAGGGGGGGGTACAAGCTGAGTTACACGGAATGCTCGGAGTGAGCTGGTGCCTAAGGCTGTCGGGGCTACCCTAGGTGGTGGGTTGGTTGTTCGAGGGGTCGATCAAGCAGCAGTGTGTATGGGGAGTGTGAGGACCTGGACTTAAGTCTCGGATCGGAGCTTTTAGAATCCAGCCGGAGATCCCTATCTTCTACCTCGGCGTCCCCTTTTATAGACAAGGGGAGGTCCGAGGGTACAGGATCCTAACTGTGTAGCATGGGCGACGTGTCCGGGGCATAGTGCCGGCGTCGGGACGTCCAGCATTGTGGCGGCATGGCCTTCCCGTCCTTCCAGCGCTCCCGGTCGTGGTGGCAGTGGAAGTCGTCGCAGCATGTGGCGGCACAGCTTCCGCAGACGGGCGCGAATCCCACAGCCGAAGCGAGACGGGCGGATGGGACGGGCCCCATACCGGAGTGTTTGGAGGGAGGGTCGAGCCCCTCGATCGAGGGGGGGGGGTCGAGCCCTGCGTGGCTCTGCCGTATCCCTGAAGTCGCCGTCGAGGGCTGCACTGTTCACTTTCCGAGGGGTGCTGCTGGAGTCCGTACTCGCGTCGTGGCGGTAGTAGCAACACAGTTGACAGGAATCGGGGACATGACGGAGAGTTGTTGGATTTGACTGCGGACGCGGGCGCCCATGGCGTTAGGTGGATTTACTTTAACCCATGCCGGGAGCAGTTGGGCTGATCGAGCCTCCCGTTCGGGGGTCGTTCGTTCGACCTCTGGTCCGTCGCTCGTCGAGGTAGGGTCGGAGCAGAGGCGGAGTCGGAGGGATCGAAGTAGAGGCCGAGGGGTCGTTCGTTCGACCCCTCGTCCGTCATTCGGCGTCGAGGTGGGAGCCGGGGGGTCGTTCGTTCGACTCTCGGTCCGTCATTTGATGTCGAGGTGGAGGCCGAGGGTCGTTCGTTCGACCCCTCGTCCGTCGTTCGGCATCGAGGTGGGCCGGGCCGTGACTCGCTGCCGTAGCCGGGCATGGGGCCTTCACGTGATGGGCTTTTCCTTACTGACTTGAGCAGTGGGCTGGTCCCTGTCTTAAAAATGGTTGCTATGTTTAGCGTTAATTCATCGAAGGGTTTAGGGTACCCCTTACCTTCGTACCCGACAATGCTACTCGTGCATTGCTTGCAGAGTTCTTGAGGTCGCTGGACAAGAGGAGTGGCCGCCTCAGGGAGATGGTGGAGGCTGTCAAGGTCCAAGCCTACGGCATCCTGAAGGGCGCCGGGGCGCTGCACCTTGCCGCCGGCAACGGGAGGTTGGATATTTGCAGCTACCTGGTCGAACGTCTGAGGGTTGACGTGGACGTCGTAGACTGTGGAGGTTTACCTCTCTTTCGCAACTAAATCATATAGCTTTATTGAGTGCAGGGCATTTCACCAAAATTCGTCGATTTTCATGGAGTGGTTTACTGAACATGAGGAACCATCGAATCCCTTGTAGGCTACTTGAGTCATTTTGATGACATCCAAACTTTTTCATGATAGGCCGGTGCTCTTGCCAATGGAGATTATATCTTAAATTATCTAGCAGATGCTCCAAGTAATGGTTCAGCTGAGTGTTTGAATTGCTTCCTGGGGTTTGGTCCTGATTGGCAGCCTCATAATGATGTAAGATCCATCTCGTTTCTACTATACTCATGCACTTTGAACCTCATGTATGTTGTGGATACATAGTATATTTCTAGTAAGGAATGACAATTGTAGCGCTTTAAGCTATGAGGCACCATTTTTTCATTAATGAGTGATGTCGAATTTTCAGTTCAATATATACTTCTAGTTGTTCTGTTACCATAATGCATGAGCTTTTTATTTCTCCTGCCACACCTAGCCTACTAACCACTGGCATATTTTCTCCTTTTGCTTTATGTTTTATGGCTCAACAATTTACTCATTTATTCTTGTTTTCTTGTATTGGCATAAAATGCATGTGGTTGTTCCTGAGTGCCGTTCCTATTTGTCGAATTTTTTTTGTGATAGTCTAGAAGTAGTTATTTCTTGTCATGATTGGCCAATGTTATACGATCGCATGTTTTTCTTTGTTGTTATTGATGTCAATTTTCCTGTAATTCATGTCTAGAGATATATTCTTGAGTCTCTTATTTATTTTAAGACACTGTTGTGTAGGTATATCTACAACATTTTGTTGCTTGGTAGAGAAAGAATAGCAAAATCAATTTACTGTTGTATATTTTCTAATCTTAGTATTGGAGTTCTTTTATCATTTAATGGTTGTATATGATGTGGCTAAATGCACTGTGTTGCTCAATACCTCCATGCACCCGAAAAAACCCAAAGATTTTTTCAACCTTCAGAATCAAGGAAACACAATTTTATCCTCTAGACTAGATTGTTGCTTTATAATTATTGTGTTCCATGCATCATAATTGTGATCATTGATTCGATATGCTTAACCTTGATGGTTCAGGATGCTCGTGTGGATCAACAGAAAATAGCAGAGTTCAAGTCACAAGGGAATGAGGCAGTCAAGAGAAAGGATTTTCTTTCTGCCGCAGAAGTCTACAGTTTGGTATGTCACTTTCTAGCATGTAGTAGTTGGCCGGGTCTTGGAGCAGTTGGCTTCTAGGGATGTGAGACTAGATCATAGATGAGACTGAGAGGGGTCAACATAGAAGGGGGGAACTATGTTGATTCTTGCTCCTCTTTGACTGATACTTGTCCTCTATTTTTACAAAGGTACACTCCTAAGGGAGAGATGTAATCACTCTAACAAATCATATCTAGAAGATAAAATCTCTAGCTTCCTAGTATAATGCTATATATAATGCTGTATTGACGTAACTATGTGAGGGAATTGACCATATTAATCCCCACTCAAGGCTGCTCCAACGCCCATGACATTAACCGTCTTAATCATAATGACTTGCTCACCTCTCTACAGTAAGCAAACAAGGCCCGCCTATGATTTGCTCTAATCTGGTTCAGATTATTCATGAATTCAAACATCTGTTTCCTTTTCTGTTTACTCTATCTTGGAACTTGCATGCTGGGTGGTTTCTTGGTAATATTTTGGAGTCACATACTTACATGCCAACATGTCCCAACCATCTGGAGTTCAGGTGGCCTTGTCTTTCTGACACTTCAGTAGTTCGTCTGGATTAAGATACTGAGTAGCTATTTTGTGTCTGCCTTTTTGTTTATAATTCTGTTGTGCTTTTTTAACTCTGGTATGTTTAAAATGTATTTATACACCTCGAGAACATATGATAAAATTTGAAAATGCTGTAGCTAACTTACAATATAAATGTTGAATTCTGTCATTAGGATAGATGGACCAACCCTAGAAGGGTGGCAATGTAACAGAGGCATACATGGGCCTCATGGGCCTGTACACACACATATTCCAACACCCCCCGCAGTCTTAACTACTGGCGCAGCGGAGTTGCAGACTGGACAAGAAAGAAATAAGAGCACACACACGAGCCCCCCACAGACGCAACTAGCCACTGGTGATGTTGAGACTGGAGCGAAACTCGGAGAAGATGGAGGACGGGAGGCCCTTGGTGAAGATGTCAGCAAACTGGGAGGTGGTCGGGATGTGGAGGACCCGAACATCGCCGATAGCGACCCGATCCCGAATAAAGTGGAGGTCGATCTCCACATGCTGGGTCCACTGGTGCTGAACAGGGTTGGTGGAAAGGTACACCGCACTGACGTTGGCGCAGTAGACAAGCGTGCTCTGGGAGAGAGGACTGTGGAGCTCAGCAAGAAGCTGGCGGAGCCAAGAAGCCTCGGCCACGCCGTTTGCCACAGCGTGGTACTCCGCCTCGGCACTGGAACGGAAGACCACCGGCTGGCGCTTGGACGACCAAGACACCAGGTTACCGCCTAGAAAGACGGTGTAGCCGGAAGTGGAGCGCCGATTGTCCGGACACCTGGCCCAGCGTCGCTGTAGACCACGAGCTCGGTGGAGGAGGACCGGTGGAGGAGGAGGCCGTAGTCGACAGTGCCGCGGAGGTAGCGGAGGAGACGCTTGAGAGCAGTGAGGTAGGGCTCTCGACGATCATGCATGTGAAGGCAAACCTGCTGAACTGCATAGGTGATGTCTAGCCTGGTGAAGGTGAGGTACTGAAGTGCACCGGCAAGACTCCGGTAGGAAGTGGAGTCGGACACTGGTGTGCCCTCGGCCTCTGACAACTTGGCCTGAGTGTCAACTAGAGTGGAGCAAGGCTTGCAGTCAGTCATCCTAGCCCGCTCGAGGATATCAAGAGTGTACTGCCGCTGGTGAAGGAGGAGTCCTGTGGGGCGAGGCTCAACTGTGACCCCGAGGAAGTGATGCAGCACACCCAGATCCTTCATAGCAAACTCCTGCTGGAGAGAGGTGATAATGCGTCAGAGGAGAGACGGACTGGAGGCTGTCAGCACAATGTCATCAACATAGAGCAGCGGATAGGCAGTCTCAGCTTCGTGGCGATAGATAAATAGAGAAGTGTCTCACTTGGCCTCCACAAAACCGAGTGTCAGCAGGAAGGCAGCAAACCGAGAGTACCAAGCCCGAGGTGCCTGCTTGAGGTCGTAGAGGGACTTGTGGAGCCAGCAGACCATATCAGGGCGAGAAGAATCAACGAACCCCGCCGGCTGACTGCAGTAAATTGTCTCAGTCAAAGTACCATGCAGAAAGGCATTCTTGACATCCAGCCGTTGCACGGGCCAGGAGCGAGAGAGTGCCAGGGAGAGAACCGTACGGATGGTAGCCGGCTTCACCACTAGACTGAACGTCTCATCGTAATCGAATCCAGGGTGCTGAGTGAAACCCCGGAGAACCCAGCGAGCCTTGTACCGATCGAGGGTACCATCAGCCCGCCGCTTGTGTGTCCAAATCCACTTGCCTGTGACTACATTGGAGCTCGGTGGACGAGGCACCAGATCCCATGTTTGGTTGGCGAGGAGGGCCGCATACTCCTCTTTCATCGCGTGACGCTAGTGAGGGTCCGACAAGGTGTCACGAACGGAAGAGGGTACCGGAGAGACCCACGGTTGACCGGGCATCACCACAAGAGCTCGGGGCAGCAAGGTACCAGCCGCAGACAGCGTCACCATGGGGTGAACATGACGCGGGTGGCGGTGAAGGAGGTGGGTGGTACACGACTGGCACGACGGGTTAGTCGGAGGCGTCGGAGATGGCGGTGTAGGCATCGCCGGCGGAGAAGAGGCCACCGGTGAGGCCACCGGTGGAGACCGAGATGGGGGACGACGGTGGGGCGGCCGGCTCCGGGTGGACTGGAGACGGCCGCGGTCGGCGCTGGTAGACACGGCCGAACCCTGAAGGTGGTGGTGGAACCGCCGAAGCAGCGGGTCCCGAAGGCGACGCCCCCGCATCTGATGGTCCCGCGTCGGGCGCAGGCCAAGCACCGAAGGGCGTCGGGCCAATGTTCGGACCCGGCAAGAGGACGTAGGTCGGCAAGTCGGTGTCCGGGCCCGGTGAGGGGCACGGAGGAGCAATACCTGCAGGAAACAACAGCAAAGGTGGCTGGTCCACCGTGTCAGCGGGAAACAAGGAGAAGAGGTCCGGGTGGGAGGTGGCGGTGGGTGGTGAGGTGGTGGAGAAAGGGAAGACGGACTCGTCAAACACCATGTGGCGAGAGATGAGGACCCGACGAGAGGTGAGATCGAAGCAACGGTACCCCTTGTGATATGAGGAGTACCTGAGGAAGACACACTGAGTCGACCGGGGAGCCAGCTTGTGAGGAGCGGTGGTAGTGGTGTTAGGGTAACACGCACACCCGAAGACACGAAGGTGGTCGTAGCGAGGGGGGTTACCGAAGAGAGCGTGGTGTGGAGTGGGAGCTCGACAGGCAGCGGAAGGTAGGCGGTTAAGTAGATAGGTGGAGGTGTGGAGACTCTCAGCCCAGAAACGAGCAGGAAGCGAAGCCTGGAAAAAAGGGTGCGCATGGTGTCGTTCGTGGTACGAATCATGCGCTCAGCCTTGCCGTTCTGGGAGGAGGTATAGGGACACGACATGCGGATCTGCATACCGTGAGAGAGGAAGAAGGACCGAGAGGTGTGGTTATCAAACTCACGCCCATTGTCACACTGGATGGCCTTGATGGTGAGGCCGAACTGAGTAGACGCCCAGGCGAAGAAGTGAAGGAGCGTGGAGAAGACATCAGACTTGGCACGTAAAGGAAAGTCCAAGAGTAATGAGAGAAATCGTCAAGCACGACAAGATAGTACTTGTAACCAGAAATGCTCATGACAGGGAACGTCCAGAGGTCGCAATGAACAAGATCAAAAATATGGGTCGCATGGGAAGTGGAGGTAGGAAACGGAAGACGAACATGACGACCTAACTGGCACGCATGACACAAGTGCTCATCATGAGACCGGGTACAAGGTACGGCGGAGCTCCGACTAAGCTGTGTCAGGGCAGCACGACCAGGATGCTCGAGACACCGGTGCCAAGTAGTGGAGAGAGAAGTGGAAGTGAAAGCAGCTGACGGAGTGGAGGACGAAGCAGAAGAGGTGGACGCAGGAAACCGAAGGGTGTAAAGGGGCCCGTGCTGTCACATTGGAGAAGAGGACGCTGGGAAGCCAAATCCTTCACAGTAAGACCAGAGGAGTCAAACTCGACAGAACAAGAATTGTCAACTATAAACCGACGAATGGAAAGGAGGTTATGAACCATAGAGGGAGCCACTAGGACATCAGGAAGACGAAAAGGACCAGGAGTGTGAGCGGCACCCATGGAAGTGACAGGAAGACACGAACCATTGGCGACCATGATGGACGACGGATGAGAGGGAGAAGGAGGTGGAACAGAGAAGAGGAGACGGGGGTCGGGAGTGGTGTCGAAAGTGCCACCCGAGTCAGCGATCCAGTCCCGGCCGGCTGGAGGAGTGACAGTGCCGAAAGAGCAAGCCACGGTCGTCGGGTCCCAACCGACAGGCCCGGGCGTGATCCCGGGGGGTGGAGCCGGTGAGCATGGCCGCCGGTGGATGAGGCTCGCCACCGGTAGCCTGGAAGGGCCACATGGAGGTGCGCCCTGACCATGGATCAGTGAAGGTGGGCCAGGGTGCACCCCATGGCGGCGTCGGTGTGCCCGCACCACGCACCCCCCAGCGTCTACGGCGGCCCCCATCCCCTCTCGGCCCAGGAGGAGGAGTGGCGGCCAGGGTAAACGAGGAAAACGAGGACCCCGGAGCGGGAAGGGACCCAGGGTGGAGGCCCTGAGTGAGCTCCTGCATGACGTGGTCGTCAAGGGCACTGTTGTCGTGGTACACAGGGTGGACGACGAGCCATTGCTCCGCCTCGACGAGTTGACGAGCGAGGACGTCGGCCGCAACACGCTCGCGCTCCCAGACTTGGGCCGCCGCGTGCAGGCGAGTCTGGCCCTCCACAGCAGTGGCCCGGGCGGCGGTGAGAGCCGCGGCGAAGGCGGAGTCAGGTGGTGCCGCAGTGTGGAGTCGAGGAGGTGGGGAGTTGCCACCCGTGCCAGCGCTGGGCAGGGGATGACCAGCACCAAGCGCGGGCCAAAAGGGCACAGTGGCCGCGGCAGCTGCAGCAGCACCGGGGCCACCTGCGCTCGCGCCAACCTACGGCGGTCCGAGGCTCGCGGCTGCAGGGGCCGCGGCGGTAGGAGCAGGTGTGGCGGGGAAGGATGTGCCACCGGTGCCAGCGCGGGGCAGGGGGACAGCTGCGCCCACAGCAGCGACCTGGGTTGCGATGAGGGCCGCGGCGAGAGCGGCAGCAGCGGCGGCGGCAGCAGCGGGGGCGGCAGCGGCACTCGAGCCAGCTGAGCCTGCGCGCGCGCCAGCCCGCAGCAGGCCAAAGCGCGTTGCTGCAGGGGCTGCAGCGGTTTTGGCCGCGCCCGCGCCAGGAGGGGCCGCGTCGGCCGCGCTCGCGCCGGGACGTCGCGCGCCGTCCACGCTGGCGCCTGGACGTTGTCTGGCGCGCTAGACGCTAGCGACGAACGCTGGGGTGAAACCCTAGCTACGTCCATCGGCGTAACAGAAAGCTCTAGAGACGTCCATTTTGCGACGGACACGTCTGTCGCAAGGGCGTCAGACGCTGGCGAGCGTCCGGGTATATTTTCCCAGAAACCCGAGAGCAGCTAGTTGGCGCAGCGTCCGTCGCCAAGCGACGGAGCATCTGTCGCCTGCTGACGTGATCAGGAACTAGCCGTTGGGGCTAGCGACGGAGCGTCCGTCGCCTAGCGATAGAGCGTTCGTCGCCAACTTAAATTGCCTGTTTTCTCAGCCCGAGGGCTGAGTGTGTGGGGGAGTATAAATACTTCACCCCTTGCCTTCCCACTGTTGACGGTAATTTCACCATGTTTTTACATCTTCAAAATTGTCGACAAAACATCGTTTAGAGAACTAACAAGTGTAGAGTAACTTGTGTGCAAATAACATGGTTTCACATGTACATGTCATTATTTGTATGCAGCAGTGTAAACCAGCAAAGGAGTGCTGGAGTCCCCATATGTAGGTCACCTACATATGGATAAAACAGACCCAACACCTACACCACTACACTCTACACTTGTCCAGGAGGTCCCACAAGGGCCAAAGGGCCCAATCATGGGTCGGCCGACTTGTGTATGGGAGCCTCTGGCTTGCCAAGTCACCACAATCCAAGATGGAGTGGTCCAAGCCAATTCCAACCATTGGATCAAGTGCAGATCAAGATCAAGGCTCCAGAACCTTAGCACATGGATCCATGGACCCACACCAGCGGATAAACATCACAGAAGTGACCAACAAGCTCTATGACACGTGGGCCAGCCTTCTAGAAGGCCGAGGCAGCTCAGAGGAGTCATAGGGGGGTCAGCCGACCCCCCTATGGGGGCTATGGCCTCCCACTTGGTCCTTGACCAGTGGGGACCTCTTCTAGAAGACCATGATGGGCCCACAGGTCATAGGGGGGTCAGCCAACCCCCCTAAGTACCTTTTTGAGCTCCCCACAAACTCCCTGACCAGTGGGTCAGCTTCTAGAAGAAAGGGACAGGCCCCACCTGACATAGGCAGGTCGGCCGACCTGGCCCATGTGCCTTAAAGCTGTCCCGAGCACTCCACCGCCTTCCTGCATGCCTCCATGCATCCACTTGATCTCCACCATTGATTTAAGACGGTTACAATGACGGTTTCATCCTACGGTGGCTGATGGAGATGGCGCGGATTGCTGACGTGGCACTGGAGTAGCCCCTACTCCACCTCTAGCTATAAATACCCCCTAGGCCTTCACTCTCACTCATGCCTCATTAGAGAAACTACTTAGCTTAGCTTAGCTCTGCAGTAGTGCTATGCTAGTTGGAAGAGAGTGAGAAGATCCTGGAGGAGAGCCGTGCCTGTCTGGCGTCTTCTCCGAGTTGTACCTCAGCAGATGCGATTCTCTTGTAAGTTCAGCACTTGTAAGTGATTCCTCCAAGTTCTTTATAGCATTCAATATTCTAAATCTGGTTTAGCTGTTATACATCTTTTTGCGCTTGTTCATCGCTTTACTTTAAGTAGAGTGCTTTAGCCTTTAACGTTGGGTTAAAGTAGTAAGAATAGTGTAGACGTGGTGTCTAGGCTAGATCTTGCCTTTGTAAACCACTTATCGCACGGAATGCTAGTAGGAAGTGATAGCCCTTTCTAGTCCTCGTATTCCACCCCGTGTGTAAGATAAGTTCTTAAAAGGTAGGGCTCAATACAACATGATGGCGCGGTCCAATTAGAGTTTTGTCCTCTTACTGATCTATCCCATCGCCTCTTACAAGAGAAGGGCTGATAAAGCCAGTATAACCAGCTATACCTTGTTATATATCCTTGCTATATCGAACCTCTCAACCCCGTTATTATAGTCTCCCTTGATCCATCATAGGACATATCCATAATCCTAGTTAACTCACTTCTCGTTCCCTATGGAAAATACGATACCTGGAATACTCCCGGTGAAAGCTACACTTGATAACCGTACGCTTGCGGTCTTTTTCCCGTTTGCCACTTCTGGTGTCAACACCCACCTTGCCTTTGCTCATTTGAGTTGTTGAGTTCTTTGAGAAGGTTGGGAAGAGAGTAAGAGCCCTAGAGAGAGAGTGATTTGAGAATCCATCCATCCTCTCCTCTAGTTCATCTAAGAGATCAAGTGTGCATCCACTCTAGTTGTGAGGCTTGATTGAGTCAAGTGAAGATCAAGGTTGTTACTCTTGGTGATTGACATCACTTGGACGGTCCGGTGGTGCTTGGAGGAAGGTGATCGCCGGGAGGATTGTCGGCGGCTATCGGATACCTAATTTAACGGTAAACTCTCAAAAACAATCAACAACCAAAGATCCAACAACAACCATCTGAGATAGGCCCATCAGGGTCGAATCGTCGCAGGCCCACGAGGGGAGAGGTGCGGGGGTCACGACCCAGCCGGCCCCGGTAGGCAGACGCCCCCGGGCAGACGTGACTCCGCCTCGCCCGACGCCGGAAGCAAGGCAGCTCCACGACCCGGGAAGACGTGCTGGCATCTCCACCCATACCAACGTCTCACTAGCTCAAACCAGCCCATGTCTTCACAGTAAGGCCATGGGTTCTAGGAGGCACGTCGGTAGTAGAGGAATGACCTATTTACCCCTATCCAAAGGGAAGAGTCCACTATTCCTTAACTACCGACGATACACTCTCCGTCGGATAAGAATGGAGGTAGAGAGCCACGACGAGTCATACACCCCATGATATCCGGGGCT
Organism: Microstegium vimineum; assembly: GCA_022036555.1. NCBI lineage: Eukaryota > Viridiplantae > Streptophyta > Magnoliopsida > Poales > Poaceae > Microstegium > Microstegium vimineum. The sequence continues at coordinate 24,631,521 of CM039121.1, read as the reverse complement.
CGGGATAACGCCCTGGCTCCTGCCCGAACGGAGACATGTCAAGTTCCCCAATCAGGACGGGACGAAGCGGGGCTCAAGGACAAGAAGAAATCATGTCTCTCACGGGGGCGGAGTCAGTCTCACACACCCCCGGCCCCTCCAGGCATTCTCCGAACAAGGGTATGCCGAGTATAGGGGGGCCCTCCGGATAACAGAGTCCATTGGCCAGGCGCGGAGGAATCTTGCCGTATACAAAAAGAATTGGAGGGAGGTACAATGGTGTACCCGCCAACGGGGCAATAGATTACTATGCCTCTATCCTACTACGGGCTCAGTCGGAGCCCCCGGTATCCTCCGGCAGTGCAACGAAAGGCCAACACGACACCCGTCCTTCGACCAAGTACAAGGGCAATAGGAATATAGTATTATGGATGTCCGCTCTCCTTCCTGAAGAAGGTGAGGATAAGGCACAACATCCCAGGTAGATCCTCCTTGATGCACGGTTGTAACACCCCTGAGCTCCTTGCGAATATAAAAGGATAGCAGGGGGACGACGAGAGATATCGAAGAACAAGGCTAGAACACACTCATTCACCGCAGCATTCAGAGACTTGGGACTCACATTCCCTCTCTCGACCAGCTTGTATACCCCCTCCAAGCAGAGATAAGGAACACGAGTAGCTACACACTGGACGTAGGGATTTCTTGCCTGAACTAGTATAAACCTCTTGTCTTTTTGTCTCACCATTCGGAACCTGACACGCGTAATAATTTACTCGTTGGTAGTTTCTAAACACCGACAGTTGGCGAGCCAGGTAGGGGGCATCACGTGTCGCGACGTCTTAGTGGTTTTGAATGGCCTCCCACAGCTCCGACAACCCTAGGCTCTCCTTCATCCGCTTTGGAAGCCTGGAGTTCGCTTGCTCTCCTGACGGGACCCTCACCCGCGTGCTACCTTTGTCGGACCAGGTCGTCAATGTCGTGACCCGGTAGGACAATGACTCCCCGGCTCCCCGCAGGGACGCATCAGTTGAGGCCCTCGGGCTGTGAGGCCCTGGAGCCAACCTCACCGGGCTTGGGGAAGAAACCCCCTGGAACGTCGACAGAGGACTCCACCCGCTCAAGGCGTTCGTAAGCGACGTAGGGGACTCTGACGACGAGGGCCACAAAATCAATTACACGGCCGAGCACGCCATGTTACGCTTCGTGCGCTCTCAGTATGACTACCTCCTGGAGTCGGACCCCAGTTCTGACGGCGACGAAACGCCGCCAGGCGACAGCCGCCTCAGAGTCGTCACTGCGACGGAGGAGGTCCACCAGGGCGCCGAGGGATGAGCTGACCGCCTCCTCCCCGACCTCGACACGGGATGAAAATTCTCTGCGAGACGGATGACATACTATGCCTCGGACGAACAGTCCTCCAAGGGCAGCGACCGCCCACTCCTCCGCAGGCACAGACCGCGTCAACGCGCCGAGGGACGCAGGGCGCCGCGACCCTCTCCGAACCATGCGCAGAGATAGGCGCTTTCCTACGTTGACACCACCATCCAGATCGAGGGAGGCGCGCCGACGCAGGAAGGAGTCCCTGCCACATATTCGTTCGGGCTTGTTAGCACCGCCTCCATCCTCTAGCGGCTCATCACTCTGAAGATGACTGACACCCCGACGACGAATTTGTGGGAACCATCGAGTCATTTCATGACCTCCTGACCGAGGAGGACTTGACTCTCTCCAGCTCTGACAGTACGGGGACTGAGCACGTCACCCCTGAGGTCAGCGAGGCCCCCTCGCGAGAGTGCTTCATGTGCGACGGAAGGGAACCCACTCCCGAGGGAGCCGTGTGCAACCTCGACGAGGATGGAAACGAAATCCTCCCCGAGAACCAGGAGGCCCTCACTCCACCGCACGTCAACCTCGACGCCATGCGTGCTCGGCAGGACGAGCTCGACGATGCCCACCATCAGATCAACAACGAGCGTGCCCTCCTCGAGCAGCAGCTAAACCCTCGGCCGGCGGCCGGCCCCGAGCCCGAGCACCGGAGGTGAAACGCCGCATAGTCGAGGATGAAGGATCTCCGCCGACCTTCCCAAGGGCACAGCAGAACATAGCTGCCGCCGCTATGCTCATGAGACACTTTCTAGAGCCCACGACGCCCGAGGATAAGAAGCTGAGAGGAGAGTTGCGTGTCCTCCTTGACAGCGCGGCGGCTCAACAGGCGGAGAGCTCGGCGTGACAGAGAGCGGGGGCTCTCTCCAGTGTGCAAAACACACCACCACTCGAGAACTCCATTCGCTAGAGACCAAGGCCAACCCCCGCAAGGGATCAGGAGCCGACCAGGCGGCGTCCTGGCCGCGCGGCGCGCTTCGGAAGCGAGGACCGCGGGCAAAGTGACAACGACGACGACGATGATAGGCGACGCGGGCGTCATCCACGTAGGGGTGGACGACACGACCCTGACGAGGACCGGGACTCTAGCCCGGAGCCCACCGGACCACGCTGTTTCTCCTCACGCATACACGCCGCACGGGTCTCATCGCGTTTCCGACCTACATCCAGAAGTATACGGGGCTCACAAACCCTGGCCTCTGGTTGGAGGACTATCGATTCGCCTATGAGGCAGGCGGGGCGAACGACGAGAACTTGATAATTCGTCACCTACCGCTCTACCTCTCAGATATGGCGCGCGTGTGGCTTGAGCATCTCCCAAAAGGAAAGATCCGGAGCTAGAGGGACCTGAAAGAATCCTTTGTTGGGAACTTTCAGGGAACCTACATCCGGCCTGGGAACTCCTGGGATCTCAAGAACTGTAAATAGAAGCGAGGCGAGACCCTCCGTGAGTACATTCGTCGCTTCTCCCAGCAGTGCAATGAGCTCCCAGACGTGGCCGATGGCGATGTTGTTACCGCGTTCCTGTCGGGAACGACTTGCGAGTCTCTGGTCCACGAACTAGGGTGTAAGAAACCCAAGACGATGAAGGAACTGCTCGACATCACCACAAACCACGCCTCAAGATAGGAGGCAGTCGGCGCCGTCTTCCAGGGCGCGACTAGCCGAAGCAAGCGCGATGAGGTGGAGGCCAAGGGACCCTCAACTCGTCCTCACAAGAAGGGGCGCAACTGACCACGATACGATCCGTCGCTCGTCGCGGCAACAGAAAAAGGCGAAGGGCAACAGGACGGACCGGTTTAACGACCACTTCGAGAAGATGCTGGAACGAACCTATCTGAACCATGCGACCCCTGTCAAACATCTCCTCAAGGATTGTAACCTCATGAAAAAGTTTCTCGGTGGCGGCGCAAAAAAGAAGAAGTGGGCGAAGAAGAAAGAGGACGGCGGAGAAGATGACGGAGGGAAGGACAACGACTACATCCCAGCAGACGAAACACTGATGATCTTTGGCGGCCCTGCGTCGTGCAGTTTCAAGCGCTAGCAGAAGGTCGACCGTCGAGAGGTATACGCAACCACCCCCGCTGTTCCCACCTTCCTCAAGTGGTCGGAGTCTCCTATTACTTTCAACCGTAAGGATCACCCTGACTATGTACCATACCCTGGCCGATATCCGTTAGTCGTTGATCCCATCATTGGCACAAAGCACCTCACCAAAGTCCTCATGGATGGTGGGAGTGGGCTCAATATCCTCTATGCCGAGACCCTTGTTGCGATGTGAATACCACGGTCACGCCTGCGACCCTCGGGGGCTCTGTTTTTCGGGGTGATCCCGGGCAAGAAGGCAGACCCCATTGGTCAAATTGATCTGCCCGTCACCTTCGGCAGACCAAGCAACTTTCGAAAAGAAACGCTGACCTTCGAGGTTGTCAGCTTCAGGGGAACCTACCAAGCCATACTCGGGCAACCATGTTATGCGAAGTTCATGGCCGTCCCAAACTATATATATCTAAAATTAAAGATGTCGGGTCTCAAAGGCGTCATTACAGTGGGCACAGCGCCCGGACGCGCATACGAGTGCGACGTGGAATGCTGCACATACGCATCGACGCTCGTAGCCTCGAAGCAACTCGCGGTCGAGATGGCGGCCGAGGCCAGCACATTGCGAGAAGAAAACACCAAAAGGGTCGGATCGTTTGATCCTATAGGGTCTACAAAGGCGATCACGCTTGACACCCGGGACAGGGAAGAGAGGACCGTGCACGTCAGCACCTCCCTTTCCCCCAAATAGGAAAGCGAGCTCGTCGACTACCTCCGTGCGAACATTGACGTATTCGCGTGGAGGCCCTCAGATATGCCGGGCATACCCAGGGATATCGCCGAGCACTTCCTGCATATCAAGCCAGGCTCCAAGCCGATCAAGCAACGACTGCGCCATTTTGACGAAGAGAAACACGCCGCGATCGGAGAAGGGACCAAGAAGCTCCTCGTCGCAAGTTTCATCAAGGAGGTATACCACCCCGAGTGCCTCGCCAACCCTGTACTGGTACGAAAGAAGAATGGGAAATGGAGAGTGTGTGTCGACTACACGAGTCTCAACAAGGTCTGTCCGAAGGATCTGTATCCTCTACCCCGCATAGACAAAATAGTCGACGCAACATCAGGGTACGAACTCCTCTGCTTCCTTGACGCATACTCAGGGTACCATCAAATCAAGATGAACGAGTCGGACCAGCTCGCGGCTCCCGACGTCGTTCATCACCCCGTTCGGATCCTTCTGCTACGTCACCTGCCTTTCGGGCTTCGAAACGTCGGGGCTACCTTTCAACGAACCATGATCCGATGTTCCGACGAACTCGTGAGCAAAACCATCGAGGTCTACATAGACGACATCGTCATCAAGTCTCGGTTTGCCGATGGACTCATGGCCGACCTCGCGCTCACCTTTGTGAAGCTCAAAAAGAACAACATCAAGCTTAACCTAGAGATGTGCGTCTTCAGGGTCCCTAAGGGCCTGCTCCTTGGCTTCGTCGGATTGCTGCTAACCCCGAAAAAATCACTGCCATCGAAAAAATGGGGCTGATCCATAACGTGGAAGGGGTGCAGCGGGTCACCCGTTGCCTCGCGTTGCTTAGCCGTTTCATCTCCCGTCTTGGCGAGAAAAGTTTGCCTCTGTATAGGCTCCTGAAAAAATCCGAGCGATTCATATGGACGTCCAAGGCTCAATCAGCTCTTGACCACATCAAGCAGCTGCTGACCAACGCGCCTATCCTAGTCTCTCCCCACGATGAAGAGAATCTCTTGCTATACATCTCCACCACGACGTAGGTGGTGAGCACGGTCCTAGTCGTAGAGAGAGAAGAAGAAGGGCGCGCGCTCAAAGTACAGAGACTTGTATATTTTGTTAGCGAAGTACTAAGCGACTCGAAAACCCGGTACTCCCACCGGCAGAAGCTGGTGTACGCGGTGGTCATAACTAAAAGAAAGCTGCTACATTACTTTGGGTCACACAAAATCATAGTCGTGAGCGATGCGCCGTTGGGAGAGGTCATCCTGAACAGGGACGCCGCCCATCGCATCGCCAAGTGGGCGTTAGAGCTGATGGACAAAAATATAACCTACGCCCCGCGAAGCACTATAAAATCATAGGTCCTGTCCGACTTCATTACGGAGTGGACGGATGCAACTCTCCCTGCTCCGGTTGTCGAATAGCAGTATTGGATTTTATACTTTGATGGGTCCCTGATGAAAATCGGCGCAGGCGCAGGAATCGTCCTGACGTCACCCCGTGGAGTGACGATGAAGTACATGGTGCGTTTGTTGTTCCCGGCGTCCAACAACGAGGCAGAGTACGAAGCCCCACTTAGCGGCCTACGGATCGCAATCGACCTGGGGATAAGGCGGCTCGACGCTCGCGGGGACTCCCAGCTGGTAGTCAACCAGATCATGAAGCAATCCAACTGCGTCGACCCCGCATGGCCGCGTATTGCTAGGAGGTGCGAAAACTCAAGTCCAAGTTCGATGGCTCGAGCTCAATCACGTACCCCGACGACAAAATGAAGAGGCCGACACACTAGCTAGGGCGGCCTCGGGGCGGGAACCCGCGCCTCCTGGAGTGTTCGCAAATGACCAACCAAAACCATCCATCAGCACCGGGGAATCAGAGGTCTCCAGTTCTCCTGGCACCAGCTCCTCGGCGGCCTCAAGGGCCACTGAGGCCTCAACCGCCTGCGGCGACGAAATGGCCGAGGCAATGAACATAGAACAGGAAGAGCCGACGCCAGAAGAGAGAGACTGGAGACAACCGTGCGTAGATCGCTTGACCAAAGGCGAGCTCCCGCGGATTAGGTAGAGGCTAAACGACTCACCAGATGAGCCAAGGTTTTCGTCGTCGTCAACAGTGAACTTTACAAGCGAAGCGCGACAGGTGTTTTGCAACGGTGCCTCCCAACTGAATAGGGAAAAACTGTTGCATGATATCCACCAGGGGGCCTGCGGACATCATGCGGGAGCCAAAACCCTCGTGGGGAACGCATTCCGACAAGGTTTCTACTGGCCGATAGTCATGGCCGACGCACGGGCCTTAGTCCGCGCCTGCGAGGATTGCCAATTCTTTGCCAAGCAGATCCACATGCTTGCTCAGGCGCTACAAACCATCCTCCTTACATGGCCATTCGCAGTCTGGGGGCTCGACATTGGTCAGACAATTCGAAAAAGCACCTAGGGGCTACACTCACCTGCTGGTCGTTATAGACAAGTTCACCAAATGGATCGAGCTACGCCCTATCACTAACGTCAGGTCTGAGGAAACTATCAGTTTCTTCACCAACATCATCCATCGCTTCGAAGTGCCCAACTCCATCATCACCGATAACGGAACGAATTTCACCGCGAATGAATTCCTAGAGTGGTGTGATGAGCACCACATACGGGTCAATTGGGCCTCCGTCGCGCACCTAGAATCCAACGGGCAAGTGGAACGTGCCAACGGGCTCATCCTACAGGGGAACAAGGCAAGAATCTTCGACCGACTGAAGAAGTACGGTAAAAAAGGCTCCAAGAGCTCCCTTCTGTTCTATGGAGTCTCAGAACGACACGATGCAGAGCCACCAGCTTTTCACCATTTTTTCTAGTCTATGGCTCGGAGGCCGTCTTACTCACCGACCTCGAGTACGGGTCCCCAGGGTGGAGGCTTACAACCCTAAGAAGGTGGAAACCTTCCTAGAAGATGCCATAGATCAGGTCGACGAGGCCAGGGACGCCGCCCTCCTACACTCGGCCAAGTATCAGTAGGCGCTACGATGGTACCACGATCGACGTGTCTGACCAAGGGATTTTCAGCCAGGGGATTTGGTACTCTGAAGAATCCAAAGCAACAAAGAACGGCGTAAGCTCACATCGCCCTGGGAAGGACCCTACATTGTCCACGAAGTGATAAGACTAGGGGCTTACCGACTCAAGACCTTCGCCGGCAAAATCTTCACCAACGCCTAGAACATACAACAGCTACATTGTTTCTACCCCTAAAAAACTTCTCGTTACAGCATTCCAGTTGAAATTTTTCTTTTTTACGCATCATAAAGTCTTGGGTAAAGAGCTTTTCTCTCACACACGGCATACAAAGAAACCTCTTACCCGGTGGCTGCCCGATACGTACGGAATAAAAGAAAAAATTGAACAAATGTACACAATCCAAGTTCATCACAACCATTAGAAAACATCAAAAGCAAAAGGGTCAGAGCTTGCACAAGTTGCTCAATATTACAGTTGCATCCTACTGATGCGATAGGCAACCACATCAGGAGCATTCCTAGTCCAGAGCATGAACTCATGGCGAAGGCGACACTCCGGGCTACAATACATAATGGCGCCGGCCTGACCCTCGCTCGCTAGTCCAAAGCGTCTGCATAGCTCCCAAACGCAGACAGGGGAGTCGTCGACTGCTAACGCCGGCATGTCCCCCGGGAAAAGAATCCCCCTCCACCGCACGATGACGCAAAGATCATCGCGGGAGTCATAATGGAGCGGGGTTAGGCTGCGGTTGCCCCATCTACCATCCCGGAATGCGCCGCCGGCGATCCGATTTATGAGAACGAGAGCTTCAGGGTCCGCCTGGTCTGCGAAGTACAACATCATGGCCACGAAGTACATCGCTCCGGTGTCCCCAGCCAGGATCGCTTGACCGATGAGCGCCTAGCCGGAGGGGTCTCGCCCCCACACCATCAGCCTTTCCATGCCACGAAAGCACAAGGCCTCCCGATGGCAGACCTTGAAGAAGCGCTACTCAAGGATGATCCCCCGAAATCGGTAGCAGGATCGACAGTAACGCTGCATCTCCAGAATGGACAAAAACCGCGCCATCGCGCCATCGTTGCAGATCCTTCAGAAGACACCGCAGACTTGGCGAAGGCGCATGTAGTCAAGAAAACTACCTCCATGGTCGATGGCGCGAAGAAGGATCCAGAAGAGAAGCTCCTCCGGCAACATCAGCAGAGCGCTGAACGCCATGGCAAGGAGAGCGCGGCCAGTGTCCATCTCACAGGCAAGATTGATGCGCCTCCCGCAACCCTTCTTGGTGACGACGACGAAGCCTCTTTTCTCTTAGTAGTTGGCAAAGGGGAAGAGACTGAGGGGAGCGGCGAAGAGTTACTCCATACCTCCCAGAATATATAGCACAGAACCGTCGTCCCTCCATCTTCCACACACATACCCCTTAGGTCACAAAAACATAGCTCCTCGCACCGCGCGTGTGCGCCCCTTGGGACCACAAAGGCGCGACTCTCCCCTCCCCAGGCATGGACAACATCAGCAAACCACCAGTGACATGTGGGCCTCTCATCCAAACCAAACGACTGTTACTACAAAGGTTCACGGGTCGCGAACGGCGTCAATTTCCCAGAAGCAGACAGGCCAAGCACCACAAAGAGCGTAACCAGCCCACCATGCTCAACGGAAGAGGTGAGAACGACCGGTAAGTACGTCCATCCAAAGAACGTTCAATCCCTTTTATCCCCTCTATGCAAAATGCAGGGACGACAATGGGGTAATGGTCGAAAGACCGTCTTTTACCCACTATGCTCATGTGCCAAATGAGTTATCAGGGGCCGTGGGATCGTGCGCTGGCCCAAGACTTCATGGGTTCGACAGCCTCCCCGGCCAAAATCAAAGAGTGAGGGATGTTGCTAAGTGGGCCCTAGCGGCCGGAACATAGACGTCTTCACGTCGAACGCACTTAGTAAACGTGTTTAGGCTTCAACAGATAACAGAATATGTGGTAAACCCCTCGAGGGGTGGCATTGGGCCCTCGGATCCTAGCGAACGGATCCGGGTACTATACATATCGACTGTTGGAGATTAGAGATCGGTTCATGATGGACCTATGCCGGTGCGAGCCTCCACGGATGAGGACCCGGGGTCTCCCCTAAACCACCCGATTGCAGCTCGCCGAGCGCTCGATCTCGTCCATCGAGGAAAGACACGAGGCCGCTCACTTCCACATCCTAGATCATGGGGGTGTGAGGAAGAAATATGGGAGCCACACGATGGCGGCCCCCAAACGCATGATCAAACAAACACGATAGGTAACGAGCGAAGGCCTAGGAAATGGAAACGATAGCTAAAACAACGATTACAGGAGCTTAAAAGGGGGGTTCAGCAGGCCCATTCCATACAAGCAAGATAAGGCACCTCGACCGACACAACGCATCCAACTTAACTAACGAATTACGGGACCTCTGCCCTCGGCCCCTCCGCTAGGACCTCCTCCGCAGGCACGACATCGACAATAGCCTCAGCTGCATCAGAAAGACGCTCATTAAGGTGGATGTACTGGTCGACGCTCCGCCCGTGTGGGAACCCAGCGGCATCCACCATGTCCGTCCTAGAATGGACCTCGGCCATGGCGAACGTGACCCTAGCCCTGCGGAAGATGGCACGCGCGATGACGTTGCGGATACGCGCGGGAACAGCCTAAAGGCGGTCGACTGCGATGCTCCCGGGCGCACGGAGAAGACCGATGATGTCATGGGCAGCAAAACGGAGCGCTTGCAGTTCCTCCTCTAGCGCTATGAAAGGAAAACAATACGATACGTCACGAGCGGGTTGTAACAGAACATACTTAGGAAAGAGCAGCAAAGCTTACCAACGACGCGTCTGTCAGCCTCAGCCAGCTGATCGCGTGTAACACCCTAGGTGTTAAGCTTACATTTGCATATCATTTCATGAGCATGAGCACAATCATCATTGCATTCATGCATTTCAATGATCATATGAGATGATAACCCTAAGTGATCACCTTGTTTTCATAGGTGTATGTGTTAACCTACACCTAGCTTTGTATGAGTTATGCTTGTTTAACCAAGTGCTTGATGTTTTGATCACTAATGACCATCTATAAATGCTTAAGGATGAACATGGAACCATGTTTATGTTCATGATCAAGTCAAAATAAGCTTCTAGGGTTTAAGCTTTAATGATTGACCATAGGAACCCTTTTGCTTGATTTAACAAATTGACCTTGTTAATTATCTTGTTTGAAAAAGTTGGCTTAAGCAAAGTTGTAGAGTTTTTAATTCTGCACAAACTTTGTTTAACCACCTTGAGGTGATTTGGACCCTAAAATACCCTAATTGGTCAATCAAGACTGATTTGGGGCTGTTTTAGCTTCTGAAATCGTCTAAGTCCTAAGTGACTTGCAGTTTGAATGTTACCATGTTTGTATGCTTGTAGTTTGAAATACAAACCATTTCAGTTCAAACCAAGTACACCAAAGTTGCAGTCGGGCTATAGCTCTATCTACTGATGTATTTGGTTGAAGCTAAGACGCGAGAATTAGAGAGTTAATTGCTTGGCAAAACACGACGTCAGACAGCCTGATCGGGCGTTTGAACGCCGACAGAGCGCGTCGTCCGGTCGTGGCCGACAGTGTCGGGTATCTCGCGCCGCGTGGCAGCTGTACACCAGCGAAACGCCCGCGCCGGCCGCATCCTTGGAGAGTCGAACACTCCACCTCGCGACTGCACTCACGCCTGCGCCCTCACTCTCTCCCTCTCCTCTCTGCTTCGAGCGGGAGCACAACCGCACCATTGCCGAGCAGCAGCGCAGTCGCCGAGCTCGCCAGCGCAGCACACCGCCGCATTGGCCGCCTAAACACAGCCACAGATTTGCCTTGCTTCCCTCCACCTTTCGCACCGCTCCGTTGCCGCGCTAACCTAGCAGGTGAGTCAGACCGTGCAGAGCAGAGGCTCCATTGACGACCTAAGCTCCGCCGAGCTTTGCGCCGCCGTGGCCAGCCCAATCTAGCACCTCTCCCTCTCTTCTAGCTCTCGTACGCGGTAGCCTAGAGGTTGTAGATGCTCACCGAGGAGTCGGTTGAAGCGATTAGGGTTAGGGTTCGTCGGAACGGGAACTCCGCCGCGTGCACGCGCACGACACCCGCAACGCCGGCGAGGTTTATGCTGGGCTTTACAGTGTCGCTTGAGTTCGACTAAGTCACGTTAGGGTTAGCTAGTTAGTTCGTGGTTAGATAGCCGGAGTTGGTTGAAGCAGCCGTGCCTCGCCATCACCGGAACAACCTCGCCATCACCGGAACAGCCACACCGCGCCGCCATGAACTCGCCACCGTGCCGTTGTGCATGTGGCCGAGCTCATCAGAGGGTTTGCATGGCCCCAATCCGAACTAGATCGAACCGCTAGGGTTCCGTGTAGATGTAGCCGCCGCTAGTTTGGTCAGTAGAGCCTTGCGTCGGCCAGCGTAAGAGCCACAGCGCCGCCGTGCCGCCATGAACGTCGTCGAGCATGCTCCGGTGCGAATGGGGTACAACCAGCTACATGGTTCGATGCGGGTTGCGAAGGAGAACACGACCGTAGAGTTGGTTTGGCCAGAGACCTCACCGCCGGCGAAGGGCCGACGGTCGAGCACCTTTGGTGCGTCGACTCTTTGAGAGAAGGGGCTGACCAGTGGGTCCCGCGTGTCATAGGCTCTAAGTGTTTCTCTGTTTTGTCTTTTTTAGTTTTGTTTGCTAACTTTGGAAATTCATAACTAATTCCATAAAAATGCTAAAAATGTGAAACTAGTTCTGTTAGCTTTTTTATGTTTTTCTTTATGCACGAAAAATGTTAAGTATCCTGTTGTTATTGTTCTTTTATGCTGTTTTAATAAAAGTGGACAGCAAGCTTTATATGCTTAGTTTAACTTGTTTAATTCATAACTGGAGTTTGGTATGTGCTAAAATTATGGTTCTTGTTGTGTTGAGCTTGTCTCAGCATGCACTTCCCATGAAAAATGTTAAAATACCAGTAACCTGTAATTTAATTGCATGTTGTAGTTCTTTTGATTAAATGATTGTTTAATGGAAGGCAACTTTGTTTAAATTGCTAAGCTAAGTTATATGTGTTTTCTGTGCATGTTAATTTTTGTACATGTGCTAATTGCTTAGTATAAGCTAATAAAAATATGAAATATATTGTTTTACACTTTTCAAATTGTTTAAATAATATTTGTATAACTTGTGCTTGTTTTTTCATCACCAACAAGGAAGTAATTTTAATCCTCTTTTAAATGTGTTTTCTGTTGTCGGTGTGAACACCAAAGTGGTATCTAAATATGTAATCTGTCCTGTATAATTTTATCATGAGTTTTGGATAGATAGTTAAAGGCTTTATAACTGTTCTAAATTATATCTGTTTGCTGTTAAGCAGCTGAAACTTGTTTCACTGTTAGAATTGTTTGAGTTATTTATGTTTAGTTTCAGCAATAGCTACAGTTGAATTTATGGTAGAAAACTTGTTAATCTATCTAGTGTTCAATTTTGACATCCATAACTTGTTTTGTTTAACATGTGCATTGTTTTACAAGTTCAGCTTTAAATTTGTGTTTTCCTGTTTCTTCAAAACAGCTTTACTTAAAGTGTCTGTTAGGCCTTTTTAATATTGGATCTGGCTGGGGAGTTTATGGAACGTTTTGTAGACAATTTCATAACCTTTCCAGAATGTCTTAGTTTGTAATTTTTGGTTGTGTGTAGCTCCAGCTACACCGCTTTCTTCCAGCTGCTGTTTTCAGTGTTTGTATACCATGTTATGCATGTTTTAAGTGATGTATGCTGGGTGTAAGTTGATCAAATGTCTTAAACCATAAAACTTGTGTAATATGCAGGTGTAAGAGAGCTTACCTCAGAGGAGAAGCTCTACTATAGGTTGTTAGCTAAGGGTAAGTGTTAACTTCTCTTCAAAAGAGGAGATTTGCACCTACTCGGTGAACGAAATAAAATGATGCATAATAACATTCATCATGAGCATTCATTCATATGCATTAGATATGTCTCATTTCTAGTATATGACTTGTCATATATATTTTGGATCATCATACATGTATATATGCATCCAGGATCGCCGGAGGGAGTGACCTTGCTGGAGTTTGGGGAGATAGAAGGAGGAGTCCCACTGGAGATACAAGCTCCAGAAGTTCCAGAAGGAGGGGAACAGGGCTCTGACCCGCCTGAGTGCCCAAACCACCTTCCCTCCACCTTCGTGAAAGGCAAGCCCTGGAGCATTTATACCCTCCCTTATTCTATTTTAAAAGTATTTTTCTTACTATACAACCACTTGTTTGTGCATTAAGTTAATAGGAATTGAGATGAAACCCTTTTGCTGCATTATATCTCCTTGTCCACTAAAAAGAACCTTGTAGGCCCAGAATCGAAACCTCTGCTTAGCCATGCTTAGACCGGTAGCATGGGTGGTCTACCATCCCCCACAAAGATAGGTTGCTGGTCACTGTTGGCTATATTTGCTATCGTGGAAACTAACCATGTGGAAGTAATAAATCGAGACCGGGCAGACAAGGTATTGTGAGCCACTTGACTTGGAGGTCTTGTGGGCGGGTTCTCTCCGCCTATGTCACTAGGCACTGGATCATGGTTGGACATCTACCGATGTGGAACGCATGCCTCCTTCATAGCTGGCCGAATAACTCGTTTCTACCGCGAAGCCTAACTCTGTATGTTCGGGCCGGCATCTCTACCTACTTGGGTCATGAAGACCGCGAGCGGCATACTAGACCGTGGGCAAGTATGACCTGAGCTACCTGGCCGGGACCGTGGGTAGGATCTACTTGAGCTACCTGGCTATCCGTGAGTCGCTACTCATGCCTGTACATGGAGACCCGCGGCTACCCGAACTATGTTGAAGGTGACCCGCATAAGTGTGTCGGCAGGCATACTTGGGTGTGATTGAGGAATAAACTTCCAGCTAGATAGGAATTCGATTCGAATCGCGGTCTCTCCCCGTCAGTGAGAAACTTGAAAGATCTTCCTCCCACTGTAGAAACATGAACTCTAATAAGTAACCAAAAGATGGTTATGTGGTTTCTATGCCAAGCACAATATGGTTATTATTGTTTGATAACTCAGTGATTGCTATAGTACAGGTGCTAATGAGATCTGATTAATGTTACTTAATCTACTACCAAACACTATTTTCTAATGATGAGAATACATGAGTAATTAGGATGATCTTTATGCAAAAGTCTGCTATACCATGATATCCACCTGATAAAGCCTTGCATACTCCTTGAAGTGTCTATGGTTATATATATCTATCTCTCTGTCGGGTAAGTCTAGCTGAGTACAATTGAGTACTCAAGGTTTCTTTACCCTTGTTGCAGATGGTATGGTGTATTCTGGTTATTGCCAGGCGTGCCTCTACCCTGCATGTGATGAAGAGTGAAGGCCATGGGCAATGGTGAATTCTGATGTCTCTCCTTGTTGCTTTTGATGGGACTGTACTAGGCATGGCACTATATTTGTGTTAAATAGTTTGCAACAGGTGTTGTGAAAACAAGACTTCCGCTACTTTGATTTGAACTTGGTGTTGTAATAACACTCCTTTAAATTCTATTATAATATTATTTTGTTTCGAACTTATCACTGTGGATGTGTGGTTACTGAATCGAATACGATCTCGGGTTGTTACTTATATTGTGGTTTGAAGTCCTTCGCGACTTCAAGGACTACCGGGCTTATATGGGCTCTAGTGTGACAGTGTTATCGGAAACGGTGACCATTGCACTAGTGCTCTTATAGGTTGGGCGGTTCCGTGACATCGCGGAGACAGTAGCCCGCTTGAACGGACCCTAACAAACTCTGGCGAAAACCTTTGAGCATCCGGTAAAGCAGCTCCGTGTCCTGAATCCGGCGAAGGTTCTGCATTGGACGGCTAACCAGCTCCTCCAACAAGCTCCGGAACCTGCGCGCGGGAGGTGTGGGCGCAGACCCTGGTGGGGCTAGAACGGCAACCGGACGAAGAACGGTTCCTGGACCCACATGAGGCATCAAACGGGCCGGCGCGAGCATGTCGGATGGCCGTGCCCACACCTCGAAGCCACGAGGGAGGGAGGCGTCGTAGGACGGATAAGGCCTCCTAATCAAAACATGAAAGATTAGTAACTGCGTGGACCATAACAGGAAACAAGAGATTAAGGGCGGCACGATATGGGCACCATCCCGCCTCGGTCATCCGGAGACGAAGGCTCCGAGGATCGGACATGCTTCCTCCGACGAGTCAACCCTCCATGGGGTGTTTTCCACGGTCCATAGCCCAACAAGCAGCAACCCTAGCGGAAAAAACCCTAAAACGGAGAGTGGAGACGAAAAAGCAGGACAGAGCGAACTAACTCACTCATCGCACCACTTTAAATAGACTAGGGAACGGGGTCGGCAAAGCCCGGATCACCTCGAGACCGGATGGGTCCCACATTTCCCATTTTTCAACTCACAGGGACGGTCAGAGAAGCGTAAGGGGTGTAGTGACAAGTCTTGTCGCGACGAGTCGGCCGATACGTCGTGCACGCTGGGAGCGTGACACGCGGATCACTGACAAACGCTGCCAGGCTAGAGTGCGGCGTGAGTCGCCCTAACCATTAGGCCTTCCCTAGCCGTGTTTCAGTCGTAGACAGAGCACTACCGTGGCTCCAACTCTGGGTAGAGCACAAACTGATCCGTATGGCCCAACCAAACGACACCAGCGCTCACCCGGGGGCTTCACGCCGCAGAAGATCACCGTACACAGAGAGCTCGTTAATGGATGCGTAGGAAGGCGCGACAACCAACCCGCCACATCTAATCACGACGGACAAGCCGAGGCATCGACAGCAGGAACGTATGACACATGGCGAAGGACTAGAGGTGGACAAGTTACAAAGATCGGTGGCGAGTGGCACGCAGCATGATTACTAAACAGTGTTATCGACAGCGGCAGTCAGTTGTCAGGTCGAAAAACCAAATCCAGTCCAACCTGAAGCGCGCACGCTATTGGAAGATTGCGATTCGAAGTAATCAAGGCGTATCCGCTACCTGAAGTCGGGGCAGCAAGACGAAGACAACGAAACAAAGCCTGTGCAAGAGCTACGCTCTCACCCAGGCTTGGGGGCTACACCCGGCGGGTGCGCTTGCGCGCACCCTCTCGGCGAAGGATAAAATAAATAACTCAACAAGGTATACAAAGCCTCAGCAAGGTAATCAAAAACCCTTCCTAAGGCTTGGGGGCTACTGTCGGATACCTAATTTAATGGTAAACTCTCAAAAACAATCAACAACCAAAGATCCAACAACAACCATCTGAGATAGGCACATCAGGGACGAATCATCGCATGCCCACAAGGGAAGAGGTGCGGGGGTCACGACCCAGCCGGCCCAGGTAGGCAGACGCGCCCTGGGCAGATGTGACTCTGCCTCACCCGACGCCGGAAGCAAGGCGGCTGCACGACCCGGGAAGATGTACCCGCATCTCCACCCGTACCAACGCCTCAGCTACCGACGATACACTCTCCGCCGGATAAGAACGGAGGTACAGAGCCACGAAGAGTCGTACACCCCGTGCAATCCGGGGCTTAGGATAACGCCCTGGCTCCTGCCTGAACGGAGACATGTCAAGTTCCACAATCAGGACGGGACGAAGCGGGGCACAAGGACAGGAAGAAATCATGTCTCTCGCGGGGGCGGAGTCAGTCTCACACGCCCCCGGCCCGTACAGGCATTCTCCGAACGAGGGTACACCGGGTACAGGGGGGCCCTCCGGATAACGAAGTCCATTGGCTAGGCGCGGAGGAATCTTGCCGTATACAAAAAGAATTAGAGGGTGGTACAACGGTGTACCCGCCAACGGGGCAATAGATTACTATGCCTCTATCCTACTACGGGCTCAGCCGAACCCCCCCCCCCCCCTTATCCTCCGGCGGTGCAACGAAACACCGACACGACACCCGTCCTTCGACCAAGTACAAGGGCAATAGGGATATAGTATTATGGATGTCCGCTCTCCTTCCTGAAGAAGGTGAGGATAAGGCACAACGTCCCAGGTAGATCCTCCTCGACACACGGTTGTAACACCCCTGAGCTCCTTGCAAATAGAAAAGGAGAGCAGGGGGACGACGCGAGATATCGAAGAACAAGGCTAGAACACACTCATTCACTCCAGCATTCAGAGACTTGGGACTCACATTCCCTCTCTCGACCAGCTTGTATACCCCCTCCAAGCAGAGATAAGGAACACGAGCAGCTACACACTGGACGTAGGGATTTCTTGCCCGAACCAATATAAACCTCTTGTCTCTTTGTCTCACCATTCGGAACCCGACACGCATACAAATTTACTCGTTGGTAGTTTCTAAACACCGACAGCGGCCCATAGAGAGCACTCATCCCTTGCACGGGATTGAGGGGGAGCAATACCTTGCGAGGTGCTCCAACAAGGACTAGGGGGGAGTGTCGACTCCTCGATACCTCAGCAAAACATCGTCGTGTCAAGAATCTCTTTCCCTAGCTCTTTACATTCTGCACTTGTTCTCAATTCATACTAGAATTGTGTAGGGTGTTCTTCCTTTGATTGGCTTGCTAACGCTTTCTAGCTAGGACACACAATCGGTAGGCACTAGGGGGTAATTGGCATTGCTAGGATTTCATATTTTCTTTAGAAACTTGAAATAAGCCCAATTCACCCCCCCTCCCCCTATTGGGCATCTTGATCCTTTCAATTGGTATCGGAGCCTTGTTGCTTTAAATTAGGCTTCACCGCCTAGAGACCGGACTTTCAATTGGTAATGAGCAAGATGTCCCATGGGGATGGACCACCACCCATGTTTGATGGGGATGACTTTCCTTATTGGAAAGTGCGGATGGAGGTCTGCCTTGAGGCCGTGGATGTCGGCGTTCACAAAGCCGCCACCGTGGGTGCATCGGTGTTCGCTGAGGATTCCTTCTTTGAGAAGAACAATGCCAAGACAAAGAACATTCTTTTCCATGGAATTTGCAAGGAAGTGTTCAACCGTGTGCGGAATTGCAAAACTGCATATGATGTTTGGACAAACGTTTGTGCACTTTACGAGGGGACCAAATGTGAGCGTGAGGAACGCTACCATTTGGTCATGGCTAAGTTAAACTCCTTTGCTATGCTTGCTAATGAGAATGCTAATGAGATGTACTCACGTCCCAAATGCAACCCACCGATGTGGTGCGCAAGATCCTTTGTGTCTTGCCAATTGACAAGTATGGCCACATCGTCACCTTTCTTCACCAAGGGGATCTCTCAACATCTACACCAACACAAGTGTTAGGCAAGATCAATGCTCATGAGATGTACATGAAGATCGGTGATGGCGGCTCTTCATCCTCCTCCAAAAAGAAAGACAAAGAGAAAGAGGAGAAGAAGGACTTGGCTCTCAAGGCATCCTCTTCGGAGAAGTACAAAATTCAAGTGATGTATGAGAGCACACAAGTGATGATGAAGATGAAGACAACATTGCTCTCATGGTGAAGAAGACCACCAAGATGTTGAAGAAGCTAAACAAGAATGGAGTCAAGTTTGACTCAAAGAAGAAGAAATTCTTCACAAGCTCTTCAAGGAAGCCCATCTCACAAATGAAGTGCTACAATTGTGGCATTCTTGGTCATTTAGCTCATACATGCACCAAAGAGAAGAAACACAAGTTCAAGAACAAGAAGTTCAAGAACTACAAGAACAAGAAGGGTGCACAAGATGACTCAAGCGATGATGACAAGAAGCAAGATAAGCCCTACAAGAAGAAGAAGAACTTCGAATTCCACAAGAAGAAGAAGGATGGCAAGGCTTATATTGTTGGAGATTGGCTCACCGACATTGAAGATTCAAGTGAGCCCTCCGATAGAGAGAGTGAAGATGAGAAGGTGGCCGCCTTGGTGATTGGTTCTTCTACTCCACCGCCACCTCCTTCACCACCGGGCTCATCCTCTACACACCTATGCCTCATGGCTAAAGGTGACAAGAAGGTACAAAAAGAGGATGATGATGATAGTGGTGACTCAAGTGGTAGTGATAGTGATGATGAAGACACACCATTCTATGATGATCTAATTAAAATTTGCAACAAGTACTCTAGCATCATAAGGAGTTACAAAGGTAAAAATGACAAACTACTTGAGGTCAAAGAAAACTTGCATGCTAAGCTTGATGCCTTGTCTAGTGCTAATGATGATTTGAAGCTTGAGAACAACACTCTCACATCTAGCACTAGGGAGCTCAAAGCCTCACTCAAGCAAGCAAATGGGAAACATGATAAGCTTGAGAGGTCAACACAAGAGCTCCAAACAAGGTATAACTTGCTAAAAGATGACTACAACCAAGTAATAAATGAACATGGCACACTTGTGGTAGCTAATGAATTTCTTACACATGGTCTTGCTACACATGTTGCTATTAACCCGGTTGTTAAGTGTGATATAGCTACTTCTTATGAGGACTTGCTTGATGAAGTTGTTAGTGAGCAAAATGCTAAGTGCAAGGGTAAGAAGGTAGTTGAAGCCGACAAGTATGATGACTATGTGAAGATGAGGGAAGAGAACTCAAAGCTCAAAGAAGAGCTAATCAACCTCAAGTCTAACAAGCCTGTTGTCATCAAGTTGGCTCAAGAAGAAGACAAGGATGCTATCACCTTGATCAACTCTCTTAGAGAAGAAAATGCAAAGCTCAAGAATGAAAATATCAAGCTTGCAAGTGGGATGGAGAAGTTCACCAAGGGCCACAACCTTCAAAGTGAGCTCTTGATGAACACCATCATGAAGAATGACAAGATGGGTGCTGGGTTCAAGGAGAACCAAGTGATGAAGGACAAAGTCAAGATGGACGCAAAGAATTACTACAAGAACAAGGCCATGAACAACAACTATGATAAGCTAAAGCCCAAGCCAAGAAGATGCTTTGAGTGTGGTTAAGTTGGTCACTTTGCTTATGATTGCAAGACTCCACCACCGTAGACCTTGCCCAAGCACACAAGGCCCTTTGCTCATGATGCACACTTTGTCATCAACAAGGATTCCAAGGGTAGACCACTTGTAGTGTTTCTTAGGCCTAAGATGAAGAACAAGCCCAAAGTGTTATGGATCGCTAAGGAGTTGGTTACCAAGGCTATGGGACCGCGTTTTGAATGGGTTCCCAAACAACAAGCTTAACTCTAAGTTGCTTGTGTGTAGGTGAACTACAAGACTGGTGGAAGTCATTGGGTGATTGATAGTGGTTGCACTCAACATATGACCGGTGATGCCCGGATGTTCACCACAGTTGATGAAGATTGTGCAAGTCAAGACAAGATTACCTTTGGCGATAATTCAAACAGCAAAGTTCAAGGGCTTGGAAAGATTGCTATTGTTGTTATTTCTTATGACTATTGGATAAATCCGCAAGCGCACAGATTATACCGTTGTAGCACTTCACCTAGGAGTATTCCAAGGTATCGTAATTTATATTTTCCCAACGGAAATCTGGGCTAGAAATGATAATTAGATAGAGATCCTAGAGAGTACCTCAACTTAGTACCAACTAGTATAGGGGGTAAACAATATATGTGATAGGAAGGGGTTGATGAATGAACAAGCCAAGGTAAATGATACTTAGAACGGACTAGATAGAATAGCTAGGTGAGAGGACAACGAGAGAGTATAGGGACTCCTATGTACTTCACTCTACTTCAATATACTTAGCTAATTAACTAGTCTAACCACTATAGTTTGCCTCCTCAATACAAGTATGCTAGGCGAGGGGATAGATCAGTAGGAGGACAAAACTCCTACCGGACCGCGCCCTCGTTTTACAGGGGACTTACCTTTTAAGAACATGCCTAAAAACACGTGGTGGAATACAACGACTAGACAAGGTTGTCACCTCTTGCTAGCTACCACAAACAATCCATGCAGCAAGCGGTAACCAAGGGTGAGATGATGTATAAGCACCATGCTTACACACAACTTACTACTTTTACTACGATCTATAATCAAAGCACCCTATGACAGGCAATGATCGCATACAGGAAAGGTCACAAGGATCACAGACTATTGATGCAAAGGCTATTAAAGAGCAAAAGCTTATAACAATACTATATCTAGTATAGTAATGCTCAAAGTAAATACTAAGTAAAGTAGAGAGAAAGATATATATTGAATAAGATAAAGTCTTACAAAGAAGGAAAGATACAAGAGCTATACCAGACTTTCCAGAAGACAACTCCGAAAATCTCGAGCGCAGCTCGACTCAACTCTAACTCCCACTCTAGACTAACTACTAGAATAGTCCTAAGGAATAGAGCTTGTAGGCTTCTTCCCCAAGTGTAGAGAGGGGGGTGTGACCCTCTATTTATAGTGGGGGTGGAGTAGCGGCTACTCCATCGCCACGTCAGCAATCCAGGGCCTTCCATCCTCCACCCTTGGATCCAACCGACCCTTGAACCGACCAAGGGTGGATGGTGGTGATTTCCACCATGTGTAGAGTGGTATGGCAGTTGGAGGGGCCAAACCGACCTAGGGGGCGGTCGGCCGACCACCCCTATGGTAGGTGGGCCCTCCTATGGCCTCTGTAAGTGACCCCGGGTGGGAGCCAGGTGGACCAGGTGGGAGCCAGGTGGGCCCGGGTGCCGGACGGCCGACCCCCTCTTGGGGTCTATAGCCCACTTTGTCTTCTCAGATGTTGGTCCCACTTGTCATTGAGGTTGGTTCTGGGTTCTGAGGTGGTTGTCACGTTTATCTCCTTGGTGTGGGCCCATGGATCCATGTGCTATGCTTGTGAGCCGTTGAGAGAAAGCACAGAGTGATCCAGGGGTTAGAAATCACTCTGGAGTGCTTCTCTTGGATCATGGCCGAGAGGGGAGATCTAGTGGGCCCATAGGGTGGTCGGGCGACCCCCTATGTGGGTCCCATTGGCTCTCCTTTGCTCCATTTCTTCATTCCTGTACTCAAACACTCATGGATATGTAGAACTAGTTATTTGATAAAATATGCTCATGATGTGTTTGTTTATCCTTGATCCTGAGGTTGGTGGCATCATTTTAGTTATATAAAAGTGCATCATATTTTGTGCCAACAAGATCCCCCAAGCTTAGCCTTTGCTCGTCCCAAGCAAACAATCAAGCTTAGCTCGATGGATCAGGAGTTGCTACTATGATTCATATTTCAAGAGTACTAAATCTACAACAATCATACTTCTCTTTTGAATGGAAAAAATAGCAATAAAGACTCACCCATATTACCTTAGTCCATCATGGGGCTTATAGCTTTATCCTTTGTCTTGAGAGGCTGAGAGATAGAACGACTTGAGCACTAGTTTTCTCATTCTTTCACAAGTTTCATATCGGAGGTTTTGTAAAGTTTTTGAAAAGAAAGACTTAGTGTTCCTCAAATGGTACTCTCGAGTCGCTCATAAAGTGTATGATTCCTCACCAAGGCATATATCAAAGTTTTCCTTCTTTTATCCTATCTCTAAAGCTTATATGGAGCTATAGGTAGGGATCAAAGATGTAGCAAACTTACCTTGCATATATTGTAAAGTCAAATTCCGGATCCAAGGAGAGAAGTGTCATACTCTTAGATCAAGATGTGCAAGTGTGTGGAAACATGGTAAATGATCAACACTCCTATATTTGGATGATCTCTCTTTCCTAACTTATTATTTTGAGACATAGCTATCTTTATTATTATTTTTTATTTGAGAGAGCTTTGGAGTGCTCATAAAATTTGGGACTTTAGAGTGCCCCTGAATTTTTCATAATTTTGCATAGTCTGTCTCATTTGCTAGTAACATACTAGAGAGAGTTTTTCTATTAGAGAATGGAGTATGAACTATGTGGAAAATGTAAGGCATGTTTCTGCGTACTTCCAGTGTAGAAGCAGCATGTATATGTGGTGTGTACGTGATCTTGATCTTGGGAGCATGATAAATCTCTCAATAAGGGTCCCAAAACTTGACCAAACTCAACACAAAGCATGCAGCTTATGTAGAAAGCTTATATCATGAAAGAGCATGTATGGCTTTGGTAGGAATTTTCACCATTGAAGAACAAAAAGTGTTTTTATCATTTTGATAAATAAACTCCGATAGTCATTCTTGCTTGGAACAATATTATAGCAGCTCTTATCTTGTCATATCATGTCTCACAACAATTTAGACTTAGTTACGGCATTTGCAACCCACAAAAGTTTCAGATTCATGATGGTTTCTGTTAAGCCAAGTAATCCATACTTAGAGAAATACCAAGTTGTAAACTAAGTACTAGAGAAACATTTAGCAGAGCAACTATTCATCATTTCCATAGGAGATAAATTTTCATGGATCATGTGAGAGTAGAGAGAAGAGTCTTTTTATTTTAGATGCAAACAAAGATAAGCAGGAAAATGCACAAAGATAAATGTTGTAATTAAAAACTTACCTTAGTGGGGGAGGGGACCTCCCCCAAGCTTATCTTTTGCTCAATAATGCGGCGGATGTGGATGTAGTTGCCACCATAAGTCCCATTGTCGGTATTGTTCTTCTTGCATTGTTTGGATGTCTTCGGCAGTTTGTTGGACGATGCGTGATGTCTCACCATGCTCAACACGTAGCTCACCAAAGGTGTTGGTGAGATGATCGAATTGTTGCCGCAATTCACGATGCTCCCTTTCTCATGCGGACAAGAAGGATGCTCGTGCTTGTTGCGGACGTGATGGTCGAGAAGGCATGCCACTTGAAGTGTGCATAGGATCAGAAGATGCATCGTCTTCCTCCTCACCAATAGCTCCTCGAGAAGGACCACCTTGCTCAAGATGAACAAAGTATAGCTCCTCCTGAGCTCTCCTGTCTGAACCTGCAAAACCTATTTGTCCAATTCCTTGATCTAAATCAAGGGTCATCTTACGGGTCCTATACAACTGAAGTTGCCTATTTGGAAGAGGCACCTCAATTGTATGGCCACTGTAGATTATTTTAAGATCACCATTGGCATCTCTTTTTAACATTTGAATAGATGTAAGATATTCTTCTGAGATTACAACTATAGGAGCAGAGATGTAAACAAAGGGTTGAGTGCCATTTAGCAGGTTCATGGATTCGACAAGACGAGTAATTAAAGATGTGAATTGAAAAGATTCATTACTCTCAATTGAACTCTGCCAAAATTCCACTAAGCATTTTACAGGAGAGATTTGAATTTTGTTTACCATGGCATAAAGCAATTTTAATTCCATGTCACTTATCAAGCTAGTATTACTTCTAGAAAACAAAGTCATATTCATCCAAAGATGCATGAAACGAAGGGTTGGATTATGAATTTCCTCAGGTTTAGGATTTGAGCAATCTTTTAGAGTAGAGATAGAGAACCAAAACTTCTTCTTGTTAAACCTACGCATGGCAAGGTCTAGATCTATCAAGCATGAGTCATCAAAGCCAAGAGCAACACTTAGATGACTCTAAGTTAGACTATGACTTTGATTAAACATGTGAAAGGAAATTCCAACATTAGAGACTTGGAGAGAGCATAAAAATTCTATGGTGAGCAAGTTAATTCCAAGCTCTTCTATTTGCCAAAAGCCAGACCAACCAAGAGTGGAAAAGATAGTGTCAAACTCGGTGGTCATACCTGCGTTGGAGAGAAGACTCGGATCCAATATCCTTGTGTGCTCGAAAGATCAATCCTGAAGAGAGAGATATCTTTGGTACTCTAGTTGGTCGAACGAGAGACCACTTTGTTGGTCATAGGTCCTCATCGGAGGCACCATGAATGCCCCGATATGAGGTACCTCCGTCGGCACTTCTTCCTCCTGAGGGTGTTCTTCGGTTTGGACGTTCTCCCAAGTGTATCGGGTAGAACATCCCCTTCTTCTTCCTTGGGAACTATCCTCGGATGGGTGGGAGCGACGAGATGAGCTCCCACTTATAGCTTGCTTCATTTTCTTGAATGCGGATGTCAATGGGTTCTTCATCTTTAGAGAGGAAGAAACAAGACTAGGACAAGGTTTGTCTGTGGAGAGAGTTTCCTAGTTTGTCTTGCGGGGATAGGATGGAGCTAAGAGAAGCTTAATGAAGATAAGATATCTTCTTGTGGAGTAGCACTACTTCTCTTGGAAGCTAAGAACTTCTCTTGAATGAAGAGAGGAGAGAGCAAGGCAAGGAGAGGCTTGAGCTAGAACTAGATTCTGGTGTGAGGAATGGATCTCTCCTTGCTTGGGTTTTTATAGAAGAAAGAGGTGGCACCAAGGGGGCACCATGAGGTGGTCGGTCGACCACCCCTTGGGCATGCCCTTGGGTGCCATGATCACTATCTTTAGAAGATGCCTTATACAAAGCAAAAGAGAGAGAGGAGGTGACCATAGGGTGGTCGGCCGACCCCCTAAAGTGGGGATTCCACTCATGTTTTTTCTAGTGCTTGGTGAAAGGTGAAAGATGCTATATGATGTGATCAAAAGCTGAGTTAAAGTGGTTAAGATTCTCCTCTTTTAACAAAGAGTAGTGGGGGACAAAGGTATGCCATGCTTTGATCAAAAGTGATTGATGTGTTTTCTTTTTCAAAGCATGACAAAGTGTAAGTGGTAGTTGTCATGATTCCCCACTTTGGACAAGGAGTAGTGGGGGACAAGGATGTGTCATGCTTTAACCAAAAGTGATTGATGTACTTTAAAGCATGACAAGACAAAGGAGATGTCCCCTAAAGATAAATCTGATTTTTGAAAGTCTCACTACTCAAAATCATGAGATTCTTGGACAAAGGATGATGGGGAAGAAAGAGGGATGAACATGGGGTACCTAGGGTGGTCGGCCGACCCCCCTAGTCATCCATTTTTTTCTTTTTCTTTTATAAAGATTACATTGTCTTCCTCTTTTTAATTAAGCCAAGATAAGTGCATAGGGTGGTTGGCCGACCACTCTGTGGCTCTACCTTTTGTCAATTTTTAGTGCTAAACTAACTCTCAAGTTTTATTTAGTCTAACTTTATTATTTCTAAATTTTAAGTATGAAAGAAATTAAAGGTTTGAACTAAATGTAAGAAGGGAAATAAAAGATAACTAACGACTTACCTTTCGGCGAAGGCTCCTTGATTTTAAGTCCTTGGAGTAGGACTCTCCTTCTTGTTCATTCCTCGGGTGCATTTGATGGCTCCGGAGATGGAGACCATGGTGTGTGCACCTCCTTTGCTTTCCAAACCTGCCTTGGATTGGCGGGTTCGTCCTCCTTGAGTTCATTGATCTTGGCATCCGGGTACTATTTCTTTTGGCGCAGGGCTCGAACTCTTCTTCTTGGTGGTTGTGCTTTAGCCTCTTTGTTCAGTTTATAACCATTGAAAGCACACTTTACCTTGTGGCTCGGGAACTGGAAGTGGATCTGGCCGATCCAACGTAGATGACTGCGTTGGTGGTGTTGAGGAAGGGCCTTCCCAAGATGACGGGGACTTCCACGTTAGCTCCCATTTCCAGGATGATGAAGTCAGTGGGGATGTACTCATCTTGGATGTTCACTAAGATATCCCTCGCGAGTCCCTCGAGAAACCATATGGTTTGATTTGCCATCTGCAAGCGAACACATGTAGGGACCAAGGGTCCTCCTAACAAGTTATCATAAGTTACCTTAGACATGATGTTGACGCCCGATCCAAGGTCACAGAAGGCGGTGTGGAAGGTTTGTTGTCCGATTGAGTACTTGATCGTCGGGTGGCTTGGATCTTCCTTCTTCATGATGAAGGGATGATCGAGAAAATAGCCCAATTGGAGCGAAGTGGAGGCTTACCGAACTTTGTTGTTACCATGTTAACATGCTCAATTGAATCTTCTGGTTTCCCAGGTATTTTACCTTGTTCTAGAGATGGCATAGCTGCTGCTAACTGAGCTAGTTGTGTTTCTAGCATTTTATTAAAGCTCAATTGATTTTTCATAGCAGTTGCAAAACTATCCATCTTTTCACCAAGAGTTTCAAGAACTTTATCATTGGCAATCATCTTTTTATTTATACCATCATTAATTTTAGACTAACCAAGAATAAGATCTTTCAATGAAGGTTGGTTATTGTAAGAATTGTAATTATTGTAATTGTTATTACCTCCATTACCTTGGTAGAAGGGGCGCGAGTTCCATCCTCCTTGTTGTTGGGGTCGATACCCGTTGTTGTTGTTGATGATGATGATGAAGTTCACATCCTCCTTCGAAGTCTCGGGGCAATTGTTGCTCGAGTGATCATTGCCTCCGCACACCTCACACCATGGATCAGCTTCAATAGCTTGTGCAGTGGCGATAGGGTAGATGGCCTCTCGTTCCTTCTTGGAACCTTCTTCTATCTTCTTCATCAGGAGGTCCATCTTGGCAGAGAGCATGTCCACCTCATTGATGGTGTGCATACCTCTCCTCTTTGGCTGGAGACGTTCCTCACCCCATCCTTGGTGGATCACCATCTTCTCGATGAGGTCCTTGGCATTCCTCACTGTGTCTTGGAGAAATGCCCCTCTAGCGGTAGCATCAAGGTCACTACGGGCCATACTAGAGAGCCCGTGGTAGAATCCTTGAATCAGGAGCCAGTCGTCTATCCCATGATGAGGACAGGCACGAATGTTCCTAGAGACGCTCCCATGCTTCGGGAATCGTCTCGTCAGACTGTTGTTGGAAGCTTGAGATCTTTCCACGAAGAGCATTGGTTTTGCCCGTCGGGAAGAACTTCTTGAGGAATGCGTTAGCACACCTCTCCCATGTAGTGGCCTCTTCCTTGTGGACGTAGAACCATTGCTTCGCCTTTCCCAATAGTGAGAATGGGAAAAGGCGAAGGCGAATGGCATCAGACACCACTCCCTTGATAGTAAAAGTGCCACATAACTCCATGAAGTGCTGGAGATGATCATTGGAATCCTCATGGGGCTTCCCACAAAATGGGTTGGCCTGCACCATGTGGATCAAGGCGGGCTTCAGCTCGAAGGTGGCATCCCTGAAGTTGACCTCAGGACCTTGAGATACATGGGTAGCTGACGGAGCCGAGAAGTCAGAGATCGCCTTCTGGGCCATAGTTTCCTTGAGTGGTGGTGTAGAGCCTCCTTCCTCGAACGGATTCAGGGTCGAGATGATCCTCTGAGGGGGAACTTGACGACGTCTAGCTCTCCTCAACAGCTGCTCAGGATCTTCTAGGTAGTTTCCCGGCAGTTAGAAACCGCTCATAAACTGTCTGGCTTCACAAGAAAGAAAGACAGAGACAGGGGTAAGCCCCTATGACTAATTGGTAACTAAGTTAACGAGAATCTCTGGATTCAATCTAATTAAAATTTCTAGGCTAAGCTTTCCCTGGCAACGGCGCCAGAAATGCTTGTTGGTATTTCTTATGACTATTGGATAATTCTGCAAGCGCACAGATTATACCGTTGTAGCACTTCACCTAGGAGTATTCCAAGGTATCGTAATTTATATTTTCCCAACGGAAATCTGGGCTAGAAATGATAATTAGATAGAGATCCTAGAGAGCACCTCAACTTAGTACCAACTAGTATAGGGGGTAAACAATATATGTGATAGGAAGGGGTTGATGAATGAACAAGCCAAGGTAAATGATACTTAGAACGGACTAGATAGAATAGCTAGGTGAGAGGACAACGAGAGAGTATAGGGACTCCTATGTACTTCACTCTACTTCAATATACTTAGCTAATTAACTAGTCTAACCACTATAGTTTGCCTCCTCAATACAAGTATGCTAGGCGAGGGGATAGATCAGTAGGAGGACAAAACTCCTACCGGACCACGCCCTCGTTTTACAGGGGACTTACCTTTTAAGAACATGCCTAAAAACACGTGGTGGAATACAACGACTAGACAAGGTTGTCACCTCTTGCTAGCTACCACAAACAATCCGTGCAGCAAGTGGTAACCAAGGGTGAGATGATGTATAAGCACCATGCTTACACACAACTTACTACTTTTACTACGATCTATAATCAAAGCACCCTATGACAGGCAATGATCGCATACAGGAAAGGTCACAAGGATCACAGACTATTGATGTAAAGGCTATTAAAGAGCAAAAGCTTATAACAATACTATATCTAGTATAGTAATGCTCAAAGTAAATACTAAGTAAAGTAGAGAGAAAGATATATATTGAATAAGATAAAGTCTTACAAAGAAGGAAAGATACAATAGCTATACCAGACTTTCCAGAAGACAACTCCAGAAATCCCGAGCGCAGCTCGACTCAACTCTAACTCCCACTCTAGACTAACTACTAGAATAGTCCTAAGGAATAGAGCTTGTAGGCTTCTTCACCAAGTGTAGAGAGGGGGGTGTGACCCTCTATTTATAGTGGGGGTGGAGTAGCGGCTACTCCATCGCCACATCAGCAATCCAGGGCCTTCCATCCTCCACCCTTGGATCCAACCGACCCTTGAACCGACTAAGGGTGGATGGTGGTGATTTCCACCATGTGTAGAGTGGTATGGCAGTTGGAGGGGCCAAACCGACCTAGGAGAGTGGTCGGCCGACCACCCCTATGGCAGGTGGGCCCTCCTCTGGCCTCTGGAAGTGGCCCCATTGGTCAGGGGACCAGGTGGGAGCCAGGTGGGCCCAGGGGGCGGTCAGTCGACCCCCCGCTTGGGGTCTCTGGCCCACTTTGTCTTCTCAGATGTTGGTCCCACTTGTCATTAAGGTAGGTTCTTGGTTCTAAGGTGGTTGTCACGTTTATCTCCTTGGTGTGAGCCCATGGATCCATGTGCTATGCCTGTGAGTCGTTGAGAGAAAGCACAGAGTGATCCAAGGGTTAGAAATCACTCTGGAGTGCTTATCTTGGATCGTGGCCGAGAGGGGAGAGCTAGTGGGCCCATAGGGTGGTCGTCCGACCCCCTATGTGGGTTCCACTGGCTCTCCTTTGCTCCATTTCTTCATTCCTGTACTCAAACACTCATGGACATGTGGAACTGGTTATTTGATAAAATATGCTCATGATGTGTTTGTTTATCCTTGATCCTGAGGTTGGTGGCATCATTTTAGTTATATAAAAGTGCATCATATTTTGTGCCAACAACTATCTCAAATGATCAATCTATCTCAAATGTCTTGCTAGTACAATCATTGAGCTTCAACTTGCTATCGGTTGGTCAACTATGTGATCTTGGTTTTCATTGTCTCTTCACTCCAAGTGAGGTGGTTGTGACCAAAGTGGAAGATTCATCATTGATATTCAAGGGATTTAGGCACAACAACCTCTATCTAGTGGACTTCACCTCCAATGAAGCTAGTTTGCAAACTTGGCTATTCTCCAAGAATTCTTTGGGTTGGTTGTGGCATAGAAGATTAGCACATGTGGGCATGTCAACCTTGAAGAAGCTTGTCAAGAAGGAGATGGTTAGAGGCATCAAGGATGTGGTGTTTGAGAAGGACAAACTTTGTAGTGCATGTCAAGCCGGCAAGCAAGTGGCAAACACTCATCCAACCAAAGCTTTCATGTCAACCTAAAGAGTCCTAGAGCTACTTCACATGGATCTATTTGGACCTACCACTTATGCTAGCCTTGGAGGCAATCTCTTTTGCTTGGTGGTAGTTGATGACTACTCTAGGTACACTTGGGTATTCTTTCTTCAAGACAAGGGAGAGACACAAGAGATATTCAAGAAGTTTGCAACTAGAGCTCAAAATGAGTTTGATGTGAAGATCAAGAAGATTAGAAGTGACAATGGGACCGAGTTTGTGAACACCAAGATTGAAGACTATTGTGATGAAGTTGGCATCAAGCATGAAGTGTCCGCCACAATATACCCCACAACAAAATGGTATAGTTGATAGGAAGAACCGGACTCTAATCACCCTTGCTAGATCCATGCTTGATGAATACAACACCCCCGAGAAGTTTTGGGCCGAAGCAATCAACACTGCATGCTATGCATCCAACTGGCTATTTGTCCAAAGGCTTCTCAAGAAGACCCCTATGAGCTTGTGAATGGGAAGAAACTGGATATATCATTCTTCTGGGTGTTTGGATGCAAAGTCTACATCTACAAGAAGTGTCAACACTTGGGCAACTTCCAAAGGCGTTGTGACATTGGTTTCCTTATTGGCTATTCGCTTAAATCCAAGGCATACCGTGTATTTAACAAAGCCACCGGCTTAGTTGAAGAAACGTATGACTTGGAGTTTGATGAAACTAATGGCTCCCAAGGAGCGCTTGAGAATCTTGATGATGTAGGTGATGAACCCTTGAGGGAGGCTATGAAAAATATGCCGGTTTGTGCCATCAACCCACAAGAGGTGGACGAAGTTGAAGATGATGCAAATCAAGTACCTTCTCCACCTCACATGCCTCAAGTTAATGAAGAACGAGTGAGGGAAGCTCAAGAAGATACCTTCATCCCTCAAGATCAAGCTGAGGCGAAAACTCAAAATGTTGATGCACCACATCCCCCACCTCAAGAGACAAATAGAAGATCTACACCTATACTCCAAGCTCATCCACAAGACCTTATCATAGAGAGTCCATCAAGGGGGTAACAACTCGATCTAGACTTGCTTCTTATGTTGAGCATCACTCTTTTGTTTCCTTTGTTGAGCCTACTAGTGTGGAGGATGCACTTGCGGATCCGGATTGGGTCAATACCATGCATGAAGAGCTCAACAACTTCACCCGGAACAAAGTGTGGACACTCGTAGAGAAGCCCAAAGGAGCAAGAATCATTGGCACCAAGTGGGTGTTTCGGAACAAGCAAGATGATCAAGGCGTGGTTGTGAGGAACAAGGCAAGATTGATGGCAAAGGGGTTCTCCCAAGTTGAAGGCTTGGATTTTGGGGAGACCTTTGCCCCGGTTGCAAGACTAGAAACCATGCGTATCCTTTTGGCATATGTTTCACATCACAAAATGAAACTATTTCAAATGGATGTGAAGAGTGTCTTCTTAAATGGTTTCATTAATGAACTTGTCTTTGTCCCACAACCTCCTCGGTTTGAAGACCCCAATTGTCCTAATCATGTGTATAGGTTGTCCAAGGTGCTCTATGGATTGAAGCAAGCACCCCATGCTTGGTATGAGAGGCTAAGGGGCTTCCTACTCAAGAAGGGCTTCAAGATTGGGAAAGTTGATACCACACTCTTCACCAAGGTGCTAGATGGAGAAATCTTTGTATGCCAAGTATATGTCGATGACATTATATTTGGGTCAACAAACCAAGATCATTGCAAGAAGTTTGGTGACTTGATGTCCAAGGAGTTCGAGATGTCCATGATTGGCGAGCTTACCTTCTTCCTTGGCTTCCAAGTGAAGCAATTGAGGGAGGGCACCTTCATATCTCAAGATAAGTACACTCATGATGTCCTTAAGAAATTCAAGATGGAGGATTGCAAGCCAATCAAGACCCCAATGCCTACTAATGGACATCTCAACCTTGATGAGGGAGGTAAACCGATTGACCAAACTCTCTATCGTTCGATGATCGATAGTTTACTTTACCTCACCGCATCTAGGCCAGATATCATGTTTAGTGTGTGTATGTGTGCTAGGTTTCAAGCAAACCCTAAGGAGTCGCATCTATGTGTGGTTAAAAGAATCCTTAGGTACATAAGGCACACCCCTAGCATTGGCCTTTGGTATCCCAAAGGAGCTCCCTTCCAACTTGTTGGTTGTTCCGATTCGGATTATGACGGGTGTAAGGTTGGTAGGAAGAGTACCTCTGGCGGTTGCCATTTGCTAGGAAGATCACTTGTTTCTTGGTCCTCTAAGAAGCAAAATAGTGTGGCTTTCTACCGCTGAGGCGGAATAATAGCCGCGGGAGCATGTTGTGCACAAATCTTATACATGACCCAAACACTTCATGATTACGGCATGTTTTTAAAAGATGTTCCACTCTTGTGTGATAATGAAAGCGCCGTAAAGCTTGCAAACAACCCGGTTCAACACTCTCGCACCAAGCACATAGATATTCGCCATCACTTTCTTAGAGATCAAGTGGCTAAGAAGGATATCACACTAGTTGGAGTTAGAAGCGAAGAGCAATTGGCGGATATCTTCACAAAACCACTCGATGAATCAACCTTTTGTAGGTTGAGAAACGAGTTGAATGTGCTTGATCACTCTAATTCACTAAAAAATGATCTTGAGTGAACCAACCTTGCATACATATGTAATATAACATGTTTAATTTAGTAATGCACATAGGTTTGGCTAACGCGGTTGAGATAACCGCCCTCAAAGCGTGTGAAAAAAGCTTAACCGCGATTTAAACTTGCAAGCAACCTAGATTCAAATTCCAAGCAATGCATTGCATGTGCATGTGTGTTGGTTGTTGCTTTCTTTTCAGTTAAGTTTGAGCATCCGCTAGGTTCGCCACTTAGGGGGAGCATTCCAAGCTCAAGATGTTTCTATACCCCTATTGTGGCCCTATGATCTCTCCTTGGAGCTTCCATTTGACTATTTTAAGCTAAAAACTAAAGATAAAGCCTATGGCAAATTACATGAAATTGAGAGTTTGAGAGATGGTTCTCATAACAAGTCCAATCAGGTGTTTTTTGGATCTTATTGGGATTAGTACTTGGTTGGGAGAAAGAATCAAAAATCTGATTTGAAAATTCTTTTGAAAAAGACATCGGACGCTGCCGACGGACGCTCGGCCTTCCATGCCTCAGCGTCCGTCGCGATTGTCCGTAGAGTAAAGTCGCTTAGCAAAGGGGCGACGGACGCTCCCTAGCGTCCGTCGCGGAGGCGTCAGACACGTCTGACGCTCCATGGAGCTCTCTGGATACTCTCTATTCAGGCGTCGGACGCTCCCCAGCGTCCGTCACATAAGCATTGGACGCGTCCGGCGCATTTCAGAGCTTTCTGGACCCTTTCTGTTAGCGCGCCGGACGCTGTGACCTAGCATCCGTTGGTCACGACGGAGCGTCCATCGCGAACTAACAGAGCGCATATGATTTCGAAAACCGCTTCTTCCTCGGTTAGTTTCTCAGATCGATCCATACACCACCGGTTTCGTTCTGCCGCTGCTCGCACCACTGCTCCCTAGCCCTCGCCCGCGCCACCTCTGTCAGGGCTACTCGCCGCCGGTGAGCCCAGTGCATGCGCCGCTCGCCGGAGCCTCCTTGCCGCCGGCAGATCAAGTTCAGCGCCGCCACCGAAGCAATCTTGACTTGCGCGTGCGTTTCAGCCGTGCGGGTGTTCCTTTCCTCTGCGCCACTGGTTTGGGCGTGGGCCGTGGAGATCGCCCTTGCACTCCACTGCTGTCCACGGCAGAGGCTTGCCCATCCTGGTTCTGCTCAAGGTTTGCAGATTGTGACAAGAACTAATCAAGGATCCTTACCTTCTTCTTTTGGTCACTGATTTGAGTGGTTCTGAGCAGTGTGGGCAGTGGCAGATAACTCAGGGCAAAGCCCGCGAGTACGGAACGAAGCAAAGCCTCGAGAGGACAGTCCAGGGCCGGTGTGCCACTCTTGTCAATTTTTTTTGGTCACTGGATTTTCAATAGCAGTGGGCAGTTGGTTTGATTAGTGACAGCGGTTTGCTTGGGAATTCTTTCTCATGTCAGTTGATCTCTCAGTGACAGTTGGTTCTTCCCACGCCCAGCAATGGCTCGAACGAAGAACGTTGGTCCTGCTCCCAGTGGTGACGACCCTACACCTCCACGTCGTCCTTCCACCACCCGGGAGAAGGGCAAGGGCAAGCTAGTGTCGAAGAAGCACAAGAGGCCATTGATGGATCCAGCGTTAGTGGCAGCTTTAGCAGCAATAGAGGCGACAGAGATTGCCGAGCAAGGCGGACGTCATGCCG
This sequence comes from Microstegium vimineum, assembly GCA_022036555.1. Taxonomy (NCBI): domain Eukaryota; kingdom Viridiplantae; phylum Streptophyta; class Magnoliopsida; order Poales; family Poaceae; genus Microstegium; species Microstegium vimineum. The sequence continues at coordinate 24,596,627 of CM039121.1, read as the reverse complement.
GTTTGAGGATAGGTTCGCCTACTCACCGTGGAGCGTGTCGTGAGTCCCCCTCTCAGGCAGAGACAGAGATAGAGGCAGTGCTAGAGACAGAGCCCCCAGAGGCTACAGAGGGTGATGATCCAGAGCAAGCCGAGCACACAGAGTCGGCCACTGTCGAGGAGCTTGTTTCACGATGTGTCACGCGCTCTCGGATGTCGATGCCACCTAGGCCCAAAGGATCAAGGCGCAACGATAGAGCGCCTCCACGACCTCAACTCCCCGACCTAGTTCGGTACCAGGTTCGTGCCCTCACGGTGAAGCAGATTCAAGATATGAGATTTGCAGACTTTCAGACTTGGTTTCTGGGTCAGCACGGGATCCTCGTGCCAGTCCTGACTTCCACACGACTGTGCATGAGGACTTCTACAGAGGTTACGTCGAGACCCGTGCACCGCTTCGAGCTCACAGGGTTTGTCCTCTTCCACCTATTATTGAGGTTGGTGGTCCAGATATAGCTCAGCACCTTGAGTATCTACAGGGACTGACAGGATTGATTGGTAGAGTTGGCACTTATCAGGAGGATTGGGTGCAACAGTTTTACGCTTCCTTGTGGGTCTCTCATGATCATGAGTTTATTCACTTTGCGTTCAGAGGACGAGACCACAGGATCTATGCCACCCGGTTCCGTGAGATCTTTCACTTAGAGGCTTTAGAGACATGGATTCACAATCTTTGCTATGGTGACCAGGAGGCACCGCGTCGATCACACGACGGAGTGGTTCCCCTGATTGACTTTGTGCGGCCCTGCTTTCGACAGCCGTTCGGAGACGGGTCCAGTCGTCGCCCGCGTGACCTCACACTGACTGCCCGTGTCCGAGTTTTTTTGGCGCACTATCCTACCCAAAGTCGGAGCTCATGAGACACTTACACGTTTGCAGCTATGGCTACTTGCTCATCTTCTTAGGATGGATAAGTTTGACATTTGGGACTTAATTTTGAGTGACATGGAGGATATCATCTCTACCAGCTTTAGAGGACACTAGCACCTTCAGTACGCACATTGGATTTATTTTTTGCTGGTGTCTCGAGGAGAGTCTACAGTGCTTCTTACCACTCTCACACGCTCCGCCACCGTCTTTCCTGAATATAACATGATTCAGCTGGTTAGTCACAGTGGCAGAGGTCGTGGCAGGCGTCAGGGTCCTCACACTCGGCAGACAGGTGTTGCACCTGAGTCTGAGAAGCAGCAGGAGGCCACCATTCAGGGTTAGCAGAGGCAGAGCTTACGGATCTTGATGCTCAGATTGATGTTGCAGCTGATGATACCTATCAGGATGACTTCCCTTCTGACAGCTTGGACAACGACTACCGGCCTATCCCTGAGTACGTACCTCGGTCACACGACCATGAGGCCGGTGGGTCTAGCTCAGTTCAGTCTCCAGCTTCGGCCTCCTCCCAGGCTACGCTGATAGCCCTGCTTACTCAGATGTAGCAGAGTCAGCAGAGGCAGACAGAGGAGCTCCTCCGTCAGGCTAAGGAGCAGCGATGACAGTCAGAGGAGCAGCGCCTTCACGTAGAGGAGGTCAGGAGACTTGCAGCATAGTAGCTCGCAGCTCAGGCAGAGTCTCAGGCCAGGCAGGACGAGTTCCAGCGTTAGTTCTTAGCATATCAGATGCAGCAGGCCGAGATGCAGAGGACGCAGACTCAGATCCTTGAGAGGTTACTTAGCTCCAGCTCCGGGCCGTCTTTCACTCCACAGCTCCAGTTGCCCGGAGTCTCTCAGCAGCAGTTCACCTCATAGCCACAGTCTACTCCAGTGGTAATGGTGCTAACTCCAGCGTTACCGTCCTGTGGACAGCAGAGTCAGGCACCCGATTCACCAGTCTACCAGACGCCGATGACCCAGGTGTCATCGTGGTTAGCCTCCCCTGGTGAGTTCCAGACAAGCTTTACACCTACCAGGGGAGCTACCTTAGCAGAGGCGACTCGAGACCTCACAGCGTCCTACAGAGAGATCACCGGTGAGGACTCACCTGTCGGAGCCCTCAGCCTACAGAGGTCCCTCCTCCGGCGATGGGCACACACTTGTCTTCAGTTGCCTCGTCGGAGGTTGCACCAGATTGCTCAGCTCAGACAGTGACCACCCCTCCTCTTGTTGCCATCACTACAGATGCTATGTCAGTTGCAGTAGAGACAGTGGAGTTCGAGATACCAGCTCAGACAGAGGGTGAGCCAGTAGAGGTAGCAGCAGCAGTCACACTCACAGCTCTCGCAGTGACACCTTCTCCTCCGCCTCATGTTTACTCATGTCGAGTTCTTGGGACCCCTACTACTGAGGCAGGACCGTCAGAGACTCCAGATGCTATGGTCACACCTTCAGAGCCTCAGGGGGAGTTGGGAGAGTCAGTTGCTACTGAGTCCACCTCAGCTCAGCCTACCTAGACCGCTTCTCAAATAGCTCTAGCTTCAGAGGGTCAGGCAGCAGAGGACAGTGATGACAGTCCAGATTACACGCAGTTCGACCTACGTCCTCGCGACCCGACTGCTCCACCTCCATATGCTCCAGCTTCTTAGTTTTTGGTGCTAGACTCCAAAGGGGAGAGGGTAGCCGAGTAGTATCAGAGATAGGGGGAGGGATTTCGATTTTGATCTTCATGTGTGATTTACTTCCTCGTACTCATGCATCATGTCTATGCTTTCCTTGCATTGTTTATATGTGTGTGATGCTTGTGAGATACTTGTGCTTGTGTGTGACAAACTCTAATGGTTTCACTAATATATCTTGTGAGTTGTCACTTGTTTCATGATATGTCTCTATGCTCTAATGGTATTTGTGCTTCCGCGACATACTCCGATATATACTTGAGAATATCATGAGGTACTCCGATTCTATTTCATATTCATTGAGTACCATGTTTGTGGCTTGGCTTGGATGAGCAAGTATCATTCACTCTTATTCACTAACCCTTGCTCAACCCTTCCAAGTCACTTGAAATCCTAACCTTTCATCTCTTATATCTTATACTCGAGGAGTATTGTCGTCAATCACCAAAAAGGGAGAGATTGAAGAATCATGGCCCTATTGGTTTTGGTGATTAACGACAAGTAAAAGATTATTATGGCTAATGTGTGTTTTGCAGAGGCTATGCGTAGCTTAGCCATAGTGATTAAAGAGAATGGGCATCAATGGTTATCACTTAGCCCCCAAGATGGATATCGTTTCGGATTTCAAAGAGACATGATGAAGACCCTAGAGTGATAGGTTTAAGTGACATAAGGAGATGAAGGGCACTTAGTATAGATAGGGCTTTATTTGATCTTTAACCGTACTATCAAGAGGGGTTGAGACTAGTAGCTTGACTTAGGAGAGCTTCATGACTTAAGTGTGGTGCACACTTGACTTCCTTAGCTCTAAACAAGCCTATGGTGACCGTAAGATAGCCTAGAACAACTTCCATAATCATCGCGATGAAAACCGAAGTTGAGAGAGCTTTTCTAGGCGTCGGACGCTAAGGCCAGAGATGTCGGACGCTGTCTGGCGCGCCAGACGCTAACAACGGACGCTGGCGTGAAACCCTAGCTGTGTCCGTCGGCGTAATAGAAAGATCCAGAGACGTCCATTTTGCGACGAACGAATCTGTCGCAAGGGCGTCGGATGCTGGCGAGCGTCCGGGAATATTTCCCCAGAAACCCGAGCAGCTAGTTGGCGCCGGACGCTGCGGGGCAGCGTCCGTCGCCTGCTGACATGAACAGGAACTAGCCGTTGGGGCTAGCGGCGGAGCGTCCGTCGCCAACTTAAATTGTTTGTTTTCTCAGCCCGAGGGCTGAGTGTGTGGGGGAGTATAAATACTTCACCCCTTGCCTTCCCACCTTGCCTTTGCTCATTTGAGTTGCTGAGTTCTTTGAGTAGGTTGGGAAGAGAGCAAGAGCCCTAGAGAGAGAGAGAATGATTTGCGAATCCATCCATCCATCCTCTCCTCTAGTTCATCCAAGAGATCAAGTGTGCGTCCACTCTAGTTGTGAGGCTTGATTGAGTCAAGTGAATATCAAGGCTTGTTACTCTTGGTGATCGACATCACCTAGACGGTCTGGTGGTGCTTGGAGGAAGGTGATCGCTGGGAGGATTGTCGAGGGCCCTTCTTCATCGACTTGTGATCGGTTGTGGGTGGTTCACCGAGCCGGAGTGGCGAAGAACCAGCCCGTAGAGAACACTCATCCCTTGCACGGGATTGAGGGGGAGAAATACCTTGCGAGGTGCTCCAACGAGGACTAGGGGGGAGTGTCGACTCCTTGATACCTCGGCAAAGCATCCTCGTGTCAAGAATCTCTTTCCCTAGCTCTTTACATCCCGCACTTGTTCTCAATTCATACTAGAATTGTGTAGGGTGTTCTTCCTTTCATTGGCTTGCTACCGCTTTCTAGCTAGGACAATCGGTAGGCACTAGGGGGTAATTCGCATTGCTAAGATTTCATATTTGCTTTAGAAATTTGAAATAAGCCAAATTCACCCCCCCCCCTCTTGGGCATCTTGATCCTTTCAATTTTAAATAGTCAGTGTGATATTGTCATGTGAATGAACATATAAAAACAATGATTTCATGCTTGAAAAAAAGTATTATACCTTATTTTTAGAAATTATTGATAGTAGGTCGGCTGAAAGGTCTCTACAGGTTGCTAAACGGTTGCTTTTAGTGTTAGGGGTAAAAGTGTCATTTCATGTATAACTTAACACCGTTAGTGTTGACACAAAAAGCGTCAGATCTGTGAACACCTCGGGCTATTACCCAAAGCTCGGTATTCCGGAAGCGTGCCAGTCGATTTGACCAATCAATCGACAAGGATGGTAACTAGAACAAACTGAACGAGACGACAGCGATGCGCCCGGACGTCAAGGCTCAGATTGATCAAGGATAACTAGAGCAGAGCTGAACGAGGCAAACAGCGATGCGTCCGGATTGCCAAAGCTCAAAGGTACTCCCACGCGGAACTAGCAAGGATTTGACGAAGATCAAGGTGATGCAGCCCGTCGAAGCTTGAAAGAACTCGTTGATAGCTATAACTAATGCATAAAAGGGTAAATTGCGATAAAAAGGTAGAATAAGATAAAATTGGTTTGTTTTGAATTGGATTGGTTGTTTATTCCATAGCCCTCGGGCACATATTTATACTCCCGCATGGAGAGTTGTACAAAGACACGACACATATCCTTCCTAAAACAAACTCCTACTTTAAAGGAAACTGACTCGCACAGGAGCCGGATAACAATATTTATTTCCTAAACAAACACACCTATTTTAAAGGAAAATAAACGACCCATGCAAGAGTCGGACTCAAACTACTATAATAATACTGGTACAAGACACCAGTTTCCTTATACTTCTTTTCGATGGAAACTTTCCATCGGCAGACCCCTTCAATCCGCACCTTCCTTCTTTGGCCACTTGTAATCCTCCGCTACCGCTAAGTGCTAAGTCACGCCCATCGGCATCGGCAATATTCCCGATCGGCAATCGGCAGCATCTCTTCATCGGCAATCGGCAATGAGCCCTTATCGGCAATCGGCAACTATCTTCCATCGGCAATCGGCAACGAGCCCTTATCGGCAATCGGCAACCATCCTCCATCGGCAATCGGCAAGCCATCGGCAATAAGTTTCAGCAAGACTTCACTCGGTCTTCCCGCAGCACTCTCCCATCGGCAATATCGGCTCAAAACTTTCCCGATGCCAACGGAGAACGGCCACTGATCAGTCAAGCCTCAGTCCATATTACACGTGTTGAAAAAACGGTGTCAACACATGCCCCCCAGTTTCGGAACGTATGACACTTTACGTGCCGAAATTCTCTCCACTGTAGTCGTTGCTGTAGCCGTTACCTCCGAGATAGATGTATGGTTTCCTCGATACCCGCGTGTGGAACTGCAATTTAATAATAAAATCCCTCGATCGTAGCACAAACAGTTGCAGAGCACCTCGATCACCGCGCGTATATACCGCGGGCCTCTCCACATTCATGCACAGTGTGGAACAGAACCCCAAAATACCCCTGAACAGGATTATAAAAGTTACCGGGATCCACACTGCCTTTTTACCCGAGCCCATTTTCACTTTCACCTTCCTGCCTTCGTCTTCAACCTCCAGCCACGCTGAAGAACACAAACTCGAGCAACAGTGTTCCTCCGTAATTAAGGACGAACTGCAAGCATTCCTTCGACTCCAATGGAGATCCAAGTCGACATCCCGAAGGTAAGACTCATTCTCCACTCAGTCCAACCTCTTTGCATGGTTCTTTTCCTCGCAAAAACCTGGATTTATCCCCATTCTTTTTCTGATTCGTCCCTTCTTCTTCGAACCCTAGGAGCTGTACAACAAGGTAGTCATTCCACTCGCTGATTCCAACCTGAGCTGCTTAGGCCCCATGGGCAATCCAGACCCCACATTCATCATTAATGCAGAAACCAACCGGATTCCGTTCAGATCTGAACGTTTTGACCTAGGATTGTGGAAGGACACATTCCGCTCATGGCCCAAGCACACTAAAGGATGGAAGAACTGGTACTTGAGAGTAGTCAGATCATAGCAAGTGTACTGGCAGGAGCGTAACTTGGATCAGTGTATTAGGCTCTCAATTGCCGATATAGAGAAGAACGAAAACTTGATGATGGCAGCTTCATACTTCTGGTCCGACAGCATGAACGCTTTCCTCTTCAGGCATGGACCAGCTACCCCAACCCTTGTCGATGTCTACATGCTGCCCGGCTTGGATATCACCTCTGCCGATACGCTTAGCCTCTTTAACAGAAAATCTGAGTACAAGGTGAACACCCGGAGCATCGGCGGCTGGACAGGTTATATTCAGGAACACCAGAAAACCGGATCGGTAACCCAACGGGAGCACGCCATCTTCTTAAACATGTGGTTGGAAAAGTTTGTCTTCTACGGCAAAACCATCGGCCCGACCACCATGCACCTCCCAGCGGCTGAACTGCTTGCCAATGGCACGAGGCTCCCTTTAGGCAGGTATCTTCTTGGATCAGTATACCGATTACTGCATCAAGTGTCCCAGAAGCTAATGCTAGGAGAACCCATCGGCAATCTCGGAGGCCCATGGTGGTTTGTCAATCTATGGTTGAATGCACACATGCACAAGGCCCTCCAGTTTGACTTATTTTCCCAACAATTCCCAAGGGATATATCGGAAGATTACCGATACGGGGATGACGAATTGGCAACTCGCCCTCCGCTTAACTTTGGAGAAGCTATCATAGTGCTGCCAGGTACCGATGCCGATGTAGAGCACTTCGGCTATTATTTCCAGAAGTTTTACAACAGACTTCCCTCCTCGGAACGGACCTGGTGGCCATATATTGATGAACACAACCAGTTCCCTCTGCTGTTCAATTTGACTGATGTGAGCCTGCCCGAGAACCAAGTAATCATGAGGGCCAGCATTACTCCCCGAGCTATTCTAGTAAATATCTTTGGATCTGGGAAGAATGCCCCACCATCCTACGAGTTCTACTACCCATCGGCAGCAGCGAGACAACTGGCATTTGGCCAACTGCCGATCAAGCTCTGCTTCTCCAAGGTGGTAAGACCCAGGCAGACAATCTCCAGTAATCTGGACTGGAATAAAGTCATCAGCCTTCCTGCCAATGCCGATCTGTCAGACCTTGACTTGTCTTCCTGGTCGCCAACCTCCTTCATCACCAACGAGTTCAAGTCTTGGTGGCAAGAGTGGAAGTGTCAGCTACTTGCCAAGTCTTCTCACTATTATCGGCACTTGATCGACGCCGATTACATCATCCCCGATGACGCAGTAAGTCTGCTATCTGACGTACTTTTATTACTTTATTTTTGTCATCGGTATCAGCAGCTAACCCCTTTGCGCCTGACAGGCCGATGATCCAGTCCCCACAACGAGTAACAGTGGTAGGCCCTTTAATCTTCGGATAATGGGCCCCATATCGATCATCGGCAACAAAGCTCCGACGTTGGCCGCCTTCACGCCTCAACAGGTACCTACGCCGACACCCACAAAAGCCCAGGCTACATCGGCCGCTGCCGTTGCCCTGACACGGGTTTATGCAGTAAACTCGCTTTTACCTGTACCGATTACATACTGTTTTATCGGCAACATTTATCTTGTATAACTTGCTTTGTATTTTCAGGCACTATGGTCATCAGCATCTGCTTCCAGCAGTCAAACACCTTCCAGCTCGGCTGTCGATGCCCCCCGGTCTTCGTCAAAGCGGGTCGGCTCCCCTGCTGCTGCGCCGACAAAAAAGAGGCGCCTGAGGATGGCTTCTCCTCCACCATCGGCTCCAACTGCGCCATCAGCTGCCGATGTGCCGCCAGCAGGACTGCCTCCGGTCCCAATCGCACTAACTGCCGGCGGGTCATCGGCGGAACCTCCATCGACTTCTGCGCCTGATCAACCAATGGATGATGTCCCCGGCCAGGAGATAGCAGCTACTGCGACAACCGAAGCGGCATCGACATTGGCACCGGTTGGGCTCAATGAAGAAACAACACCCGCCGTGGCAGCGGAGGTAGCATCAGCATCGGCACCATCAGCCGATGAGAGGGTAGCATCGCCACCACGTGAACCAGCCGCCACGTCGGAAGCGGCGCCGATAATAGCACCACCAGTACCGATGGCACCGACTGCCTCTCCGGCCCCATCATCGGCATCTACGGCCGACGTCCATGATGAAGCTAGACCATCCAGCATACCAAGTCCCAGGCAGGAGATCCGCTTCAAGACGGTAAGTCAATCATCCTAAAGCTTACAGTACAATCTTCCGATCGGCAAACTCTAACCTCTGTTTTCAGGCTCAAGATTCTCCGGACAGCCTCTTCTCTTACAGCTTAAACCTTCAGAACGAAGATGGACGTCAAGGCCGCATTCAAGCGGACAACCTATTTTCCTTTGCCGTCGACATCCCCGATGACGATGAAGAGGAGAGCTCCGTCCCAACCTTGTCGGCAGAGGTCAAATTTAAGCTGGAAGAGTTGCTTTCCTTGCTGCTACAAGACACGTCTCAACTCATCCAGGATTCATCGGCAGCAAGGATTGCATTCAAGGACATCCAGAGTCATCTTTCCGCCGACGTAGCAGAAGTCCTTCTCCAGGCAACCTTCCTCGACATTAAGCAGATCCAATACCAGAAGCTTACCCGTCGCATTGCCGATAGGGCCGCTCAAGCCAAGAGCAAGGAAGAGAAGCTCAAATTCAAACATATTGCCGATGAGAAGCACAAAGACATCGGTCAAGCAGACGTCTCCATCGGCAACCTTGATCAAGAAATTTCCCGACTATTGGCAAAGAAGGAGGAGCTGCTTGCGGAGTTACAGAAGGTTGAGGGGGATCTGACTGCAACCAACCAGCAGAGAACCCAACTATCCGACTCCATCAAGGTCCTGCGGCAAGAAAGGGACCAGAATGCACGACAGGCTATACTATGGAAGAAGAAAATCAAGCCGGTCGAGGGCTCTGCCGATGCCAACGCCAAGGAGATGGACAATATAGAGCAAATTCGCCTGCGTGCGATATCAGTTATCCACTCCTTGCTATAATGTCTGTTGTATCGGCAAGAATTGTAACCTGATACTTGATTTTGACTTGTAATATAATGCCAGTCTGTTTTTACTAATGTTTTATAATTTTCTTTCATCGGCATTTGATTAAGCACTATGCATCTACCCATATGCTAGGATAATACCTCTTTAAGTATTTGCCGTTAATCACTCTAGAGAACGCCACTCCTTCGAGAGTTTCCAAAATGTACGCATTACCAGGAGCAGACTGTTTTATCCGATAAGGACCCTCCCAATTAGGGGACCACTTTCCAAATTTAGAGCTCTTAGTCCCTATCGGTAAAATCAGCTTCCAAACCAAATCGCCATTGGCAAATTCCTTCATTTTTACTTTCTTGTCATACCATCGGGCAACTCTCTTCTTATTCTCTTCAATGCTAATCAATGCCCTCAACCGATGACCTGCCAAATCTTCTAACTCATCTTTCATCAGAGTAATATAATCATCGGTCGTCAATTGATCCTAAAAAGATAATCGCCTAGAACCAGTTTTGATTTCCCAAGGCAGGACAGCATCTTGCCCATAAACCAACTGATACGGCGAGACCTTAGTTGCACCATGACAAGCCATCCGATATGACCACAAAGCTTTGTTTAATACCACGTGCCACCTTCTAGGTTTTTCCTCAATCTTGCGCTTTATAAGCTTAATGACTCCTTTATTAGTCGCTTCAGCTTGACCATTAGCTTGAGCATAATAAGGAGAAGAATTTAACACCTTGAAACCCATGCTAGCAGCAAAATCATCAAACTCTCCCGATGTAAACATGGTCCCTTGATCGGTCGTAATGGTCTGAGGAATACCGAATCGGTAAACGATGTGCTCATTAACGAAATCCACCATGTTTGCCGATGTCACCTTCTTCAAGGGGATTGCCTCAACCCACTTGGTGAAGTAATCGGTAGAAACAAGTATGAACTTGTGCCCCTTGCTCGACGGCGGATAAATTTGGCCGATGAGATCAATAGCCCATCCTCTGAACGGCCAAGGCTTGACTATAGGATTCATTGCCGATGCAGGTGCCCTTTGCACATTACCAAACTTCTAACAGCCCTGGCACCCTTTGAAATAATTGAAGCAATCTTCAAGGATTGTCGGCCAATAATATCCATTCCGCCTAATCATCCACTTCATCTTGAATGCCAATTGATGCGCTCCACATACACCTTCATGGATTTCACCCATCAACTCTTTCGATTCTTCTTTGCCGAGACATCTAAGCAAGACTCCATCAATCGTCCGATAATACAACTCATTATCGAGGAGTACATACTTAGTAGCTTGGAACCTTAGACGCCTTTCAACTTTCCTGGATGGATCTCTCAAGTAATCGGCAATTTCCTTTTTCCAGTCATCGGCAACTGTTACCGATGTCGTGACTTCTTGAATCGGCTGATATCCCGAGGCATTCTGTGCTAGCCGATTGACCTCTTCATTATGCAACCTTGGAATGTGCTCAAGGCGGTATTCTTTGAACTCTTTTAACAACTGCAAACACCACTCATGAACAGCAATCAAAACTTCACTTCGACACTCATACGCCCCGATCAATTGGTTGATCACCAACATAGAATCGCCGAAGATTTCGACAGCATCGGCACGCACTTCCCTGAGTAACTCCAACCCCTTAAGTAAAGCCTGGTATTCAACCTGATTGTTTGTTGAAGTAGCAACAATCGGCAACAAAATTCCGTACCTCTGTCCTCAGGGTGAAATCAAGAGAATACCGATACCTACTCCATCCTTGCATGTAGACCCATCAAAGAACAAAGCCCAAGGAGCAATCTCAACAAAGCTCACCATGTTGCAGTGCTGAGTAACAAAATTGGCCATCACCTGACCCTTAACAGCCTTAGCCGATTCATACCTTAGGTCAAATTCTGACAGTGCCAAAATCCACTTACCGATTCGTCCACTCAAAATCGGCATCGAGAGTATATACTTGACCACATCATCTTTGCAGACAATAGTGCATTCGGCCGACAGTAAATAATGCCTTAATTTAATGCAAGAGAAATATAAGCATAAGCACAACCTTTCTATGGCCGAATACCTGGTTTCAGCATCCACCAATCTTCTGCTCAAGTAATATATTACACGTTCCTTCCCTTCAAACTCTTGAATTAAGGCTGATCCGATAACACCGTCATCGGCAGACAAATATAACCTGAAAGGCTTCCCGCGTTGAGGTGGAACTAAGACTGGAGGATTCACCAAGTATCTCTTAATTTCTTCCAAGGCTGACTGCTGCTCTTCTCTCCATGTAAACTCTTGATCGGCTTTCAATTTTAACAGAGGGCTAAAGGATTTGATCTTGCCAGATAGATTAGATATAAACCTTCTGATGAAATTAATCTTGCCGATCAAGGACTGCAACTCAGTTTTGTTGGTAGGAGCAACCACCTTGTTAATTGCATCAATAGACTTTCTGCCGATTTCAATGCCTCTTTGATGCACCATGAAACCCAGAAACTACCCTGCCGATACGCCAAATGCACACTTGTTAGGATTCATCTTTAACCCATGCTACCTAGTACACTCCAATATTTTCTGCAAATCGGCAAGATGCTTTCTGAAGTCTCCAGACTTGACCACCACGTCATCAATGTAGATTTCAACTATTGTGCCGATATACTTATGAAAGATAAAATTCATTGCCCTCTGATAAGTAGCACCGGCATTTTTCAGGCCAAAAGTCATGACCACCCACTCAAATAAGCCGACGTGACCTGGACATCGGAAAGCAGTCTTGGATATGTCTTCTTCAGCCATGAATATTTGATTATACCCAGCATTACCATCCATGAAGCTAATAATCTGATGTCCAGCAGCAACGTCGATCAGCAGATTGGCAACGAGCATCGGGTAGCCATCCATCGGCGTAGCCTTGATCAGATTCCTGAAATCAATGCAAACACGAAGTTTTCCATTCTTTTTATACACAGGAACCACATTAGAGATCCAATCGGCATATCGGCATTGCCGAATAAATCCAGCTTCGATTAACTTCGTAATCTCAGCCTTGATGTCGGGTAAAATAGTAGGGTTGCATCGGCGCGCCGACTGCCGATGTGGCTGGAAACCAGACTTGATGGGTAACCGATGTTCAACTATCGATCGGTCTAAACCAAGCATCTCTGTATAATCCCAAGCAAAACAATCTTTATTCTCTTTCAATAAATCGGTTAACTGTTGCTTACATTGGGAATCTAACTTAGCACTAATAAAAGTAGGCCTAGGTTTACTACCATCGCCGATGTCGATCTCGAGCAAGTCATCGGCAGACGTAAAGCCCTGCCCCAATTTTCCATCATCGGCGAACTGATCCATTAAGACTCCTCCTCAGGACCGACTGCTTGGATCGGCTTGATGCGGTAATCGGCAACTTTGAGGAACTCTTTATCCCAGGCTTCGCCAGATATACACCTGGTCTGCTCATAAGTGTCCAACTCTGCCGATGCAACAGTAGATGGGGCTTCACCGCAGACGACTTCAATTATGTCCCCGATCCACTGTACCAGGCTCTGATGCATAGTAGAAGGGATACAACAATTGGCGTGGATCCAATCCCTTCCGAGGATCAAGTTGTAAGTACCTTTGCCGCTGATCACAAAGAACGTTGTCGGTAAGGTCTTGCTGCCGATGGTTAAGTCAACACATACGGCTCCCATGGCGGTTGACACATTGCCTTCGAAGTCCTTGAGCTTCATATCGGTCTCGACTAAGTCCTGGTCACCTTTGCCAAGCTTTCTGAACACGACATAGGGCATTATATTGATCGATGCGCCACCATCCACCAGCATCTTGGTCATCGGCTGACCGTCCACTTTGCCCTTAACGAACAGAGCCCTTAAGTGCTGCCTCTCATCTTCGGCAGGCTTTTCAAAGATAGCCGCCATCGGATCCAGCACCAATTGTGTCATATCGGCAGCCTCTTCATCATTGCTAACAGGCGCCATGAACTCCATCGGCAACATGACAACCATGTTTATATCTGTCGATGGGTCCCTGTCCTTACGCTTCGGCCTCCATTGCTTCTCTCCCGAGGGTTCTGCACTGTCATACAGGTCGTCGCGGCGCTGGCGCTAAATCCTCCTCTTCTGGGTTTTAGTCAAACCCTTAGGGCACCATGGAGGAAGCTTGGTCTTCCAGACAGGTTGGTGCTGCTTCTCACCGCCTACATCAGCACTTCTTCCGATGTTGGGATCTCTGGAGAATATCTCTTCGTCGGGCACTCTAGCATTGGCCATCTCCTCCAGCTCCCCCTGATCAACACGCCTGCCAAGCCGATCATGGGCACTGAGCTTGCCCCCCAATCGGTCATGTGCCGATTCGTTCTCTCTGAGTGGCCTGGCGTACCTGGGTGCCTGATCATCAAAACAAGGTCTCTTACCTAACCGATCGGCTGTGTAGTACCCATTGCATTCTGGACAGTTATCGGCAGTGGGTAGCTTGATGCCTTCCTCCCAGCAATGAACGAAGAAGGGACACCTCCAGTGGTCCTTATGTCGAAGCCATTCCCGATGCTCTTCTTCTTCTTGCCGATACCGTTCCTCACGTGATTGCCGATGATATCGCCTTGGCTGTTTGTGAGTGATCACCACCCCAGGAGCCCTGTTGGCGTTGTTACCCTCATTGGCAATCTTCTTACCCTTTCTGTCATCGGCAAACCTCCTTGCGTCGTGCTCAGGCACTTGGTAGTTAGGGTCTACCGATGAGTTCTTTCTGGCAGCCTCCGATGTCAGCACTCTGGTCTTTTCACTGATCTCCACCATATTGTTTGGGAACGGGTGCTGATCTATCTTCATCGGTTTCTAGACTTTAGAGTTTTCAAACTTGATACGCCCAGACTCGATCTCCGACTGCAACTGCTGCCTGAATACTTTGCAGTCATTGGTACTGTGTGAGGTTGCATTATGCCACTTGCAGTACCTAATCTTCTTGAGCTCTTCAGCCGATGGGATTACTTGATTGGGCGCCAACTTGATTCGCCCCTCTTGCAGCAATAAGTCAAACATCCTATCGGCCTTGGTGATGTCGAAGGTGAACCTCTCAGTTTCCTTTTGGCCGAACAGACAAGACACAGGCTTCTTATCCTTCACCCATTCGGCTGCATCGACATTCAGCTCTTCATCCGATCCGGAATCTTCTTCTTTCCCGATGAAGGTCACCTTCTTGTTCCACGTCTTCCTGGGCTCAAAGGCTTTGATATCCTGATCGGCAATCCTCTGCACCAGGTGACTTAGGCTCTCAAACTCTTGGGACGCGTACTTGTCCTTGATGTGCGACAGTAACCCTTGGAAGGCCAAATCTGCCAGTTGCCGATCATCAAGCACCAGACTGTAGCACTTGTTCTTTACATCCCGCAGTCTTTGCACAAAACTCTCTACCGATTCGTCGTTGCGTTGCTTCATTTTGACCAAATCGGTAAGCTTCTTCTCATGTATGCCAGCAAAGAAGTACTTGTGAAATTGCCTTTCCAGATCGGCCCATGTAATTATAGAATTTGGAGGCAACGATATGAACCATGTGAATGTCGATCCGGACAATGATGAAGAGAATAATCTCACCCTTAATTCCTCCCTGCTGGCAGCTTCTCCGCACTGGATAATGAAGCGGTTGATGTGCTCCATTGTTGACGTGTTGTCTTGGCCGGAGAACTTGGTAAAATCGGGCACCTTGTACCGATTTGGAAGAGGAATCAAGTCATATGCAGGCGGGTACGGAGTCCGATAGGAGTATGTGTTGACCTTGGGTCTGATGCCGAATTTCTCTTTCATGACTTCGGCAATCTTACCGACCCAGTACGCGTCCTGCTCTTGCCGACTCATTGGCTGATTGTCGACTGGTGGAGTCGGTTGACGCGCCTCTTGAAGATGTGCAGTAGTCCCGGGCGCAGCACCAGTCATCTGAACACTATACATCAGTTGACTTACCGATGGATAGTTTGGCACACTTGGCGGACTTGGCTGAACTGTCGCATTCATCGGTTGCTGTACCGATGGTCCGCTCTGAGTGTAAGTCGGGCCTCCATAATAATACATTGGCGCGCCAGGCTGCTGAACTGGCGGCTGGTTGACCCATCCAGGATTATAGATCATCGGCATATGGCTTGCCGATGGCTGATAGTTGACTGGAGCATGCGGTTCTTGAATTCTAGAGCAATTAATCACCAGATTACCCTGGGGGACCGACACTCCAGCTTGAGAATTTGCCACCAGAGATTGACTGCCGGTGGTTATAATGTGTTGCATCGGCACAAAGCTTGCCGATGGTGGCATCAGAGGTATCTTGGGGATTACTTGGAGATCATCTGATAGCACTTGTATGGTTGGAGCAGGCGCAGAGTTGTGCATCATCGGGGCCATCGGCTGTGACTGCATTACCGATGCCGTAGAGTTCCTCCAGGCTGAACTGTCTCCCTGCACCAGATTAGAACCAGCATATAGATTCGAAGGCATACCGTATCCCCACCAGTTAGCGGGGGCTGGTCCTGAAGTTGCCGACACGGCTGGATCTGTGTTGAGCTTGGTGATGTAGCCACATCGGCAGACGGTTCCACAGGGGTGGAAGACGCTATTGGGGCTGCTGATGGGCTTGTAGATGCCAATCCAGGCTGATGATATGCCGGACCGACATACCGCGGTGCATGTCCTTCTTTGAATGTTTGCGCGACGGCATTGTAGACAGTATTGGACAGCACGCTGGAGTGGTTGATCAATGCTTGATTTACAGCAGTATTAACCATCTCCTGTAGCTTACCAGGGTTGGCGTCGTATGTGACCTATCGTGGCAACGGCGGATCTTGCTTCTGAATTGCTTCGCCGCTCCTGCTGAGGCTGAAGGACTTGAGATACAGCTGCTTGTATTCCTCCATAGCCCGCTCCATGGCCTGCTTCTGATCATCTTTCAGATCGGCCTCAGACACTTCAATGACATTCCTCTGGTTGACATCGGCGTGATCACCCATGCCGAATGTGTAGATCTGTATAATCTCGTCCCACCGAGCGTGCCAAAAGAGGTGTTGACACAAAAAGCGTCAGATCTGTCAACACCTCAGGATATTACCCAAAGCTCGGTATTCCGGAAGCGTGCCAGTTGATTTGACCAATCAATCGACAAGGATGGTAACTAGAACAAACTGAACAAGACGACAGCGATGCGCCCGGACGTCAAGGCTCAGATTGATCAAGGATAACTAGAGCAGAGCTGAACGAGGCAAACAGCGATGCGCCCGGATTGCCAAAGCTCAGAGGTACTCCCACGCGGAACTAGCAAGGATTTGACGGAGATCAAGGTGATGCAGCCCGTCGAAGCTTGAAAGAACTCGTTGATAGCTATAACTAATGCATAAAAGGGTAAATTGCGATAAAAAGGTAGAATAAGATAAAATTGGTTTGTTTTGAATTGGATTGGTTGTTTATTCCATAGCCCTCGGGCACATATTTATACTCCCGCATGGAGAGTTGTACAAAGACACGACACATATCCTTCCTAAAACAAACTCCTACTTTAAAGGAAACTGACTCGCACAGGAGCCGGATAACAATATTTATTTCCTAAACAAACACACCTATTTTAAAGGAAAATAAACGACTCATGCAAGATTCGGACTCAAACTACTATAATAATACTGGTACAAGACACCAGTTTCCTTATACTTCTTTTCGATGGAAACTTTCCATCGGCAGACCCCTTCAATCCGCACCTTCCTTCTTTGGCCACTTGTAATCCTCTGCTGCTGCTAAGTGCTAAGTCACGCCCATCGGCATCGGCAATATTCCCGATCGGCAATCGGTAGCATCTCTTCACCGGCAATCGGCAATGAGCCCTTCTCGGCAATCAGCAACTATCTTCCATCGGCAATCGGCAACGAGCCCTTATCGACAATCGGCAACCATCCTCCATCGGCAATCGGCAAGCCATCGGCAATCAGTTTCAGCAAGACTTCACCAATTAATCTTTGTCGGCAAAGATTATCCAGCCTTCATTGGCAACGCACTCGGTCTTCCGCAGCACTCTCCCATCGGCAATATCGGCTCAAAACTTTCCCGATGCCAACGGAGAACGGCCACTGATCAGTCAAGCCTCAGTCCATTTGACACGTGTTGAAAAACGGTGTCAACATTTAGCCATCAAACTAATAGAAGGATCAAGAGACCAAAGGAAATTCATTTTAGGGCCAAATAATAAGCAAGTTCTAGATAAAAAGAACAAGAAACTAAGAACCACTTTTTTGGACCAAGAAAATAATTTCCTACTATATAAATGCTAAGTAATCCTTTTCAACGACTACGAAATGGAAGACCTAAAGTAAGCTACATTTATCGGCCTTTTGCTTTGACATATAGGTTCCCTTTCCTTTCATGATGATGCCTCCCTTTGTGGTGGTTAACATAATGCATGTGCTCCCTGTTTGAATAAATATAACAAATGTAACTTGAGAATTTCCTATACAAATATAAAAGCTGATGTGGATTATATATATATATATATATATATATATATATATATATATATATATATATATATATTGAGAATAGGTATGAAGTATTTATATGTTCTCGTCCTTATCTACTGAATCATAGATCCAAGCCATGCCATGTCCAACACCGACGCCTATACAAATCTAGTGGTTGATGCATGAATTTAATCATAGACACAGATAAGCTTTTTTCATCTATTCAAAAAGAACGCATTTTAAAGCTTTAAGGATATAGCTGAACTTACTCAAAGATGTAGAGTAGCCATATAGTATTGTGCTCTTGCAATCTAGCAAAAGCTCCGGCAATGTACGCCGCAACTTTCAGAGACCCCTCCCTTATTTCTTTTTCTCGGAGTTTCCCTTTCTCCACGATGGTCTCTTCTGCGGCTAGTTCTTTCCCATCCAGTTTCCACCCTTTAGGGTAAGTCAAGGCTGATTACCTTATTAATTGAGGGTCTAGGTGCCCCGATCTTAGGTTTCGGAATTCTTTTGAAATATGCACTTGGATTTACCGATTATGACTTTGATTAGTTATAACAAAAATCCAAAGATTACATCAATATCATCTGAGGAGGACAAGCTAAGGACTTACAAACACCACATACAAATTAGATCGATATCAATTTCTTCGAGTCAAAAGATTGTCTTCATGTCATTAAAGTCCAAGACAGTTTTTCCTTTTGGGCCTCCAAATATTTTGGTGGGGAAGCATGCTTCAATGACTATTATGGGTCGTCGAGAGAGCACGCAAGCACCAATCATGGAACTTTTTTATTCCGAATGGTAGGCCCTGGTGGATGGCCCAGTTTATTAGGAAGGCAATCTCTTGACCATTTGATGGTATCAATATTTTGGTACTTGTAAACTTTTGGACGGGTTTAGTCATTATCTTGTACACGTTTGCTGGTAAGATCGTGAGACTTGTTTGACTCTTCTCATGCTTAAACTGACCGAGGGTATACCAATTGGTCACATAGTGGCCTCATGTATGTGGATTTGATATACTTTTCGAATTTCTGGCTCCTTGCCGGCACCACCTCATGAATGAAAACAAGTCAAGTCCAATTAAAATCATTTTGATTTGAGTTGATATGAAAATAAGTCAAGTCCAATTAAATTCCAACAAATTAACGGGACATGAAGTGTATTCTAGACGTCTCAGTTCTCACTGTCTGCTCTGTAGGCATTCCATATTTCTATCCAATCTTTGATGTCTCCATGTCGATCGGCGACCCATGAGATACCGCTTCTCCACGATGGAAAGGCCGTGCGATCGCGAAGTGCGCAGGGAAAGTGGTTTGGCAGCTGTACAGCGTCGTTGATTGTTTCGTTCGGCTTGATTCGATTCCTGAGTTTCCTCCTACAGCTTTCTTGGACATTGGAAAGCTGCAGACAGCGACAGCTCACGCGCAGGACAGATGCCATACTCGCTCGCGCACTGATGGCGAGTGCGTCGGTGATCGATCCTGCGCCTGCCTTGTCGGCCGAGGATCGCGCCTATCCTACCAGACCAGGCGCCGCAGCGTGGTATGGCGGTGTCTCACCGCGATCGACTGCCATGCGCTCGACGCGAGACGTCACGCACGCTGTGCGGGCTGGACTCCGCGGCCCAGGCTCCAGCCGAATAACGCCGCGCGCGTTCGATCCCACGACGCCAGCGCCGCACGCAGACTCATCCGCAGGCTACCGCGCCGCCCACCAACCCGCCTACGAGTTTTCGGGCTCATCGACGCCGCCGCGCCCGCCGACGTCGACGCCTTTTGCGCGCTCCTCGACGCGCCGCCCCATGTCAGGTTGGCCGCACAGCTCACCCACACGCAGCGCCACACAAAGAAAAAAAACGCGCCTTTTACTTTGGTCCTTCCCCTCTGCCGAGGGTCAGGCGTCAGTCGGCAGCAGACGAGTGGGTAACGCCATCCGGTGCGCAGGGAGACCGTCAAGACCTACGCCGAGAAGATGCACGACGTGATCGTTGGCGTCGCCGGCGAGCTAGCGTCCAGCCTGGGGCTAGCAGAGGAGCACTCGTTCCGGGACTGGCCGTGCCAGTTCCGCATCAACAGATACAACTACACGCGGGAGACGGTGGGCTCCTCCGGCGTGCAGATCCACACGGACTCGGGTTTCCTCACCGTGCTCCAGGAGGACGAGTGCGTCAGCGGCCTCGAGGTGCTGGACCCGGCCACCGGCGAGTTCGTGCCCGTTGACCCTGTCTCGGGCTCCTTCCTCGTCAACATCGGCGACGTCGGCACGGTACCCATGCCTGCATATTAAAAATCTGCTTGTGGCCGAATTCGTGCCAGCTGCCGTGCTTCTGAGCTTGACGACGACGACACTGCCCGTGTCTCCGTGTCGTGCGTCTCCAGGCATGGAGCAACGGGAGGCTGCACAACGTGCAGCACCGGGTGCGGTGCGTCGCGCCCGTGCCGCGCATCTCCATCGCCATGTTCCTTCTCGCGCCCAAGGACGACAGCGTGAGTGCTCCAGACACGTTCGTGGACACAGACCACCCGCGCAGGTACAAGGCCTTCACTTACGGCGACTACCGGAAGCTCCGGCTGTCCACCGGCGAGCACGCCAGCGAGGCGCTCGCACGGATGGCGGTGTGGACGAGTTGGAGCTGCAAAAATTGGAAGCCGAGACAAGTCGTTAATTATATGTCATTCTCAACATAAGTATTGTTCTACAAGTTAAATACTTTTCATTTTAACTAAATATATACAATAAAATTTTAGCATTTATAGTATATAATTAGTATCTTAGAGAACTTATTGGTTATTTTAAGATATAAATATTGATAATATTTTTTATAAATTTAATAAACTTTAAATGATTTTACCACCTTCCAGCTGCACATTCTAAGTTTTTTTAAAAAAAAAACGACAAACGAGCGCAGCAGGGCTCTGTGCTTGGTCGCCCCTCTCAGGTAGACGCACGCCGGAGCACAACTCCCAATGTTGGGCAGCCCACCCTAAAAAGTACTATCTAGTATAGTATGTTCTTTTACCGCAGACAATTTATCTCCACTAGATTAGATCTCAACAGAATCACCATAACCAAGAAAAATACCGCAACAATGACCCTACTGCGCAAAACTGAGGAGCCGACAAGGGAAAGATTACAGGCCTATAAGTCTCAAGTACAGCTTCAGCAAGCTCTTTGCCAAATGTCTAACCAGGAGGCTCGCTCCCAGGCCGAAAGAAATTGTTGCTGTCAATCAGAGCGCACGACAATTTCAGGGTTGTACAGTTGGCCTGCAGGTGGCTGCATTGCAAAAAGTTTCCTTCAGTGCTGCTAAAAGTTGATATTGCCAAGGCGTTCGATTCGGTCACTTGGCCATTCCTCTTACAGGTGCTGCAACACATTGGTTTCTCTAGACGATGGACTACCAGCACAAAGGTGCTACTCAATGGAAGACCTAGCAGAAGTATTGCCCATGCCCGGGGTCTGAGGCAAGGTGATCCCATCTCGCCAATGTTATTTGTCATTACGACGGAGCCACCGAATTCGCTTACTAGAGAAGTTGATCGCCACTTGGCGCTTTCCCCACTGCCGGGGGACGCGATCACTCACCGTGCTTCATTGTATGCAGACGACTTAGTGGTACTGGTGGCGCCTTGGCTGATGATTTACAGTGTTTGCACCAGATACTTCTCTTGTTCGCCGGGGCGTCGGGCCTTATGACCAATGTTGACAAGTGTGTGGCCACGCCTATTCGCCGCACCAATGAGATGATCACGGAAGTCCAAAATGTTTTTCCATGTGTATTGTCACCTTTCCCCTGCAAGTACCTTGGTATCCCGTTGTCGCTAACCAAGCTAAAAAGGGCTGATGAGCAGCCATTGGTGGACAGGATTTCCTCCAGAATTCCAACTTGGAAATCGGGGATGCTCACTCATGCTGGTCGTGTTCTTCTCACCAAGCTCACCCTATCAGCAATTCCAGTGCACATTAGCATTTATCCAATTGGGCGATGTCTCAGATTGACAAACGCCGTCGTGCATTTCTATGGACCAGCACTGACACGGTCTCAGGGGGGAAATGTAGAGTCACCTGGAAGACAGTCTGCAGACCAACGCACTTAGGGAGACTTGGCATACTGGACCTGCGATTCTTTGGTTAGGCCCTTCGCCTATGCTGGGAATGCCTACGCAGGGCTGAGCCGGACCAGTGCTGGGTCAGGTTCCCGGCCAGGCTTGACAAGCCGGCCGATGCTATGGCTGCGATAAGCATGTCAATATCTTATGGAGATGAAAATGCTGCTTTGTTTTGGACAGACAATTGGTCATCTGTTGGGCCTTTGTATTGCTATGCCCCACAGCTCTTTGCTGCCATTTCAAGGTCGGGAAAAAGAGATCACTCAGGGATGTGATCCATCAGAATTGCTGGGCAAGGGACATCGTGGCTCCACTCACAGTTCAGGTGCTATGTCAGTATCTGCTGGTTTGGGAATTGCTTCAGGAAGTGAAGCTCAACCCTTTACAATCGGATCGTTTTGTGTGGAAATGGTCACCGGATGGGAAGTATTCGGCTTCATCAACGTGCAGAGCGTTCTTTGTGTTGGGAATATGCCCTAGAGGTAATCATAGATATGATTGTATTTCCTTATATTCATGACATGTTATGAGTTCAATGAATATTCATTAAAGACAACTTGTATTGATTAGCAATTATGTGAATTGCTTGTGAAACTCTTTTACTTGTATGGTTATTCTAAAGTTGTCCCTGATCGGAGTTCGTGCAAGAACACACATGAATATTAGATCAACACATTATTAGTTGATGACTATATTTCACAAGTCATGGATATAGAGATGTCAAACTAATAATGTGGGCACATGTATGACATGGGGCTGGACTGACCCAACATGAGATTGTCTCTATACGCATCATGTACGTTATGTCCTTAGACCTGAGATTATCGTATGTACTCAAGATGTGAAACGACCTACTTAGGGACTACCAAATGCTACTCCGTGATTGGGTAGTTATAAAGGTAGCTTTCGGGTTTGTCGGGATACATGTTGTGAGACATAGTCGATCAAGATAGTCGATCGAGAAGGGATTTGTCACTCTCCATGTGAGAGATATCACTGGACCACTCGAATGATTAGATCATGAAATGCATGGTCATGCTTGGGTTAAGTGTTAACCCACGAGTTGGACCAAATATCGTTAGGCAAGGGAATAACATGTATATGTTTTTGTGGTGGTTTATCTGATATGATCATTGCGTATGCATAGGAGTTGACACGCCTTGTTAGAGGTCGCTATCAACTATTGGTCGAATAGGAGTACTCGGACCATGTCTATGTGCACGCGAGCCCATAGGGTCGCACGCTTAAGGGGTTGGAAACGTAATTCGGGTTGGACCCGAATTAGACTAGGTTTAGGGTCTCTAATGGGCCTCCGACGTGGGAGCTCGTTAGGACGCCTATATAAGCATGGGGTGGACGCGGGGCGAGACGTATCCACGCCTTTTGGCACCCGCCGTCGCCTCCCCACGCTCGCGCCCACTGCTCCTCGCAGACCTAGCAGCCCGGAGGCGCAACGCTTCCTCCCTTCACATGTGTGATACCTCGGAGGTGCTACATCTGGAGCACAAGGACGAACCGCACGAAGGGGACGTTGAGACGGACGACCTTGCAACTGCACGATACTGCTGCGACGCGCACGACTACATCGAGTCGCTTCCGTGCACCTGCGCGTCTAGTGGTAATCTCGTGATCTATAACCACTACTATAGACGTCCACTGTAGGGGCTGCTAAAGAGCCACTATAGGGGCGGCTGGGTTAGCCGCCCTTCCCAGGGTGTTTCTACAGCGAAACCGCTGTAGGGGCGGTTTCCCGACCGCCCCTGCAGTGACTTCTGTAGGGGCGGCTGGTGTTTTCAACCGGCCCAGCAGTGACTTCTCTAGGGGCGGCTGGTTATTTACGGTAAGGGCGGCTGTTTCATCAGCCGCCCCTACTGTATTTATCTCCCCTACAGTGGATTTTATGGCAAAAAAATAATTAATTCAAATTCAAATCTGACCATATATATATAAAAAAAATTCAAATTCAAATCTAACCAATACATATATACAAGACCCTTATTTAGAACATCATCACAAGTCATAATTCACAATCCATCATTACAACATAGTCCACAAGTCCATCATTACAACATATAGTTCATTAAGAAATCATTGTTTCTTTTCTGCATAATTAATAATCATTACAACATATAGTGAGGATACAAAACAAGATAATCATATCCAAGTTTACTGGAAAGTATATCCTAAAAAATGTACAAGCACTTCTGTAGTCTATAAAAAATTAAAAATCATTGTTTCTTTTCTGAATAATCAATAATATGGAGAGAAATAAACAGAGAAAACTAAAATGAATATTCTGTGTTCAGACTTCAGAATTACTGATGCTATTTCACTCAAATTATTTCCATTAGTGTGGAGAAAGGATTCACTCAGATAGCTTTAACACATGAACACATTGATACCATTAACCTTTCATGCTATAAAGTTTGATGCTAAAGACAACTCTCCGGCGTGTTCGAGAACTAAATAGATCACCAAGAACAAATAGATCATATAAGCACATCCTCTAACCTTACTGGTCGAGGAAAAGATGTTAACTAGATGAGAATTTTCACAAGTAGCATAGCAGACAATTTCAGTTCTGAGAACTAAATAACCAGTGTAGGACATCAAGTTATTCACAATTCCTAAGGATACATCAAGTTCACTCCTAAGGAAGAACGTATTCACAATTTATGAAGACACGTAGGACTCATGAGATGAAAATATTCAATAGACTAGGCTTTTAAATAGTTATAAACAATGGTTGTCATAGATAATTGGACTGAAATTTCAAGGACCACACAGATACTATTTTAGAGTTCTTAAGACAGAGCATGATACTTACTGTTATTGTACTTCAGAGTTGTCTACAGAGAAATTGCCTTCCATTCCTCAACAATGGAAAATAGATCACATCTACTCAGATCAGACCTGGTAAAAAAGGCACGATCAGTTTACACTTCTGTTCCCTGGAGACAAATACAATCAGGTCCTGCATATGTGTAATATTCTGCACATGAGTAACAGTGTGGAAGCAGGGCTGGTGAGCAACAAGTCATTAACAGTTACCAAACCCATCCTAATTCCACCAAACAAACTATAGGAAAAAAATAGCAAATGAATGAGTTTAAGATGTCCTATAAAAGATGGACACAGTTGCTGCGCAGTCTGCAGTATGCTGCAACTTAGACAATTGCACTACCAACCATCAAACCCAAATCAAACAGCAGTGCAAAAAAAACGTAATGATCCAACTGTAGCAGGAAATCTAGAACAATAGGCTGAGATTGCATGCAGTCTTAACTTGTGATCTTAGCACTTCTGGTGGTGATAATACTTCTCCCAAGAGGCAGCAATTGTAATGCAGTCCAAGACAGAAATGGTTTCAACATCTAATAGCTTTTGATGCAAAGCAGCACATGGTTAATGCCACTAAACTTCACGGTAGCAGCAAATAGCGAGTTACACACTGATGGCAGACAGCCCGGACTATTACTTCGAGTTAGCAGTGGACAATATGCATGCTCAGTGTTAACTTCAGCTTTGGCACCACGCTGGACAAACGACAGAGGGATCCCCACGACAGAGAGTACAGAAGCAGCAATGAAACAAAGCTTATCACACGGCGCGCACTATTCCCAAATGAAAGATTTGTTAACTGAAGGTGATTTTTTTTTCTTTACATATGTAAAGGAAAACTCAAATGCTACGTCCAGGGCAGGATTTAGGCATGGGGGGCATTCCGACAATGAAATACACATGCATACTTAAATTGCCTTTGCAATATTATCATACTACATAAGCACTGAAATATTCGCATACTTCCACAACATGAAAAATATAAAAACAGCTAGGGAAACAGAAACCTACCAATACAAAGTAGAGCTGCTGCCAAGAGCACGTTCAAATGCCTTTCCAAGGTGTTCAACAACAGGTGGAGTAACTGCAATTACAGTATGGTGAGGTCAGATGAGTGCATCTGATAGTGCTTAGACATCTCTTAATTATTTACACATTTCCATGCAGTAAATTATCCTAATAATTGATCTCGAATTGTTTGTCAGTACTTCATTCCAAGTTTCAATTGAAAGGAACCAGGAAAGAATATGACACAAAGGAGCAAGCACTTGACAAGCTGTAGCAGGTCTAGAAAGGAACGATGTTGAACTGAAACGAAGTCAAGAAAATTCAGAAGAAAATAAATTTCAGAGAGATACAACCATAGAGAACAGACAAAAAAAATTCAGATAAGCACGAATTGCGGCTATCTGTTACTGCTCTTCTCAAACAACATAGAACTACACTTCCAGGATATTACCAAAAACAATCAGATCAAAACCTAAGGACGAATGGATCTGGAAACCCAAAAGCAATGGGAAAGCATGTACGAATTGATCCATGCAAAACATAAGCACTTCCCTGCAGATTTCAGGAAACGAAGAACACTAGGAAAAGGTGAAAGTTTGGGGACAAACTAAAATTGGCAGTGCTCGTGCTGGGAATTTCTTTGACCCGGATTGCTTTCAGATGTTTAGAATTAGACCCTTCCAGGTCAAATGTATGCATGCCTAGATAGAAGGTCATTTCCAGTATATAGTTCAGTACTTCAATACTTCTATCGGCAGCTATGCAAGCAGCTATGGGCAATCGATCTGGTGCAGCTCGATCTAGAGTTCTAGACTTGGCTGGTATATACCAACAAATTCAGAGAAATTCGACACAATACAGTATACATATACAATCAAATGCAGGCAACATCCGTTCATACATGATTCCATCTAGTAAAAAAGGAAGTAACACCTCCAATACAGAGAGGGGATAGGAAGGGATCGGAAGGGAAGGGAAGGGAAGAGAACGAGTACCTGCTTGGGGGCACGCTCCTGTTCGAGCTCGGGGGCAGCTGTTGCAGGGACGGCGGCGGCTGCGCCAATGGGGCCGGGGTGGGGATGCCTGTTGCGGTGGCTCGCGATGAAACGCGCAGCGGGGATGGTGAGGACGGCAGCCGCGGCACAGGAGACGGCGGGGACGACGTCGAGGACGGTGGGCTCGCCAGACGACGAGGATGGCGGACGGGCTCGCCGGACGACGAGGAGGCGGGCGGGCTCACCGGACGACAAGGAGGCGGGCGGGCTCGCCGTTCTGATGCTAACGAACCGCCCGTCGTCGATCTCACCCGTCCGTCGTCGATCTCGCCGCCTCCCACCCGGTGGTCCCTCGACGCGGCGGCGGCGACGCTAGGGCAGGCGGCGGGGGGCCGGAGGGGTGAGGGAAGGGAAGGAGGCGGCGGAGGGATCCGTGAGGGGGAGGAGGCAACGGCAGAAGGATCCGGAAGTTGGAGGGGGAGGTGGCGGCGGAGGCGACCACGCGACGGCCTGACGGCGAAGGGGAAGGAGAGGTAGGGGCGACCGAGCCTAGACTGTTGGAGCGGTCCATATAGAGAGCACAGCTGCCCTACAGATGCTTTTTTCATTTGAAAAAATTGAAAACCATTTTTTTTTATTTTGAGTTTTTTAATATAAATTTAGGAGCCTAAATGTCTTTAAAACCAAATTTGTTGTCTTGGTTAGTTTTTTATTTGACGAAGTTTGAACAGTTCAAAATTTGAAATTTGAAAATTGATAAGTTTGAACCAAATTTTAAAACCCTAAGGGGCCGTTTGGATCACTTTATATGGAGAAATTGAAATCTACTTTAATAAATTCACTCTCCTACACTAGAAATACAACCAATAAATATTTCTCTCATATAGTGAACAATAATACGCAATTATAATCAATATTTAACCTTATTAGCTTTCATAATATGTCTCTAAATTATGACTATTAAAATGAATTCAATTTCAGGGATCCAAACGGGCCCTAAATGATTTCAACTTAAAAAATGATGAATACAAAAGTTGTTCAACTTAAAAAAATGATGAATATAAATGTTGGCTCAAACACACATACATAAATATAGTCTCTCACACGACACACTTACATAAACTATCTAGTCCGCCATGACAACTTCCCCCTTGACACCTTTCCATTCCCATGGACATACATCCTTAGGCAGGTTCTTTTCCAAAGTCTTGATCATCTTACAAAAGTCTGTGAATAGTGGCATCTCATCGCACAAAATTTAATATTTCTTCCACTAATTTTCATGCAAACTACATTCTAATTTTCGGGTACGAGATACTTAGTTAATGGCTTATTTATCAATAACTAGTTCAAAACATACATTATATTATAAAAGGAATCAAAATAAATAATAAATGTTGAAAAAATTAATAGACATGATACGCATGGTAGACGCTAATTAATTAATGGTCCATTTTAGATATTAGTAACAATTAAAATCTTACACATTCATCTATACATAGAAACCCTAGTCACATAAAGGAAAATACTAAAAAAGAAAAAGCAAAATCCTAGATCTAGATATAGGGTTTCATGACACATGCAACAAACTTCACTAAATACTACACTAAAATTAACAAAGATCTACTAACAAAGGGTGCAATCTTGCTTCCCTACATAATTTACCCTAGCATAGTAAAAATTAGGGTCCAATTTCACTCATAGCTATCTCAAGCTCCATGGAAGAGAGAGAAAACCAAAACTTAATTTACTCACTAACCAAACAATTAAACTTCAAATAAAGAGTTGGAGAAGCATTTCTTTACCTTCTAGAGCCTCTCCACCAAAGGATTTGAGATCAAAACCTCCCCTTTAGTAGAGTAATTTTTAGGAGGAGCTCAAGGCCTCCTAACCTTCTTTTTTCGTGTACAAGAGTGTATCCCGAGGTGTAAAAAGGTGGTTGCATGTATTTATTTGTGCGACTTCAGAAGGGGCGGCTGGTGATTGAGCCACCCCTACAGTTAAACAGCAGGGGCGGCTAAAAATAAGCCGCCCATACAGAAGGAAACATCAGGGGCGGCTGGTGATTGAACCGCCTCTACAGTTAATTCCTACTGTAGGGGCACTTCGTGTTTCCAGCCGTCCTTACAGTAACCACTACAGGGACGGCTCAACTGTTGGGCCCGAGAACACCCACTGTAGGGGCGCCCCCAACCCCAGCTGCCCCTACAGTAAAAATGGCCCCGTTTCCGTAGCAAGAATATGGCGTAGTGAACTAGCAATAGTTCTGGATCGCGCTCCACAATCAGCTCTGGACAGCTGAAAGACGTTGGCGCCACAACCTACAGGATGACCACTCCTGTGCTCTTTGTGTTCAGGCGGCCGAAACTGAATGCCACCGCTTGGCTTGGCTGCGATCATGCAGAACCCTATTGACGATCTCGCAAGCTGGTGGCTCTACCAACGATTGTGTCTCGACCGTCATGCTCGCCCCGGTTTCAACTCCATGCTGTTACTCATCACCTGGAATCTATGGAAGGAGAGAAATAACCGGACCATCATCGGCTGTTGGTTTCACAGCTGCAGAGTGCAGTTCGTCCAAGGATCACCGTCCGCCTATATCGAACGTCCACGCGCGGCTAGCTGACCCTCTCGCTGTATCTCCCGCTCTGGGCCAAAAGGTGCCCACGGCCCAATCCAATGCAGCTACCATATATTACAGTGATGTACAAGCACAGGCTTGCATCTTATAATGAAATTTATAGCTTCACCTAAATATTGACGATAATCCTCTTTGATATATTCAATTTAAAAATTAAGATATTATATAGTCTTTAAAATGTCTTACTTGTTTTTTATTTAATTTATAGAGACCAATAACAAATGATGTTTTAAAGCTCCTTACCTGAAGATGTTTTAGAGATTGATGACGTTTTAGAGCGCTTTTGCCATTTTGCTAGCAAAGCTGCATCCTGGGAGAATTCTGTAGCTGTGAAGCCAACTGGGAACGTCCACGTGCAAGCAAAGCTGCATCCTGGGAGGGCTGTGTATGCATATGCGAGAATTGTACGAAGCAATCATTCCCATATGTGCTACTTGAAAGCCTTTTGCCTGTTCTTAATTTACAATAACTGAACACGTACTGAAGCTTGGCTTCTCACAAAGCTTCTCTTCCCCTCCTCCACACGCTGACACAAATGTGTGCAGTGGTCGTCGTCTGGTGGTGCTGTGGGATTAGCAGGAAGAGTTCCTCCTAAGCCTGTTTAGTTCCAAAAACTTTAGGAATTTTGACACAGTAACATTTTCGGCTTTATTTAGTAATTATTGTCCAATCATGTCGTAACTAGATTCAAAAGATTCGTTTCTGGATTTACAGACAAACTGTGTAATTAGTTATATTTTTTATTTATCTTTAATACTCCATGCATACGTTTAAAAATTCGATGTGATAGGGAATCTTGAAAACTTTTGGAATTTTGGGGTCAACTAAACAAGGCCCTATTCTTGCCTGATGAAAGTCATTGAGCTGTTGTCGGCATAGATATCTATCCTCCATGATGGGGACAACAACAATACCACGACGGGGAAGAGGCTAGGATGAAGGATGATGAGGATGGAGGCAGATAGCGCTTGCTAGGGGTTCTAGTGATGAGGAAGATGGTGAAGACCAGCGGTGGACAGAGATTGGGCGAGCAGCATGTGGCGGTGGACGCAGACTTGGCGAGCAGCCGGCGGCGGCGGACGAACCGCGACTGTTGGCCGCGGACACTTATTGGGCCGGAGCGTGTTGCGCGCAGCGAGAGGGTCAAATAGCGAGCCGAAGCGCGTGGACGTTCGATCTAGGTGGACGGTGATCCTTACACGAACTGCACTCTGCAGCTG
This sequence comes from Microstegium vimineum, assembly GCA_022036555.1. NCBI lineage: Eukaryota > Viridiplantae > Streptophyta > Magnoliopsida > Poales > Poaceae > Microstegium > Microstegium vimineum. Next base: position 24,565,765 of record CM039121.1, on the reverse strand, counting down.
TGAAGCCAACTGCCGAGGATCTCGTTCCCAAGCTAGGGGGGTGATGAATGTGTGGGTGTCCCGATCTTTCGGTGGAGATAGATAACTACGATTTGACTGGAGAGACGTTCACGATCCGACTACAACCATCCAAGGACGCTGCGCCTTAGCGATCGATACACCAAATCCAGCGGTTGCTCACGATCTTGCGGATCACAACCAACCAAACCACTAGGGTTATTCCTGCAAGCAATCGAAGAACAAGCAAGAACAAGTAGAACAAACACTCAACTGCAAATAAGAGATGAAGGATTAGATGTTATACACATGAAGGTGGGGTTCCGAATCAAGTAGAACAGATGGTCTAGTCGACACACGCGTCTACAAGGAAGTAGCAGCAGCTAAACTTTCATCTAAACAAAACCCAATCTGTTTGTGGCGGCTCTAGGGGGATATAAGGAGGAGGGAGGACGACCACAAGGGTCCTAGTGTCGTCCTACAACCCTAGGATGAGTCCCTAATGGACTCAACTTGATACACGGGCCATCGGCCCAAAATAGGGTGACGCAGCACCGTTGGCAGAAAAGATCTCGGTATTAAATTGTCTACTGCGCACGCATCTGATAGGATATAGGTATGAGTCCAGACCCATTGGAAAGTAGACTTGATAAGCTTTCCAAAAAGTCCTATAACGTCTCAATCGGAGTCCGTATGAAGTCGTGGCAACCGTCGCAAGTTTGGACTCTTCTGCAGTCCGAATTGAACTTTCCAAAACGTGTTGAACTTGGACTCTTTATTTCCTTGGATCCAAAGTGACGTGGTGGCCTGGTGGAGGACGTCAGGAACACTTGGATTTGGTCCCCAATCAACTTCATTGATCATCCATGCTTTCCATATGCAATCTAACCCTTCCTTGATCCATGTAAGCAATTCTGAGAATGAAAACATACACACTTCATAGTGCAGCACCCATTCATCAAATGTAACAATGATAAACCTCATATAGAATGGTTTCACCTTTGGTATAGAAGTGGTTGGCATGGTCATATCTAAGCCGGTGATGTCTTCATCAGGAGGCTGCTGTTTTTCTACTGTTGACACGCCCCGTCCGGACGAGTGGGATTAACGGACGTCCTTAGGCAAGCATTACCGATTTTTTAATTAGAAAAGAAAGATGGGATTGATTTGAGGAAGCACGGAGCAGTTGGGCTGGTGCTTGTCTACTGTTGACACGCGTCCGGACGAGTGGGATTAACGGACGTCCTTAGACAAGCATTACCGTTTTTTTTTCTTTTTGAGAATTACATAGTCGTAGGGTGTTCAGTTTCAGGGTCGCTGTTGTGTTTCTGTTAACTGTATGTCTCTCTGAACTTGTTCCTGTACTCTGGTAGCTAAGGCCCCTTGGGCTCGATGATGGCTTCTCGCCAACATCCTTGCGTGTTCTGTAACATGTTGTTACTTTCCTCTTAATGAAAACGGGTTAATCATCCGATTAAGGAAAAAAAGAAAAATACCTAGGAAATCACAGAACCAAAAATCATAAAGAAAATCACATACATCCAAGATTGAACCACTTAATATTGAGTTCTCGACCGTTAAAAACAAAAATATTGAGTTCTCCGCACTCAGCATCGAAAAGTTAGTTACGCGAGGTAAAAAGGAGGGTCATAATGTTTTGATTCATGCGACCTACGTGGCCAGCATTTGCAGACAACATTCTACGTAGTTCTTCATGACCTAACTGAGAGTAAGAAGAATATTCCCATGTTTACAAGACCAGAAGGTTTCTTAAACTGGATGCCTCTTTACATGCCGACTGATGAAAGGAACTAGCAAAAGTCGTGGTACTTCTATCTTCTGGACAAGTGTCCCTTGGCATAAGACAATCCTGACGATTACTTGGCCGTGTGACGTGTCTTCAACCAGTTGATGGCATCCCTGCACAAACAAATTATGTCCATTACTAAAGCATTTTAAATGCAGAAGCACATGGCATGTAAATGATGCTCTAATGGATTCAGACGCAACACAATTATCTAATTCGCTGGATAAGTCACCATGTACATGTCACAGTACAATGGAATTTCTGAATAGAATATGGGTATATATGCTGTTTGACAATGAAAGGTACGATGAGCGCAATACCATAACGATTTCTCAATCTCAGCATTTGTTGGGTCCAGTTTGAAACCATCAAGAAATGCATCACATGCCTTTTCGTAGTCCTGAAGATTGAAAAAATCACTGTGTCAGTAATAAAAAAAAGGAAAAGGAGTTGGCACAGCAAGATGAAGAGTAGCTGAAAAGCATGTATTTCTATCTCACCTTAAGTAACATGTTAGCAGCCCCTTGTAGATAGCAGGCCTTTGCCCAATCAGGGCGCTGCATCCTGCAAATCCCAGCATCTGTCAATGCCCGGTCTCCTTCACCCATCTTAAGCCAGCAAAGGCTCCTATTTGAGTACAAGGTCGTATCATCTGGCCTGTGGTTTATTGCCTGCACTTAAAAGGAAAAAAAAGAGGATTTGTCACATTTACTTCTTGTTGCCACTCACATACAGTACTGGATTTCTCTAGAGCGAGTAGACAAATTTGGGAGGACAACTCATTGAGTAGAGTTAAGTTGGTAAACTCGACCTTGATTACCCAAGGCATCAGATTATTAGGATATGGAAAACAAAAGACATCCATCCAAAAAAGGGATTCTCCATATATATCAAATCTGCTACCTCCAATCTGGCTAGCCCCTTGGCATGGTAATGAACCAAAGTGAGCCTCGTCAAGGATGTTTCTAAGCACAAGCTATATGCTGGGAACAGATCCGTTAAACACACAATAGCTGCAATATTTCCAAAGAATCCAAGCACCAAGGGTAATCGGTAAATTCAAGCCACGATTAATGTTTTCTTAACACATATAGAATTTGATCCGAAGGGCGGCCCTGGTGCAAGCGGTAGAGCTTTACCGCCTGTGACCAAGAGGTCCAGGGTTCGAGCCCCAGCCTCTGCATATTTGTACGGGAAAGGCTTGCGGGCTATTTCCCTTCCCCAGACCCCGCAGTGCGGGAGCCTACGGCACTGGGTACGCCCTTATATAGAATTTGATCCCACAGTTATAGTAGCTGCTCCATATTATATAATCAATCCACCGTATGATATTGTGGCGAAGTTTAACAACAGTATGGAGACTGACAAAAGGATCTCATAATGTATTCATATTACTCATCCAGAAAACTTAGGAGATTGGTACTTTATCACAACAGCAACCTCTTTCATTACCGGTACATGCAGGAATTTGCATCATTAACCTCTTATACACAAATGTGAAGGGACCAGAAATAAAAAATAAACATCAAAAGGACAAATAAGAGAAAAGCAAGCCAATTTCGTATTAATAAAATCTCACTAGAGACTACAATAATTCAAACAAAAACGATACCAAGTGTGAATTAGATGTCACAAAACAGCAAATTAAGTTCAGACTGAGAGAGACGGTTAATAATACCATAGAGTAGAGTTTTACAGCAGTAAGATAATCCTTTCTCTTATATGCCTTGCTTCCTTCTAACTTGATAATAAGGGTAGGTGGTTATTCCGTGCTCTTCATTAATTCATGTGCAAAGAGTTCAAACATCAACAAAAAATAAATGAGGTAATACCAAGTTTTGAAATGAAATTGTTCATCTCCTTGGTCTTACAAAGAATTAAGAAGATTTCAACTTAGCATGAGATGAATGGATCATACCTTAATTAGAAGCTTCACACATTCCAGTGAGCCAGCAGTGAGAGACACAAAAAGTGGTGTGCACACCTTGTTAAAAACCTTATTATACTGACAAGAAAGATTGAGCAAATCAGTGCCCTTACATGATGAAAGTTGGCATAAACATTTGTCCCTCGAAATTATAATCATTTTAGCAATACCAAATCACTAGCCTTAACAAAAAATAAGTGACCAAGGATAATTAGGATGGGCAAATTTTGTAACCAGTAATATTGAAGGTAGACAATAACGTTATATACATCTGCACCGTGGTCCAACAAAATCTTCATAGCACCATCCTGCTTACAGTAAGCAGCCACATGCAGTGGTGTCCCAGTATCAGAAAGTGAATCGACATTGGCCCCCTTTGAGAGTAAGGCTTTTAATATTTCACAATTTCCTAAATCACAAAAATAAGACACAGGTTTATTAGTTACTTATTGGCATATTTGAATGGGTAAAGAGATAATCTACAGAAAAATGTGTGTTCAACAATTCAGAAATCAATCACAGTAAGCTGTCCTGACTCCTGAGAACAGGGGGGCTCATACTTCTTTCCTATATGGTTATATATAAACATTCAAATTCAAATTAGGTGTGCATTCAGTCATTCACCTCCAGTGATAACAGGTTTGTGCTAATAAAGAATATACCTTTGTTTTTCATGTTCAGCATCAGGTCTAGAATGCATCCCGATACCCTATGAACTAACTCATGAAATACATACGCTACAACAACAGAGCAAACAAATTAACAGTTGAATTTTATAAATATATGATCCACGTCAGTGCATCTCCCAATTTGATAGATGACGAAGAATACAAACTTACGATACATATATCTTCATGATCGCATTTTGTAGACTTAAAGGTACCAATTAAACAACAGCATGGCCAATGAATACATTGAGCATTTCCACAATACATACAACATGCATGCCCATGACCTGATCAAATTCAATTACATCACTCCAGACACATAAATAAGGAATCTAAAGGCATGCACATGAAGGAAAGAGATAAGTTGCATAGGAAGAGACCTCCTGCAGCAGCTAAATGAAGAGGGGTAGACCCTTTCCCAATAGGTTTATCTGGATTAGCATCATGATCAAGAAGATACTGTACTGTGTCCACAGTACCACCTTGAATTGCATAGGCTAGAGGTGTATCCCCTACAGAAATCATAAAAATAGTAGCATACTAAATAAGAGTCATACAAGAAAAAGAAACTAAGGTTCCAAAATAGAAATCCATACTAGAAAAAAATAAAAATTATAGAAAGGTTTTGCTATTCAAGCAAAGCATCCATAGAAACTTCCCAAATGCATTAGCACATTCAAATTTAGGAGATGATGGCATTTAGGTTGCCTCTAAAATAATACATGGACACATGTTGGCACATAACACTGATACTTTCCATTTTAATGAGCCTCAGAAGAACAGAGTAAACTAGGAATACAAAATATTAACGAGAATTAAGGAACTAAGTCTAAAGGTGCCTATGTGCACATGATCAAACAATTGTCATAAGATTGAACTTTGATATGTGCACATTTGTGTTAAGTACAATAATGTGAGATGCTTAGCGAAGAATATATTCAACTTCAACGTGTGCATGTTCATGTGAAGTACAAGTACCATAGTGTGAAATGCTCTACTAAAATTACAAACCCATCACATATCAGCTGCTTGGTTAAAACCCTGATACCCTTGCACAGATTAAGCAAAGCATAATGGATGAGTTTGTTGGTGATGAAACCAAATCCAGATTCCTGTCAAACTAAAGGCAGGACAAATATTTATAGGGGTACATGTATATTAAATTAAAGAAGCTAAAAACCATTTTCAACAGAAAGCAAACTGATGCAAGGGGAAACAAGTAGACAAATGCACGGAAGCTGCATTCATCAACACTCTTTACTGATGCAATTCTGTCCAAACAATATATGATGCATCTGAAATGAATGAACTTCATAAATTAACTGAAAACATTTTAATTTGACATACACTTCAAAGACAGTGCCAATGCCAAGTTCAAGACTTCAATTTCAAAAGAATATAAACTAAATCCAGGGGTAAACATCCATACTTTTTCTGGTTTAAGTACTTTTGCCAACTTCAATGAAAATGCGAAGGCACCAGAGAATACCAAACTTATATATAATTTAAAAGGGCAAAAAAAAAAATCTCAGTTTAAATCAAGTTCTCTACAGGCATCAAGGTTAACCTGCAAAGTGCAAACCATATCCTACAACAGTTGCTGAGTGAGACAAAACTAGAAGCATGGAAACCAGATTGATATAAACATAATTTGACATGGACACAAATCATCTAACCAAGGAGAAATCCAACCCAATCAGATAGCCATTCTGAAATCCATGCATGCAGATAAGTGTATGTTGGGAATATGCCCTAGAGCTAATCATGTAGATGATTATATTCCGATTGTATCCATGATTAATAAAGTGTTCTTTGAATATCCATTATAGACAACTAGTATTGATTGACAATTATGTGAATTGTTTGTGGAACTCAATTACCTGAATGGTTATTCTAATAGTAGTCCCTGGTCGGCATTCTTGTAAGAGCACACTTGAATATTAGACCAGCACATGTATTAGTTGATGACTATGTTTCACAAGTCATAGACATAGAGATGTCAAACTAATAATGTGGGCACATGTGAGACATGTAGGCTGGACTGACCCAACAAGAGAAAGTCTCTATTCATGTCATGTACGTTATGTCCTTAGACCTGAGATTGTGGTATGTACTCAAGATGTGAAACGATCTACTTAGAGACTATCAAACGCTACTCCGTTATTGGGTAGTTATAAAGGTGGTCCTTGGGTGGTTGGGAAACATGCTATGAGACATAGACAATCAAGATGGAATTTGCCCCTCTCTTCGTGAGAGAGATATCACTGGATCACTCATGTGATTGGATCAACAAATGCATGGCCATGCTTGGGTTAAGTGTTAACCCACGAGTTGAACCATATATCGAGTGGCGAAGGGAATAACTTGTACATGGTCATAGTGGTTCGTCTGATATGATCATAGCGTATACATAGGAGTTGACACGTCTTGCTAGAGGCCGCTATCAACTATTGGTCGAGTAAGAGTACTTGGGCCATGTCTATGTATGCGTGAGCCCATAGGGTCGCACGCTTAAGGGGTTGGAAGCCTAATTCGGGTTGGACCCGAATTAGACTAGGTTTAGGGTTTCTAATGGGCCTCCACCGTGGGAGCTCGTTAGGACGCCTATATAAGCAAGGGGTGGGCGCGGGGCGAATTGATCCACGCCTTTTGGCAGCCGCCGTCGCCTCCCCACGCTCGCGCCTTTTGCTCCTCGCGGACCTAGCAGTCCGGAGGCGCAACGCTTCCTCCCTGCACGTGTGGGATTCCTCGGAGGTGCTGCATCTGGAGCACAAGGACGAACCACGCGAAGGGGACGTTGAGACGGACGACCACGCAACTGCACTGCCTGCTGCGACGCGCACGACTACATCAAGTCGTCTTCCGCTGCACCTGCGCGTCTAGTGGTAATCCCGTAACCTGTAACTAGCAGTAGATCCTGGTTTATGAGGTCGAAAAGTTTTGTTTTCGGCTAGCGTAGCAACCTCGTATTCCTACAGTGTACACTGCCATTCCTTGGCATCAAGGAAGCAGATGACCAATTCATTGCATCACATTATTATTATTATACATATATATGTGATGATGAATGAAATCAAATGTGGTGCTTTTGTAATATCATCACTGCCAACTTCACATTCTAACCACGGTGCTACTAACCTCTGGTCTAGAGACGTGACCATTTAAGACTTTTGCTCTTGCGCGAGGAGGGGCAGGAAGACTAAACGGAAAAAAAAAAGAAACCCCACCTTTATCGTCGGATGCATTGACGTCCGTAAGTAGCTCCTCGACCATGTATACGCACACAACCATCCTCCCGCGTCCCGCTGCGACGTGAAGGTATAGCTTTGACCAGGATTCAATTGTTTTGACCGGTCAAAATATTCAAATTTGACCAATATTTGATCAAATTTTGGCCAAAATTTGATTAATAGGCATGAATATAAAACGATTGAATTATAGCTTTGAAGGTATGCACTTCTATATTGAAACAATGACTAATATACATGTTTGAACTAAAGACTTATCAAAAAAATTGAATTCAACTGAATTTTTTTGACCGATATTTTGTTTTTTCAGACCTCACCGAAATGGGTGAATCTCACCGAAATTCGGTGATTTCAGGCTGAATCCTAGAACCATGAGAAGCACAATATAATGAAGAAGTGATAGACGTGTATCTATTTCTATATTTCTATTTTCTATATATCTACTCACTCTGTCCCTTATTAAACGTCGTTCTCACTTCTGAGAAATAACTTAAATTAATTTTATATAAAAAACTAATAAGATATATGATACATAATTTATATCATTAGATAGATCTTTTGATCTAGTTTTTTAATAAATTTATTTGAAGACACAATTGTTACACGTATTTTGTATAAATCAAGTCAAAGTTGTGGCACGGAAACCCAAAACGACGTTTAATAAGGGACGGAGAGAGTATTGGATTGGTGCCATTGTAAATTTTAGCTGTATTGGATTGGTGCCATTGTAAATTTTAGCTGTATACTCGTTCTGTCTCTAACGTGTCACCACAATTTGTTTGTCGATAAATTTTAGTCGATTTATAGAAAATACAAATAATATTTATACCTCTAAATAAATTTATTAATAAGCTAGATTCAAATATCTATCGTTGATATTAATTATTAATATATATTAATATTTTTTAATATATATACTAAGTCAAAGTTATTTCTCAGAAAACGAAAATGATAGATATTTAGAGACAAAGAGAGTATACTATTACTATTAGGGCCGTTTTGAATCTTTTTACGTGAGAGGAATTAGAATTTCCTTAATGGATTATGCTATTTGGTTTGGAATTTGACGTTCTATTATTATAATTTTCTCTCTTGTATGGTGATATCTCAAATTTATAGGATAGGTGTCAACTAAATATGCTCGACATTTTACTGAGGGGATCCCCATGATGATAAATTGATTAGATGGATGCGTGAAATGAGAACATGACGACAACATGGACAAGAATTAGACAGGTTAGGACCCTCGGCACAACGTAATATCCTACTATTGTGTTTTATTGGTTGTATTAGCTATGGTATAAGATGACTAGATGAGATAAAAATGAGATGAGCTTGTCCCTCCTTAGGGCAGCTCCAATGTATAATCTTAGCCAAGGTGTAAATATTTGACATGCCAAGAGCTGCTTTACTAGCAAAAAGTTTCCAATATATAAATTTTCTTAGCACATACTAAAATGGGACCTATAACAAATAAAATATCATTCACATGCCAATGGATGGAAAGGTGGTATGGTCAACCTGTGTCTATTGCTCTTTTTTGTTTGCACCGGGTGCTCAAATAGCCCATAGGTTCTAGCATAGCACCATCTCTCCAATGTATGGCACATGTGTATCCAGTTTCTCTCTCCTGTTAGCACTGGCTTAGCAAGCACGTTGGAGCTACCCTTACGTACTATAGAAGAGTAGGGTTACAACAAAAATATCCTATTTGATATTATAATATCTTTTTTAGCCTTTCGGTGTACGTCAACTATTGCCGTGCATCGCACACCTTAATCTTATAGGTTTGACCATCCTCATGGTGCAGTCTATGTGGTATGCTATGGGTACCTGGGGTAATATACCCCACCCACTAGTCCCCGAGCGATTTGGATACTTTAGGCCACGTTGTCTTGATGACATCTAAGTAGTTTGGGTATTAAGCAGATATCGAGGAGTAGCATCCGATCAATTTAACACGAAGTCGAGCCACGAGAAGAGACATCCAGCCAGTTTAACTGGGAGTCGAGCAACGAAAAGGTGTGTCCGACCAGGGAGAAATCTTACTCCCTCCGTCCTTATAAAAAAATCAATTCCTAGAATTCGTACCGGTCAAACTTTTTTAACTTTGACTAACTTTATAGAAAAATATAACAATATCTATGATTTAAAATTAGCATAATGTAAAAATATGTTCTATGATGAATCTAATAATACTAATTTGATATAATAAATTTTAATACTTTTTTCTAGAAATTTGGTCAAAGTTCAAAACAAATTGACTTAGGACAACTTTAAAAATATATCCTTTCAGTGATGGAAGGAGTATATCCGGCTAATTTGACTAACCATCTGTCTTCGACTTGATCAGGTAAGACTTGCGAGAAGCACATAATGAGGGGAACCATGCGCTAACGGTTAGACCCGACGCCATGGCCTGGACCCGCACGCCGCCAGCATACGCACACCACCAACCTACAGCCACGTGCACCGACACCTTGTAGCTCCCTGCCCTCTCACCCACGAGATATGGCCGTCGTCGGCCAGGAATCGCGTCGCCGCCACCAGCTACGATGGGGGAGCGAGCACACGCACGCATGGGATGCAGGGCTTGCCTGCCCCACATGTCACCAAAATGACCAAGGGCAAGATTGAAATTTATGAAAAGAAGAAGGAAACTTTAGACGGGATTGATAACATGTAGAGTAACGATAGTGACATGTATGGAACCAAAAACTTTTCTCAATGGCACTCATGTCTAAACCAATTTTCAATGATCTGAATGGAATTGTTGAATCATCCAATTGCACATGTAAAATTTTCTCAAAAGAAAAATGAACAAACCAAGGAAGCTAAGCTGGCAAGCATGCTAGTAGACATAGCCACTCGGCCTCACATTGTTGAGTTTTTGTTTTGCGAGACCCGATTATAGACGCAGACACTCATAAACACGAGTGCACACTCACGCTTATGAACACACGCACGCACACCCTACCCCTATGTCCCTATGAGCACCTCCAAAGAACCTAGTTGGACTGACAAATCTTGAGATTGACAAAGTCACCACAGGCGTATCGCAGTCGACGGGCACGTCGCTTACCACTAAAAGAATAACGTTGTTAAATCCTGAAATAAATCCAGGAAAAATGAGACCAGGAGTTGCAACTTGCAAGCCTTTTCTGTATATGCTACATTTTTTATATCTAAAATATTAGCTATTACTTCCACCATTCTAAATTAAAAATCATTTTGACCTTGTTATATATAGATTTTGTTATGTATCTAAATTTATGTTATATCTACATGCATAATAAAATGGATGAACTAAAAAAGTCAAAGTGACTTATAACTTTAAAAAAGCCACACATACCCGATCTTGTCCAGAGTTTGGATTGGTATAGCATTGTATCCTTTATTACTCACACATTTGCTATGACATTGTTCTTCACATTTATCATGTTCTTAGTTGGTGTAGTTAGAGGTATCATTATGTTTATTCATAGGACCACAAAGCACTCACTCTTATGTTCAAACGCGGTGACTAGTCGACATTTCTAGTATTTCTTATGACTATTGGATAATTTCACAAGCGCATAGAATATACCACTTTTGCACTTCACTCAGGAGTATTCCAAGGTATCGTTATTTATTTTATACGAAGGGAAAGCGATAGCTAGGAATTATAATAAAAGAGAGATCCTTGTTATCACCATAACTTAGTATCAGTTATTACCTGGGGGTAATCGAGATAGGATCGGAAGGTGATGATACACAAGCCAAGATAAAGATAACTAGAACTAGTACGTATAGCTATGTGGGATGACAAGTGAGTAAAGGATTCCTATGATCCAAACTTTACCTCTATGAACTTAAATCAGACACACAATTGTTATATAACAGATTGCTACTTCACAACATGTATGCTAGGCGATAGGTGAAACAATAGGGAGTGAAACCCTATCCGAAGAGAACTATATGTTATGGTGGCCTTACCTTTTAAGAACATGTCTTCTACACATGGTAAAATACAAAGACTAGATATGGTTGTCACCACCTTCTAGCTACCACAACAATTCATGCGGCAAGCGATGACCAAAGGCAATATAATGTATAAGCACCACTCTTATATCTTCTTTCACTACTCTAGTTGAGATGCTTAGGCAACCTAGAGCATCCTATGACAAACAATGATCGTATACAAGCATGGGAACATGATCACAATCTACTATATAGCAACTATATACTATAAGACACAACAATACTATATCTAGTATAATATTGAACAAAGTAGAGACTAAGTAAAGTAGGGTAAGCATAATATATCAAATAATAAAAGTCTTACTAAAGAAGGAAAGATATAAGAGCTATACCAGACTCTAGAAGATGACTCCAGAAACTCCGAGCAAGCTCAACTCAACTATAACTCCCACATTAGACTACACTACTAAGAGAGTGGAACTACAATAGTTTTCACATGTGGCTTGAATGAATCCTCTATGGAAAGGGGGTTTGACCCTCTATTTATAGTGGAGGTTGAGTAGGGGTCACTCTAGTGCCACATTAGCCATTCATGTGCCTTCCATCCACCTCGATAGGATCAAACCATCATAGAATGGATGGAGGAGATAGAGCACATTGTTGACGGTAGATAACTACCATTTTTAATAGTCAATAAAACATTGATAAGGGTATAAAAGAAATCACCAACATAGGTTTTGTTGACACCGGTTTTCGACATGTGTCAAATGGGCCGAAGCTGGACTGGTGACTGTTTTCCATCGGCATCGGTAAAGTATGAGCTGATATGGCCGATGGGAGAGTGCTACAGAAGGCCAAATATGTTGCCGATGAAGGCTGGGTGATCTTTGCCGACAGAGGTTGATTGGTGGTTGCCGATGAAGACTCATTGTCGATTGTCGATGAAAGCTAGTTGCCGATTATCGATGAAGGCTGGCTGCCGATTGCCGATGAGGGCTCGTTGCCGATTACCGACGAAGGAGATGCTGCCGATTGCCGTTAGGGGAAGTATTGCCAATGCCGATGGGCGTGATTTAGCACTTGGTGGCAGCAGAGGGTTAAAAGTGGTCAAGGAAGGAAGGTGCAGGTTAAAAGGATCTGCCGATGGAAAGTTTCCATCGAGAAGAAGTGTAAGGAAACTGGTGTTCTGTGCCAGTATTATTATAGTAGTTTGAGTCCGACTCTTCCATGGTCGCTTATTTTCCCTTAAAATAGGTGTGTTTGTTTAGGAAATAAATATTGTTATCCGGCTCCTGCGCGAGTCAGTTTCCTTTAAAGTAGGAGTTTGTTTTAGGAAAGATATGTGTCGTGTCATTGTACAACTCTCCATGTGGGAGTATAAATATGAGCCCGAGGGCTATGGAATAAATATATCAATCCAATCAAAAACAAACCAATTCTACTTTTTATCCTACTTTTACCGCAATTTACTCTTTTATGCATTAGTTATAGTTTCCAACGAGTTCTTCAAGCTTTCGACGGGCTGCATCACCCTGATCTTCGTCAAAATCCTTGCTAGTTCCGCGTGGGAGTACCTCTAGGCTTTGGCAATCCGGGCGCATCGCTGTTTGCCTCGTCTAGCTCTGCTCTAGTTATCCGTGATCAATCTGAGCATTGACGTCCGGGCGCATCGCTGTCGTCTCGTTCAGTTTGTCATAGTTATCATCCTTGTCGATTGATTGGTCAAATCGACTGGCACGCCCTCGACATCGAGCTTTGGGTAATAGCCCGAGGTGTTCACAGATCTGACGCTTTTTGTGTCAACACATCTTTTGGCACGCCCAGTGGGACAGATTACATAAATATATTTATCATGACTAATCCCAGGAGTGTCATTGAAGTCTCCACAGCAGGTTTGACAGGTCATCAGAAACGGGCTCTGGAGCAGGCAATGGAGGAATACAAGCGCTCATATCTTAGATCCTTCAGCCTAAACGGGATCGGCGAAGCAATACAGAAGCAAGATCCGCCGTCTCCGCGACAGACTACTTTCAACGCCGATCCTGGTAAAATACAAGAGATGGTTGATTCTGCATTCAATAATGCATTAATTAGCCAGTCCAATGTGCTGTCCGATGCTGTATGCAATGCTGTCAAGCAAATGTTCAAGGGACAGGCACCATATTACGTTGGTCCAGAGCATCGTCAACTCAGACCGGCATCTGTTGCAACCCCATCGGCGGTTCCAGAGGCGTCCTTACCAATCATGAACCAATCTGCCGATGAGGTCATGCCACCAAGATCGAGCCCAGCGAGCTTTACTCAGGTGAATACAAATCCGGTGGCTTCAGCGATATCCGGACCTGTCATCCAGAATCAGCCAACTTCAGCCAACTGTTGGAGATATGGTACGCATCTAAGTCTATCTGCTGATTCCAGATTGGTCCAAGTTAACCATGCAGGAGGGGAGGTTCTTATGGCATCGGCAATGTCCGCGTAGCCGATGGTTCCGGTAATGCAGTATACTATGTCTCCTCCAACGGTGCAGTTGCCGATAGGGAATCTACACACGGCAATACCTCGGGTACCGTACGCCCAGCCATCGCTAAATCACTTGCCGATGCAACAAAGCCCAGCTGCTGCAAGTCAACCTATGCTGGCAATGAATTATCCGGCGCTGCAAGGACAAGCCTCGGCTAGCTGTCAGTTGTCGGCGACTTCCTGGCCGATGCAACAAGGTATGCCGAGTGTCAATCGACCTATATCGGCAATAGCCGCTCAAGTTGTGGTACCCGTGAGTCCAAGCAGTCATCCGAGGGTACAAGAACATGCGCTAGCCGGTTATCAGCTGTCGGCAAACGCTTGGCCGATGCGACAAAACGAGCCAACAGTTAATCAGCCTTTATCGGCAAATTCTTGACTGATGCAACAGACTATGTTAAGTGTCAGTCAGCCTGCATCGGCTGTAGCCGCTCAATCCATGGTGATTACAAATCAAAACTATCATCCTAGGATACAAGAATCGCAAGCCTCAGCTGGATATCAGTCGCTGGGGGCTGCTTGGCCGATGCAACCAGATGTGCCGATTGCCAATCAATCTGCATCGGCGATAACTGCTCAAGTGGTGATGTCCGCAGGTCGAGGTAGTCATTCGAGGGTACAGGAACGACAAATGTCAGCTGGCGACCAACCAATGGTGGATTCTGGGCCGACGCAAAGCGTGTTGAATATCAGTCAGCCTGCATCGGCAATAGCTGCTCAGCCTATGGTACTTGCAGACCAGCGCTATCATCTGAAGGTACAAGGGTTGCAAGAGTCAGATGGTTGTCAGCCATCGGGAGATCATATGACGATGACATCTCATGCCGGTTGGATCAGCCAGCAACAAGTTGCACAGCCTGGGCGCCAAGTGGTAAGAACTCTACAGTATCATCCGGTAAGTCTTCAGAATGAAGTATCGGTATATCAGCCGATGAATACTACATCGCAGTACTCGCAGGGAAGAGTATACAATGGGACATTGGTACAACAACCGATGAATGCAATAGATATAACGCCACAGCGCAAGCTAGCGATGGTGCAAAATTGCTCATCGGCAACACAGCCGATGCACGGTGTTATTGTGACTAGTGCTGTGCATGCGCCAATCATCCCAAGTGCTTCGATGACAGGATCTGAAGAGATAGTTCAGTATACTCAGCCGGCTGGCATCCAGAATTGCTCATCGGTTAATCAGCCGATGTACAACACTCAGTAGATTGGTGTTACTGATATATCGGTTGCCCCGATTTGCTCGTCACAAGGATATGAAGTACATCGACAAGTGGACATCCAGAATGGCCCATCGGTCAATCAACAGATGCACAGTATTCAACAGGTTGGTACTCACGATGAGCCGACCGTTCCGGCCTGCTTAATGCAAAGACCTGGAGGGATGCACCAATCTACTCAGACAGTAGGCGTCCAGGATTGCTCATCGGTTAGGCAGCCAATGCTTGATGCTGCTGATGTATCAATTGCTCCGACTTGCTCACCACAGAGACATGAAGGAGCACGTCCATCTGTCCCACTAGAGGACGAATCTGCGCATCGGCAGGATACAAAGGTGTTTTCGACTAAGGAAGAACAGTCAGAGCTGAACGAAGAGCCAGGCCTCGACATTGCTGAGTTGGAGACATTCACTTTTGATATCACGAACACCGATCAGGATGTTGAAACATTTGACGAGATGGATGTCGGCACTGTTGAATGGGTAAACGATAGGGGGCCGATGCCACATGCGCTCAGTCAGAGCAGGGCTGGAAAGTTCACTTTCGATGTCACGAAGGCCGATGGGATATTTGATTTATTACTTCAGGAAGGGCGGATTAAGCTAGCCCCTAATCAGGTAATTCCATCGGCCGAGGAGCTCAATGATACCGGGTACTGTAAGTGGCACAACGCAACTTCTCATAGTACCAATGACTGCGAAGTATTCAGGCAGCAGTTGCAGTCGGAGATCGAATTTGGGCGTATTAAGTTTGAGAACTCTAAAGTCCAGAAACCGGTGGAGGTAGATCAGCACCCGTTCCCCAACAATATGGTGGAGATCAGCGAAAAAACTAGAGTGCTGACATCGGAAGCTACCAGAAGGAACTCATCGGTAGACCCTAGTTACCAAGTGCCTGAGCGCGATGTAGGGAGGTTCGCCGATGACAGAAGAGTTAAGAAGGTCGCCGATGAAGGTAACGGTGCCGACAGGGCTCCTGGAGTTGTGTTCACGCACAAACAACCAAGACGATATCATCGGCAATCATGCGAGGAACGGTATCGGCAAGAAGAAGAAGAGCATCGGGGATGGCTTCGACATAAGGACCACTGGAGGTGTCCCTTCTTTGTTCACTGCTGGGAGGAAGGCATCAAGCTGCCTACCGCCGATAACTGTCCAGAGTGCAACGGGTACTACGCTGCCGATCGGTCAGGTAAGAGACCTTGGTTTGACGATCAGGCACCCAGACATGCCAGACCACTCAGAGAGGACAGATCGGCACATGACCGACTGGGGGGCAAGCTCAGTGCCCATGATCGGCTTGGCAGGCGTGTTGACCAGGGGGAGCTGGAGGAGACAGCCGATGCTGAAGCGCCCGACGATGAGATATCCTCCAGAAATCCCAACATCGAAAAAAGTGCTGATGCAGATGGTGGGAAGCAACACCAACCTGTCTGGAAGACTAAGCTTCCTCCGTGGTGCCCAAAGGGACTGACCAAGACCCAGAAGAGGAGGATTCAGCGCCAGCGCCGCGACGACCTATATGACACTACAGAACCCGCGGAAGAGGGGCGGTGGAAGCCAAAGCGCAAGGATAGAAGCCCATCGGCAGACGCCAATGATTCGCCGATGGTCTGATTGAGGTCAATCTTGGACCTGTTAGTTTGGGGGTTGTATTCGGCAAACCGGCGATTCCGATTATTATACTTTGGGCATCTACCGATGACTTGTGTATGGAATGCCGCACTGCCGATAGATTCGTTAATTGCCGGGAGATAGTTGTGAGAATAATTCTGCTGCGCTTGCGCATGATAACTAAGTGTGTATCGCGTGCGTCCCGGGAGTTACATGTTTTATGGTGGGCCTATTGGCGTTGTCTTAATTCTGATCCGATGGAAATATGAAGCCTCGTTGCCGATTGTTGTTACAATCAAGCTGAATACCGGGGTCAGTTAATGAGTTGGATTACCCAAGATTTTAGCCGATTCGATGAGTTATGTTATCGGTGATGACTACTGATGACTGGGTGAACAAGTGTGCTGATGAAGGTTGATTTTACCGGTCAGAATTGAATTCTAGGCCTGGGGTGTTCCCTAGTCGAGTTCCCATCGGATAAGATAGTCTGCCTCTAGCAAAGCATACATTCCAGAAACTCTCGAAGGAGTTGGCACATGACATGCTCGTTCGAATGCCGATGAGAAGGAATTATAATACATCGGTAAAAACATACTAGCATTATATTACAAGACAAAATTAAGTATCAGGCTACATTCTTGCCGATACAACAAGCATTAAAACAAAGAGTGGATAACATTTATCGCACGTAGGCGAATTTGGTCTATTTCGTCTAACTCCTTGGCGTCAGCATTGGCAGAGCCCTCAACTGGCTTGATTTTCCTTTTCCACGAGATGGCTTGCCGAGCGTATTGATCCCTTTCTTGCTGTGAAACCCCGATGGAGTCGGACAGTTTGATCTTTTGTTGATTGGCTGCCGTTAGACCCTCTTCAACCTTTTGTAGCTCTGCCAGCAGTTCCTCCTTCCTTGCCGACAATCGAGAAATTTCATGGTCAAGGATGCCGATGGAAACTTTGGCTTGACCAATGCTTCTATGTTTCTCATCGGCAAGACGCTTGAATTTGAGCTTCTCTTCCTCGCTCTTAGCTTGGGCAGCTCTATCGGCAATACGGCGAACAAGCCTTTGGTACTGGATCTGTTTGACATCAATAGAAGCTGCCTGGAGGAGGGTTTCTGCGGCATCGACAGAAAGATGGCTTTGGATATCTTTGAATATAATCCTAACCGCCGATGAATCCTGGACAAGTTGGGAGGTGTCTTGCAGCAGTAGGGCGAGCAACTCCTCAAGTTTGGACTTGACTTCTGCCGATAGAGTCGGGTGGGAGCTCTCCTCTTCATCGTCATCGGGGACGTCGACAGCGAAAGAGAACAGACTGTCCGCTCGGAGGCAGCTTGGGCGCTCATCTTCGTTCTGAAGGTTGAGGCTGAAGGAGAAAAGACTATCCGGGGAATCCCGAGCCTGGAGACAGAGGGGTTAAAATATGCCGATTCTAAGATTATACTATGAGTTTTCAGGTGATTGACGTACCATCTTGAAGCGGATTTCTTGCCCAGGACTTGGCATATTAGAGGGCCCAGCCTCGTTTCGAACATCGGCAGCGGTTGCCGATGACTGAGCTTCTGCTGAAGGAGCGGTCGACGTTGTTGGTAATGGTGGTGTTGTCGCTGGTATTGCTTCCGGCGTGGTACTTATTTGGGGCAGTGATGCCACTCCTTCATCGGGATTTTCGTTTGGTACTAATGTTGATATAACCTCTGCCGCTACAACGGGCGGAGCTGTCTCATCAGCAACTTCGACTGACGGCACCGATAATGTTGCTTCGCCTGCTGGAGGTATAGCCGCTTCATCAGGTACATCGGCTGATGGTACCGATGCCGATGCCACTGCCACCAGTATGGGGGTTTCTTCGTTGGCAACTTCGGCTGATGGTGCCACTGCCGATTCCACCTCTGCCGCTGCAGTGGATGGACTTGTTTCCTGACCAATGACGTCGTCCATCGGCTGATCTGGGATAGGAGCTGTCGGAATCTCTGCCGATAACGCGCCGATAGTTGGTGGTGCGGCCTGTGCCGATGACGAAGAAGGGCTAGCCAGCCTCAAACGCCTTCTCTTCCTTGGTGCAGCAGTGGAAGATCCAGCCCGCTTAGACACTGGGGGGCATCGACAGACGAACTTTGAGGTGCTTGTTTGCTTGGAGCAGTTGCCGATGACATCATGGCCTGAAAATATTCAACGCAAATTATACGAAGCAGATGTGGCTGATTAAACAGTATATAATCGGTATGAGTGAAGATGAGTTTACTGCAAACACCCGCGTCAGGGCAGCAGCAGCGACCGATGTAGCCTTGGCTTTTGCAGGTGTCGCTGAGGGTACCTGTCGTGGGATGAAGGCAGCTAATGAAGGAGCCTTATGGCCGATGAGTGATACGAGACTCATCATTCGAAGCTTGAAAGGCTTGCCGCTCTTGCTCATCGGAGGAATCGGGTCATCGACCTGTCAAACACAAGAAGGTTAAAATACCGATGGCGAAGATAAAAGTAAGGAATGCATCGGAATGAGAACTTACTGCGTCGTCGGGGATGATATGATCGGCATCGATCATGTGCCGATAATGGTGTGACGATTTGGCGAATAGTTGACACCTCCATTCTTGCCACCAGGACTTGTACTCGTTTGTGACAAAAGAGGTTGGTGACCAGGAGGACAAGTCAAGATCTGATATATCGGCATCGGCAGGGAGGTTCACAACCTTGTTCCAGTCCAGAGCGCTAGAGAATGTCTGCCTAGGCTGCACTACCTTGGAATAACAGAGCTTGATCGGTAGTTGGCCAAACGCCAATTGTCTTGTCGCTACCGATGGGTAGTAAAACTCAAATGATGGAGGGGCGTTCTTTCCCGATCCAAATATGTTCGCTGGGATAGCCCGAGGAGTGATGCTGACCCTCATCATTGTCTGGTTTTCAGGTACATTCCCATCGATAAGATTAAATAGTAGTGGGAACTGGTTATCCACATCGGCATATGGCCACCAGAGACGTTCTGCGACAGGAATTCCATTATAAAACTTTTGAAAGAAGAGACCGAATTGCTCTGCATCGGCATCGGTTCCTGGTAGCACAATAGTGGCCTCTCCAAAGTTGAGTGGAGGACGGGTTGCCGATTCATCTTCCCCGCACTGGTGGTCTTCTGGTATGTCTCTCGGAAAGCGTTGGGCGAACAAGTCAAGTTGAAGCACTTTCTGCATATGTGCGTTCAACCACATGTTGATGAACCACCAGGGGCCTCCAAGATTGCCGATGTGCTCACCTAGCAGTAACTTCTGCGATACTTGATGGAGGAGGCGATATACCGATCCTAAAAGATATCTGCCTAAGGGAAGCCTTGTCCCATCGGCAAGCATCTCGGCTGCTGGAAGGTACATGGTAGTGGGTCCAACTGCCCTACCGCAGAAGATGAATTTGTCCAGCCACATGTTCAGGAAAGTGGCGTGCTCTCTTTGATTTACCGATCCTGTTTTCTGGTATTCTTGAATATAACCCGTCCAACCGCCGATGTTCCGGGTGTTTACTCTGTGCTCAGCTTTCCTATTGAATAAAGTGAAAGTGTCGGCAGAAGAGATGTCTAGGCCAGTCAGCATGTGGACATCGGCAAGAGTGGGGGTGGCTGGTCCATGTCGGAATAAGAAGGCATTCAAGGTGTCTGACCAAAAGTAAGAAGCAGCTATCAACATGTTCTCATTCTTCTCCATGTCGGCAATGGAAAGCCTGATACATTGGTCCAAGCTGCACTCTTGCCAGTAAACTTGTTGCGCCCTGGCAACCTTGAGGTACCAATTTTTCCACCCTTTAGTGGGCTTGGGCCATAATCGGAAAGCATCCTTCCATAGTCCTAAACCAAAACATTCAGATCTGAAGGGGATTCGGTTGGTTTCTGCGTTGATTATGTAACTGGGATCCGGATTGCCCATGGGGCCTAAACAGCTAAAGGTGGAGCCAGTAAGTGGAATCACTACTTTGTTGTACAGCTCCTAGAGTTCGAAAGAAAGAAAAGAAAAAAAAATCAGAGAAGGAACAGGGGTAAATCTGGGTTTGTGCGAGAAAAGTACCAGCGGAAGGTTGGATTGGGAAGGAAATAGATCTCACCTTGGGGATATCGACTTGGATTGCCATCGGAGTTGAGGGAGTGCTTGCGGTTCGTCGTTGGGTTGCAGGAGTACTGTTGCTCGAGTTCGTGTTCTTCGGAGTGGCTGGAGGTTGAAGACGATTGCAAGGGAACAAAAGTAAAAGTGAACTCAGGGTAAAAGGTTGTGTGGACCCCGGTAACTTTTATAAGCCTGCTCAGGGGCATTTTGGGGTTCTGTTTCACATTGTACAGGAATGTGGAGAAGCCCGCAGTGGATACGCGCGGTAATCGAGGTGCTCTGTAACTGTTCGTGCTACAATCGAGGGATTTTATTATTTAATTGCAGTTCCACATGCGGGGATCGAGGAAACCATACACTTATCTCGGGAGTAACGGTTACAGCAACGGCTACAACAACGGCTACAGTAGAGAGAATTTTGGCACGTAAAGTTATACGCTCCGAAACTAGGGGGCATGTGTTGACACCGGTTTTCGACACGTGTCAAATGGGCCGAAGCTGGACTGGTGACTGTTTTCCATCGGCATCGGTAAAGTATGAGCTGATATGGCCGATGGGAGAGTGCTACAGAAGGCCAAATATGTTGCCGATGAAGGCTGGGTGATCTTTGCCGACAGAGGTTGATTGGTGGTTGCCGATGAAGACTCATTGTCGATTGCCGATGAAAGCTAGTTGCCGATTATCGATGAAGGCTGGCTGCCGATTGCCGATGAGGGCTCGTTGCCGATTACCGACGAAGGAGATGCTGCCGATTGCCGTTAGGGGAAGTATTGCCAATGCCGATGGGCGTGATTTAGCACTTGGTGGCAGCAGAGGGTTAAAAGTGGTCAAGGAAGGAAGGTGCAGGTTAAAAGGATCTGCCGATGGAAAGTTTCCATCGAGAAGAAGTGTAAGGAAACTGGTGTTCTGTGCCAGTATTATTATAGTAGTTTGAGTCCGACTCTTGCATGGGTCGCTTATTTTCCCTTAAAATAGGTGTGTTTGTTTAGGAAATAAATATTGTTATCCGGCTCCTGCGCGAGTCAGTTTCCTTTAAAGTAGGAGTTTGTTTTAGGAAAGATATGTGTCGTGTCATTGTACAACTCTCCATGTGGGAGTATAAATATGAGCCCGAGGGCTATGGAATAAATATATCAATCCAATCAAAAACAAACCAATTCTACTTTTTATCCTACTTTTACCGCAATTTACTCTTTTATGCATTAGTTATAGTTTCCAACAAGTTCTTCAAGCTTTCGACGGGCTGCATCACCCTGATCTCCGTCAAAATCCTTGCTAGTTCCGCGTGGGAGTACCTCTAGGCTTTGGCAATCCGGGCGCATCGCTGTTTGCCTCGTCTAGCTCTGCTCTAGTTATCCGTGATCAATCTGAGCCTTGACGTCCGGGCGCATCGCTGTCGTCTCGTTCAGTTTGTCATAGTTATCATCCTTGTCGATTGATTGGTCAAATCGACTGGCACGCCCTCGACATCGAGCTTTGGGTAATAGCCCGAGGTGTTCACAGATCTGACGCTTTTTGTGTCAACAGGTTTAGGGGTTGAACTGACAAAATTCCACTAGTTTCTATGAATGTGTTTTTGCAAGGTTTATCTAGAAAACTGACAAAAGAGGACCTACATGTGAGGTTTATTTGTGAATCCCACATGGGCACCAACTTGAGAAGATTCTAGAAGACACCAAAGGGCACCGTGATGAAGCAGGGGGCAAAGTGCCACTAGGTCAGGCCGACTAGCCCTACCTGTAGGTCGAGCGGCCTCTCCAGGGCCCACCTGTCTGCCATTTTTGAGGGTCACATCTAGGTCGTTGCTTAAGTTAGTTTGATCCATGGGCTCATGTTGGCCCCTCAGGCCTATAGAAATAGCATTAGACCCCATGAGACAAAGGTATCCTAAAATTCACATTCTTCTCATCAGGATCAACTGAGAGGTGTCCCTTGAATGGATCAACCTCTCATGAGCCAACATTCAAAAAAGATTAGTCTTCATTAGGATCTAGTCTTTAGAAATAGAAAGGTAGAGAGAGGGAAACATTTAGGGATGTGTGGCTTGTTAGTGCTCCCTCTATGGCTTGTACCTTGGTAGAAGTCAACCAAAGGGGAATGTTGGGTCCACTTGTCAGCACTGAAGATTAGAAATTTTGCTTGGGGAGCCTTCGGTCGTGATGTAGGCACAACCCGATCTTTCGATAGGCATGATAGTATATTGATTGGGGGAGACTCAACATTAATGATCTAGGCTTTGTATGAAGAATGATTTGGACCTCCACAACTTTTACACTACTGCACTGTTTGTTATTAACCATGCACAACGCGATTGACCTCATCGAGAAGGCTTCCTTGCAAGCAAATCAAGAACACAAGCAAGAATGGGTAAACTCAATCTGGAATTGCAAATATATATGAGGCTTATGAATCTAAAGAAGAGTTCAAGTTTTTTTAAAGGACTAGTCGCCACAGGAGAACAAAGATCAAGAATAGGGGCTCTGGTTTATCGACAAACGATCTTGGCGATATAGTTGTAGCAAACGATGTCTTTTTCACATGGGAAACAAGAGTACAACAAAACCTAACCCTAACAAGAATTATGGTGGCATAATATAGAGTACTAGTCATAACCCCCTAGATGCGCCACCTAATGGGCCCAAACACGATACACGGTCCAATGGACCAAATGACAGTGTCGCATTAGCTTGGCAGATTCTAGATGCTAACTTGTTTCAATGATTCGCATTGACTCTAGAAGAATTTTGACGTGAAACCAAAGCCACAGGATAGCTTATCAAGTTAACTTTCCAAGCATATCTAGATCATCGAAAACAAAGTCTGTATGCGTTCGTGACGTTGATTTTACCCAGGACTGCTCCTGGAATCTAAGACAAACTCAAACTTTAGTTGGACTAGGGCTCCACCATGGAAAGAACGAGTTGGAATCCCATGTTGGTAATCCTCTTCACCTTGGCTTGTATATGGCGGCATGACTTCCTCATCAGGTCGGGTGTGGTTATGTCTTGTCGAGTAAATGTTTACATTTGCTAGTACTTTCTATACTTAGGTGTAGCTACTGTCATCTTTAATAAACCATCTTGTGTATGGGTGCATACTTATTTATCAGTTTGAGTATGTTTAGTTCATGCCTTGCTATGACCAACACCTCACATGCATGTACAGCAGATGGTTATGCTCGGGTGTAGTTTAATATCTAAGATGAAGGCATAGAAGATGTGGTCTAGGAGTAGAGCGTGGTGCCCTGGATGTATAGGATAGGCAAAATAAACATTATAAATTGTGTGATTTGGAGATAGGCTAGGGAGAAAGGAGAAGACTTTCAATTCTAAGAAAAAAGAAGCAATGCACCGTTGGTAATGCTACGGTACAAATTTTACTTCCTAGAAGCTAATATCTCAAACGAATCTTAGCCATTGATTTTTTAAATTTTTTAATTAATAAATTAATTAGTCTAAGAAAGAAGAAGGAAATATTGTTATATTACCTAAATCACGGGAGAAAAGCTAAGAGCACACGACCCCTTCCTTTTTATGGGCATCGTCATTCCCTATTTTCCTTTGCCTCTTTATTTGCATGAAAAATACATTAACTATTCAATTATAAAATAAGATATATGTACGAAAGAAATCAGTAATAATTAACATATTTGTTAATTGATCTGTGAACTTTAGCAATAAAAAAGTATGATACAAAATACAAACTCGATTCGTGCTCTCACTATGAGCATGCACATGCTAACGCATCTATCAAATCTAAAAAATATTTTTTATACCTAAAGTTTCCTTGTTTGACTTATTTACATAATAAAAATTAAATAAATATATATTTCACATATTACCTCCTATGAGGTAATAGATGATCGTCACCGTCCGATCAAAATAAATAGACGATTCACAGTTATTTAGAGGTACCACAGCAAACCCTTTTATTAATGGAAGTATTTTGTTTACACATGGATTTGTGGGCAATGAAGGTCTATCTTTGTTGAGATGTAGTGGTGTATTATGTCACATGGTTACTTTTGCACATGTAAGTGCTAATTAAATTTTATTCTCTATAGAAACTACTATTGCAAACTGATGTGCATTAGGATGGTTGAGTCTCAATTACACCTCTCTCCTCTAGAAATCTGTTATACAAACTATACATTGGAAATCGATGTGTACAGTGCTTCTTCTACCATGCCTTCTGGCATAGCATCTAAAAAGAGTAATAAGTAGGGTTCATATATATTGGAAAATCTCATCAATCAAACTTGTTTTAACATGCCAACCATACTGTAATATATTCGACTATGATGGTGAACATAAATAAGAGAGAACTAATTAAATATTAAAAATGTTGTAGTGGTATTTGACATTGAAGGAGACGCTGATTGTTTCCATGACTTCTCCGTCGGACATCGGTGTTGAACAAACTTGGAAATAGGTTCGGACTGATATGGAGGGGAGACCAAGAGTAAAAACCAACAGCTAGCAGGTTTTGATGCCAGTGTGGCTGCGTGGACCCTGAGAAAGCCAGAATCTCTTGGGCTGATTCTTTTTTTATTCTAGCTAACGATTAAAAACATCTTGGTAGAGGAGGTATTTCATTAATTAATTCTAACACCTAGTTCCACGTTTGGCCAGCCAAGTAAGCTGTCAACTTTGACAGCACTGTTGTGAATGCCCTAAACCAGCAGCTTGCGAAGCCATGGTGGAGGGCTGGAGGCGGTGCGTGGCATTGCAGCGTCGATGGTTGGGACCAAGATGACACATACGACGTTCTTGTGGACCAAGATGATGCATATGGTGGATGTTGAGTGAAGAGTGATGTGACATGCAGAAACAATCGATAGAACAGCAGAAACATTGGACTTGAGTGGCATAATCATTATACATATAAAATATATATATTGAGCAGTCCTATGTCTTATTTCTGGTGACTCTTTGACTTTGAATAATTGTAATATGGCTATCACTTGGCTACCTTGCATTACACAAAACAAAAGGAAATCTTGATAATTGCTAGTTGCACATTCCAATACAGAAGGAAATTTTGATTCAACAACAAGAGCAATCTCCTATAAAGCCTAGCTGGAACATTATTCCGAAACACCATATTTAGAACGGTAGAACATAGAAAAGGGCATTGAAATGCCTGGTTTACTTAATAGTCAAAATAATTAAAGAAAATACTTATTATCATCATCATGGCCCATTCGTCCATGGGTTTATTGGAGCAGGCCTACTCAAAGTTGCCAGCTTAGTTCAGGTCAGGTGGTTCCCTTCACTCATCTTTGTCACCATCATCGGTTGGCGGCATTGGCACTAGCAAGGTGCCCACCACCACCGGTGCTCCTCGAGCCCAAGGTGAGTACTCGTCAATATGAGGTACCAACCCCGTTACATCTAGCAGGTGTTGGGAGTATGCCATAGAGGTAATCATAGAGATGATTGTATTTCCTTGTATCCATGACATGTTATGAGTTCATTGAATATCCAGTAAAGACAACATGTATCGATTCGCAAATATGTGAATTGTTTGTGAAACTCTTTTACTTGTATGGTTATTCTAAGTTGTCCCTGCTCGGAGCTCGTGTGAGGACGCACATGAATATTAGATCAACACGTTATTAGTTGACGACTATGTTTCACAAGTCATAGACATGGGTTAAAAGACGGGATCCTAATTCGGTTACGTTCCAAAAGTTTGTTCACCCTATCATTTGAAAGATAAGATCGAGTTCATAATCCATACCTGTGTCTTCTAGCAGGGTAGGATCGATGGTAGGTGTGTGGATGAAATCTTTGTTTTTCAGCTTCTAGAAGACTTCATTCTCTCGCTGGGAAATTAGTCCAAGGTCACTTGTTTTCAGGAGGACCTTCCTTATATTACCTGATGATGATGATGGTGCTTGTTCGGCCGGCGGATCGACGCTCATGTCGGAGTGACGAGAAGAGAGCCGGGACGAGTGTCTCGTCCCAATACTCTTCACGGCTTCCTTGGCGGCTCTTGCGGCCTTCTTGAACATCCTGCAAAACTTGATGACAAAAATAAAACTCGTGGAGAATGTGAGATGATTAGCGGTCAGCCGTCCATATGTCAGTCATTTGGGGGTTAGTCGTTCGGGACAATATTTTATTGGAGATTTTGGCAGCACTCCCCCCTAAACAAATTTTATTTACGCTTGGACAACGTGATCACTAGCTTCTAAGTGACTTCTCACTTCTTTCTACTCTTTTTCGTCCTTCCCACTCCCTTCTTCAAAAGAGGAGAACTACTGAACTCAGAAACTGAAAGTTGGAGATGTTTTCTGGAGTGTGTGTGGTGTGAAGAAGAGGCTGAAGGCAGGAATTTATAGGAGGTGAAGGGGACAAGGCGGCCGCCCTAGTGGCATGGGTGGCCGCCCCACTGTGGGCCCCAAAGTGGGTGAAACTTGCCCTCCACCTCACATGGTGTGTCTTCATGCAAAATTATTGGTCGTGGGTAGAATTTGGATGGTGGAAACTGTCTGGTGGTTGTGATGGGTGTAAGTGGATGAAATAATGTGATGTGATGTATGTGAGGTGGAGTCTATGACATGTGGGTCCAAAGAATATGGGTCATGCCTCTAGAAACTTGGTAAATATAATGCAGGAATAAAAGAGAGGAAATGCAAACTTTCTAAGAATGATTAAGCAAAAATATTTTATTTTTTTGTGCCACCACTATAATTAATAGATATGGGTTGTAACACACCATAAATATTATTTATATGGGGCTTTTGGATATTATGAAAGCAAACGTGATTAATGCAAGAATTAAGTATGCAAGAGATTGATGGATGTGGATAAATACCGATTTACCTTCCGGCGAGGGTTCGAGATGTTAGGGTCCCCCAAACTGGACCTCCAAATTATTTTCATTCTTCTGATGTATTCAATTCCAGAGGTGGTATCTCTGGTGATTCTTCTTGATGAATTTCCTTCATTGTGGATTTGTTTTCTGGTCTAGGCTTGAATGTGAAGTGTTCTTCTTGACCATTTATGTTGAACTTAATTTCTCCTTTTCCAACATCAATGTGGGCATTGGCGGTGCTCAGGAATGGTCTTCCAAGGATGATAGACACTTTAGAGTCAGGGCTCATGTCCAGTACCACGAAGTCTACTGGCACAAAGAAATCTCTTATCTTGACTGGAATGTTCTCAACAACGCCCAATGGGTACCGAATTGTTTGATCTGCTAGTTGTAAACACATTGATGTTGGTTCTAATGTTGCATAATCAAGCTTCTTGTAGACTGATGAAGGCATCACACTGACACTTGCTCCAAGATCACAAAGTGCATTGTTGAAGTGTTGGTTCCCGATCGAGCAATCAATAGTGGGGTATCCTGGATCTTCTTTCTTCTTTGGTAATTTATTCAGGATGGCCGCACTACATTCTTCTATCAGCTTGATTACCTCAGTGGTTGGCAGTGGTCTCTTCTTGTTAAGAATATCTCTGATGTACTTTGCATATGTAGGGACTTGTATGACATCAAGTAGGGGTATGTTGATGTATAACTTCTGGATAACCTCTACAAACTTTCCAAACTGCTCATCCGACTATAGTCCTCTGTTTCTTCGAGGAAATGGTTAATAATTGGTGTTGTGATAATCTTTTCTCATTTCTTGGTCATTTGGTGCTTGTAGCAATTCTTCTTCTTCATTGGGATTCTCTTCTTCTACCACTACTGGCAATGCCGGTGCTCTTCTTGTTCCTCTTGGATGAGGGGGATCTCTGGTGGATTTCTCTCCTCTTGTAGTTATATTCTTTACCTGCCCAATGTTAGTGGCAACAGGCAAAACAACAACTAGGTTTGCTAATTTAAGCTCTACCTTTTTATTGAGAATATTTTGTTCATCAAAAGCAGATGCTAGAAAATCCATTTTGTTATGTATATCTTTTAAAGATGATTCATTTGTATCTAGCCTTTGCTCAAGATTCGAATTAATTTTAGTTTGTTGCGCAATTAAATTCCTCAAAGTAGATTGCTTTAAAGTATTACCTGGATTCATACCTTTGCTATTGGGTTGACTTGGAGTAGGTTGATGTGGGCATTTGTATGCCATTTCAATGGCCCTTTGATCTTCTTTATATTTGGCCCTCTGGTCAAGCCAATGGAGTAAATCATCCATCTTGGTTGATAGTGCATTTACTTCCTCGGGTATTTCTTCTGTTTGGTGACAATGTTGAACTTTATTTTGGGACCAGCTTTGGTTTTTTGCTATCTTATCCATAAGTATCTCTGCTTTTCCAAGTGTAAGTTCCAAAAACGATCCTCCAGCAGATGCATCTAGGCACTCACGAGCCTTCTGAGTTAATCCATGGTAAAGGGTCTGCATGAGTAACCATCCTGCCATTCCATGATGAGGACAATCTGATAGGTATCCTTGAAAACGCTCCCATACTTCTGGAATGGTTTCTAATTTCTGCTGTTGAAAATTGGCAATCCTTCCTCTTAAGGCATTGGTTTTGCCTATAGGAAAGAACTTTGCTAGAAAGGCATTTGAACAGTTTTCCCAAGTGTTGATATCTTCCTTGTTGGTGTAGAACCACTTCCTCGCTTTTCCCATAAGTGAAAATGGAAAGAGGCGAAGTAGTATGATGTCTTGGGTGATTCTATTGATGATGATTGTGCTTCCGATCTCTAAGAAATTCTGCAAATGTGCACTAGCATCTTCATGTGCCTTTCCACTGAATTGTGTAGCTTGCACCATATTGATGAGGCTCGGCTTGAGCTCAAATTTAAGATCTTCTTCTCCTTCTTCTGCCTCAAATACCGAACCAGCACGAATATTCTCAATGCTTGGAGCAGAGAATTCTCGCAGGGTCTTTTGTGCCATAGCTTCAGAAATTGGTGACTAGCTTCTTCTTTCTTGATTGCTTTGATTCTAATGATGAAGAGTTGAATGTATCAAAGTCAATCCTGCAATACCCTGTATAAAAATATAAACATAGAAAACAACAGGGGTGATCCTACCAAAGCAGAGGTGCCTTGTTATGATTTCTCATTAAGTAGTTGTTCTTGCAATTTTTCTCCATAGTCTAATTCTAATATAAATCTATATTCTATGCGTACCAATGTTTTATGTCCCCGGCAACGGTGTCAAAAATGCTTGTTGACATTTCTTAACACCACTTTGAATACTGGGTTATCATCCCCAGCATGGCGCTAGAAATGTGCGGTGGTATTTATGAATGTAAAGGCTCTCTAGAAAATATATTTATTCTATCCGCAAGCGTACAGATAAACTACCAATTGTAGCACTTCACCAGGAAGTAATTCCAGGTATTGTTTATTTATTATTTTGCTAAAGGAAAAGCAAAACATTGGTGGGATGAACTAACAAGGGTTTGGACTAGAGATGGACTTGTAGAGCATGATTACTTATGAGAAATTCAATCACACAGCCACTTGCTTCAGCAGGGGGTAAGCCATAATAATAATAAAGATATTGAAGTGTAAGCTCAAAGATAAATAACACAGAGATTAGAGATAGACTACTCCATATAAATGTAAGGTGACGTCGGATTGGTAAGAGAATAACTTCTAAGTAGGTTGTAATCTATTAAGTCATAATCTACTCTAGAACATATACAATCATATATAGCATAAAGGACTCTTCATCTATGTATAAGGAACATCGCTAAAGAAAGCCAGAACATAGCATGACTTACTCCGTAATACCAATTCTGCCTGTCCTACCAACGGGGGGTGGACTATATAAGAATCATTGGAACTGTCACTTCCACGAACTACCACGCGACCCGGCCAATAGGATACATTTGCAGGTAAATAGCGTCTAAGCACCACACTCACATGTGATCTACCACTTAACTCCCCTAGGGTGAAAGCTAAGCACTTTGCAAACTCATACATAAACTCATTAATCAATCATAACTATATCAAGTATAGGAACTAAGAACATAATAAATATAAAACATAATGATATTAAGAATAAAGTCGTAGAGAAAGATACAAGATAATACCAATCTTTATGACGAAGATCCGAAATCCAGAGCGCGATGCTCTACTTCTCCAAATCTATCTAATCAATCCTATATAACTTGAAGGAATTGGGAGTAGCTATTCTAATTCTCTGGTGGAGAGAGGGATATGAAACCCTAGATTTGATGGCTCCTCTAATAATGATCTCTCCTCTTCCTCAGCGGTGGCGGGGCCTTCCTTATATAGCCCCCTCAAATGAACGGGGACCGTCGGATCAAACCGACCTTGATCGAGTGGTTTAGATTCATCCTCAAAGGCGGTTAGGCATAATCCACGAAGTGGACTGTGATTGGTCACTAGAGCAGGGCGGGCGCCCTGGGTGTGGGCCCACTCGGCCTCCGGCTTGGTCCAGTCCCTTCTAGAGTCTTCCTGAGTATTCTTGTTTTGTGCGGAGGTCCTTTCTCTCTATGTAAACATGACATGTGGACCTTCTTTGGCTCTTTTCCTGATAACTCCCTGTAAAAACATAAACTCACCAAAACTTGTGGAAATCTGTTAGTTGGACCCCTAAGTCTATGGTGGTGATTCAATTAAGTCCTTTTTAGTTCTTGTTGACATATAGAAATTGGTACTTAACGACCGTCAACACCCATCAAGCTACGACGCTCTCGACCAGTCCAGCCTGGTCGGGAGGCCTCTCCGGGCAGTGCCTCGACCAGGCGACCTGGTCGGGACTCTGCAATGATGACTTCACGCGAAGGCGACCAGCCGAACGCCTCTAAGGACGATGCTGCAGGCTTGCCAGAAGAATGCAACGTGCTCAGGGACTTGTTGGGGATATTACCTCAGCATATCCCTAGGGACCTTATGGGGCTACCGACCAGGAGACGGCCTAGCCTGCGAGGCCCTGTGGCACGTGACCAGCCCATCGTGCTCGCCAGGGACTCCAGAGAGCCTTGCTCGCCAAGGAAGATCCTAGTAGATAGACTCGGATCCCTTGCCTTAAGAGACCGATCGTAATATGTTAGGATATGGAAATTGTAACCCTACTCCCCGGCTATATAAGGCAAGCAGGGACCACCCCTCAAGACATCTCATCTACACCTCGTGTAACCTAATACTCA
The DNA here is from genome assembly GCA_022036555.1 of Microstegium vimineum. Taxonomy (NCBI): domain Eukaryota; kingdom Viridiplantae; phylum Streptophyta; class Magnoliopsida; order Poales; family Poaceae; genus Microstegium; species Microstegium vimineum. Next base: position 24,533,631 of record CM039121.1, on the reverse strand, counting down.
TATCAATCCAGCCACCAAAACATAGGACGTATGGTATTACGGCGATTTGCCGGCCTGAACCTGTATAAATCGTCATGTCTACGCTCTCTGTGTTACGCTTGATCATCGTCGCCACACCTAGGTACACTGTGACACATATTTCATCCACATTAGGAAAGACATCCGGGAATTCTCTAAATACACAGATATCTTGCACTCCTTTGGTTGTTGTAATAGAGACTCTTTCTACAGTCTTCTTGGGCACAGAAAGTTGGATCAGAAGTTGAGATCTACTGTTTGGCATATCTACTCTGATAGTTCTATTCAACACGTCAATCACAGCTTTGTGTTACTATAACCAATTCATCCCTAGAATGACATCTAAGCCCTGGTTCTGAAGTACCATCATGGTTGTGGGAAAATATGCCCACCCAAACTTAGTGACACATGGTAAACCACTTATCTAGTTGTAATGCAACCATCCGATGATTGTACATGAAAATCTCCCTTAATTTTAGATATTGGGATGCTATGTTTAAGCACAAATGTTCTATCAATGAAAGTATGCGCTGCGCCAGAATCAAATAGAATAACTACAGGATGATCATTGACAAGAAACATACCCTGCAAGACTGGTTCTCCATCAGACATCCTTTCAGACTGGATATATAATATCTTCCAGATTTTTTATCATTCTTGTCCTTTTGATTATTTTGATTGTCCCCTTGCTTCTGGTGTTGCTGTTGATTACCAGCAAACTTCTAATAGTTCTGATTATACTACTTTGGGAAAGGCCATACATTAGCATAGTGACCCGACTTTCCATAGTTAAAGCAAGCGTTGTTAGTCTGCTTCGTCACCACTTGATTATTCGGATTGACATTCTGCTTAGGATATTGATATCCTCTAGAAGATTGCTGACCAGACTGATTCTGGGGAGCACGATATTGATTGCGGTTATGGTTCACTGGATGATAAATATTTTTCTGCTTTTTTATTACCACCAAAAAATCCTGTAGCACACTTCTTCTTGGACTCGCAATGCAAACGAAGTGTATTCTCAGATGCAATAGCCATATCGACCACTTCATGATACGAGGCATTGGGACAATTGGTCAACATGGTTTGCAGTTTGGTGTTAAGTCCCTGAAGAAACCACCTTTTCTTCTTAGCATCAGTATTCACATGTTGAGTAGCATACTGCGAAAGGTGATTGAACTTCTGTTGACGGTACAAATGACCTACTTTAACACCATCAAAACACCATCAACAAGCTTGGTCCGGAAAGAAAAATAACATATCATGAACATATTTTATCAAATAACTAGTTTCACATGTCCCTTGAGTATGTTTATGCAGGTGATGACAAATGGGGGACAGGGGAGCCTGTGGTACCCACTTAGGGGGGTCGGCCGACCCCACTAAGGGCCCACCAGGGGCTCTCATGCTCCCAGGATCCAAGTGACACCTACCAGAGTGAAGATCCACCCTTGGATTCACTCTGTGCTTTCTCTAAATGGTTCAAGATCAAAGCACATGGATCTATGGGCCCACAACGAACCAAATCACCATGGCAAGATCAGGGCAGTCACTTACATGTGGACCAGGCTTCACACGAAGGAGGAGCCCTGGAAAGACCAGGGCTAGGTCGGCTGACCTTGGAAGAATGGGTAGGCACCCACCATGGGACCACCTGACATGTGGGGACACCTTCTAGAAGGGTAGGGAGGCCCCACATGCCAGTGGGATTTCGGCTGACCCCCCATAGGTGTCTATAGGCCTCCCCATGGTCTCTACCGCCTCCCTACATGCCTCCATACACTAGATGATATCCACCCTTGATCTATGGCAGTTACTGTTGACACCACAAGTGGCAAACGGAAATTCCGCAAGCGCAGGGTAGTCAATTGTAGCTGTTCACTGGGAGTATTCTAGGTATCGTATTTTCCACGAAGAACGTGAAGTGTACTAACCAGATTCAAGGATGTCCTATGATGAACAAAAGAGCCTATGTTTGTTGGGTACAGAGGTTATGTGTATAGCAAGGATATCTGGCTGGTATGGTAGGTATAAAGACTGATTCAGTCCCCCGCAAACCGAGGCGATAGAGGAAACATTAGGAGACAAAACCCTGACCCAAAGCAACTATCCTTTTACTAGAGCCTAACCTTTTAAGAACTTTCCTATAACCATGTGGCAGGGATCAAAGGCATAGATAGGGCTGTCACTTCCTGCTAGCATCCACTCAAACCGTGCAGCAAGCGGCCTACCCAGGTAAGAGAGAGTCTAGAAACCATGTCTACACTACTCTTACTACTCTAGCACTCATGCAGAACTATAACACTCTACTAATAAAGTAAAACGGAGTACGAATAAGATAGGTTATATAACATCTAAACCAATGCCAGAATATCAAATACTATAGATAACTTGGGTGAAGTACTTATAGAGAAAAACTTACATCCACTAAGGAGCTCCTCATAGAAGACTCCCGACAGACCTAGGGCTTTCCCCTTCAGACTTTCCTCACCCCCGCCCTTCAGGCATAGCACACTGGTAGAGCTTTACTAAGCTACTAGAGAGTGGACTACTCTAATGTGTCATGAGTTGAGAGTGAAGGCCTAGGGGGGTATTTATAGCTAGAGCTGGGGTAGGGGCTACTCCAGTGCCACGTCAGCGATCCGCGCCATCTCCATCGTTCTCTGTAGGATCAAACCAATCTTACCACCTCCTTAGATCAATGCACCAGATGAAGTTGATGCATGGAGGTATGTAGAGAGGCAGAGGGAGCTTCGGGGCACCTTGTAGGCACATAGGGTTAGTCGGCCGACCTCCCTATAATAGGTGGGGACATCCCCCTTCTTCTAGAAGGTGTCACCACTGGTCAGGGAGCTTGATGGTGGCCTTTGGGCCCCTTGGCTAGGTTGGCCGACCTGTGTTTGAGAGCTTTGGACCTACCCTTTGGTGTGGGACCTCCTTGACAGGTGTGGACTCTATTGGTGCAAAGAGCCATGGCTTTTGGGCCTATAAGCACGTCGGCTGACGTTCTTTTGTGGCCAAATCAGCTCATCTTTTGTAGGTAGCTTCTCAAAGTAATGTCCATCATGACAGTGTACTGATTTTGCACATTTGCCATACTTGGAAATGTGGCAAGTTGGGCCCCAAAGAATGACATTTTGTGCCTACATTCAAATAGAGGACATGTACATGTGGAACCAAGTTATTTGAACCAAAATCTTTACTTCTTTGCTTATTCAGTTCCCAAAATGGTCCTTCGTTGACAGCTTTGAGTATGTAAAAGTAGGGTATATCTAGCGTAACAAGATCCCCCAAACTAAGTATTTGCTCATCCTTGAGTAAAAGTTAGAGATAAAGGTAAGCATGGTCATAACATCTTTAAGATATATAGCAATCATAAAGATTACTTCAAGACATTTCTCATACAAGCGAGATATGTGGCATTGTCTAACATGTTTCCTTTAGAGGTTGAGAAATGGAATAGTTCTCAAAGCAAAGTCATCTTCCCATTCATATCTTAGTACTTGGAGGTTTTGATAATTTTTTCAAAAGAAAACACATAGATCACTTTTACTCCTCCATGAGTACTATAAGATCGCTCAAAAGTGTATAGTCTTTACCAAGGCATGCTTGATGTTACCTTCTTGTTTTTCATCCTACTCTTATCATGTTTATGTGGAGCTCAGGTAGGGATAAACATGATAGCATACTTGAATTGGATATATTGTAAAGTGAAAACAAGGATCCAAGGAGAAGAGTGTCAGTCCTAGATCAAGATGTGCATGTGTATGGAACATAGTACATGGAGAAATAATGCTTCTTTATTGAATTGATCTCTCTCTAACTTATTCTATTGAGACATGGATATCATTTATTTTTGTCATCAGCCTTCATGTGCCCACATATATTTTTTCAATACTTACGACCTTCATGTGTCCCTATTTTTTTATTTTATTTTACATACTTTTGCATAGCTCATGCCTCTTCTACTAGCATAATACTAGAGAGAGATCAAACTTTTAAAGCATGAAGCATTTATTTGTGGAAAATGAAAGACATGTTGTTGCATACTTCCAGTGTAGAAGCAGTATATATATGTGGTGTGTACGTGATCTTGAGCTTGAGACTATGACAAAATTCTAAACAAGGGTCAACAAGGTTTGACCAAACCCAATACATAAACAAGTAGCATAAATGAAAGGTTTGAACATGTAAGATAATGACAATTTTGGCTTTGGTAGGAATTTCTCACTATTGAGGAGTTAGTGACACTATGGTTTTATGACGTTTTCATAAATAATCTCCAAACACTTTGAATAGAAAAGGTATGAATCATGAGCTAAGAACCATATCACATTAATAAACAACTTAGTTAACATGATTTTCCTATGAATATATATTTCCCACAAGTATAAGTATATGTAAGAAATAACTTTGTGACGCTTCTACCTTTCAAATGTCATGAATCATGTCACTTAGCAGATTTCATTCGTAAGGGAAATAAGGAAAAAGTAAAAGGAAATTCTTAAGAAGAGAGGGGAAGTGTAGCAAACCAGCCAGGAGAGTCATGGACGTGCAGTGGACACTGGCTGGTGGCCCAAGAGGCTCATGGTGGGGTCGGCCGACCCCACTTGGTGGCCTTTGAGCACCACGTTGCCTGAAACGTGCTTCCTTACCTCTCAAGATGTCAAATGCACTGACTGTTTTCTATGAAGGTACATTTGCAGGTCAAGCGACGTTGTTTTGTAGCCATTGAGAATCAAATTTGACTTTCCATATCTCTATACAAGGTACATTGGTTTGGCATGCAAGTTTTTGGAAATCAGTGATGTGGGGGGTTGCCCGATGCCTCACCCACACTAAACTTGAGCTTGAGTGTCACATATTGACAAGGGTCAAATGCAGGGGCTCTGCTGGTGGCAATACACCAGCAGAACCAAGAATTTCATTTGTCATTGATAGCATAGGCACATGTTATGTTGCTGCATGAATGATATCAAAACATACCTAAGTGCCTAGTTGCTGTGAAGGGGTAAGGTGTGTCAAAGAAGAAGATGGAGAGAGAAGGTTCCCTTTTTGAAATGTCCTTAGCATAAGGGATGACAAGCATCTTGTCATGCTCAAAGCCATGATGGAGGTTGTTGATGGTAAGAGGATGACTAAGGAGAGAGAGGAGATGTGAAGGGTTATGCCAATGTTGACAACCCTCATTTTCAAGAGGATGATGACCAAAGGTACATGTGAACATTGTGCAATGTTTGGGAGTGAACGAGGAGGTCAGGAGCCTTCACCACCAGGTTGGTCGACCCCACAAATTGGGCTTCAGAGCAAACAGAAACTGAATCTGAGGTATCCTAACTCCCTTCTACAGGATGGCCAGAGATAGGCTTGAATAGCCCCCATAGGGAGGTCAGCCGACCCCCCTTTGGTGGGTTTGTTGACGGTCCTTAAATACCAAATATGACTAACAACTAAACAAGGAAAACGATCTAAATGAAACTAATAGTTAGAATTAGGGTTTATACTGACAAAATTCCACGAGTTTTGGTGAATGTCTATTTCTGTAGGGGGTCATCAGGAAATACCAAGGAAAGGCCAACATATCATGTTTACATAGAGATAATTATCAACCGCACAATTTTCTATAATCTAGAAGGTTCCAGAAGACACGAGAATGAACGGGAGGCGGATCGGGCTCGGAGCCAGGGCGCCCGCCCTATGCCAGCAGCCAATCAGGCTCTACATTGCGGATTATGATCCACCGCCTTTGATGATGAATCTAAACCCTTCATATAGGTCGGTTTGATCCAACAGCTATCGTGCATCCCACCGGACTATAAATAGAGGGGCAGACCCCCCTCTCCAGATCATCTCATCTCATTATTCTTCTCCAGAGCAAAAACTATGGTTTCAATTATAAGTAGAGAATGAGCGAGGTCCCTCTAGTTGTCTAGATCTAGTTCTTCTAGTTCTAGTCCATCTAGTTGTAATTAGAGGTGAGAGAGAGGAGGAGAGAGCTAGGAGGAGCCGGATCTGTTGGATCTTCCTCAACATTGTACCTTTGTAGCATCTGGTTCTGAGCAATCTCCAGGTTTTTTATTTATTATTTTTAAGTATCTTATTTTAGTTCTTGCTGTATTCTATTTACAGGGTCTCCGCTCGTATTGAGTGCTCTAGTCTTCATGGAGCTAGAGTAGTAATTAATAGGTTAGGCGTGGTGCCTAGTCTTGCAATTACCTGAGTTTGCGCCCAATCCCACGGATAGTTGTGGTAGCCCCAGAGGTGACAGCTCTGTAAGGCCTTCGTAGTCCACCACGTTCGGGTTGGTGTTTCGTAGAGCTTTTGGCATCCTCTCATGACTACCTTTTTTCCCAGTCTTTATCGAGAGTCGGGAAGGTTCTGTTGCTCCAAAGTAGGTAGAGTATCGTGGGCCTTTGATTAGATAGACCCATTAGAAAACTCTAAAATCTCTCTTTACCTAGTTATTATTATTTACCTAGTTATCATTTTGTACCCATTTATCTTACCTATTACATAATATATATCTTCCCCAATAAAATATTCTATCTTATCTATCCTTGGACGTTCTTGGTTCTTAACAAGTTCACTTCGCGTTCCTCGTGGAAATCGGTACCCTTTTGGAATACTCCCGGGTGAAAGCTACAACGGTATCCGTGCGCTTGCGGATTTATCTGTGTGCCTTAAGAAATACCTCAAGCTTTCTGGCGCCGTTGCCGGGGAACGGTAGCTATGCTAGTTTCAAACTATGGTCATCCATTTACCTTTTTCCTTTTTCCTTTTTACCATCTTTCTCACCTTACCATTTTATTCTTACCCCATATATAAATACTCTACTCCAAAGGGCAACTTGTTGGAGATTCCACCATCTTTATCCCCTATTATTATAAATGGCTATGAGCTTCGCCCTGCTTGTATAGCCATAGTTTGGGAGCAATCTTTCTCTAGCCTTGGTTTAGTTTTAACTCCATTTGAAAATATGAATCACCCAAGTATAGAGGAGGCCCCAAACAAGACCAATTCGAGACTCAGCAATCCAAGTGGAATTTTAAACATCCATCTAGAATTAACCATAGAGATTGGAGAGGGAAATGATGTCTATGAGCATGAAATCTATTCCATAACCATCTCCTTAAATTCATGATCATATGTGACATCTCCCATACCCATTGGTCTCTTTATTAACAAACATGACATCTTCAACACCCTCGCACTTTCTATTTACAAAAACTTCAAAAGGGTGGTTGTCGATGCATATGTTTATCATAAATATTGTAGATCTCATTGTGTTAAATCTTGAGATAGGTAATGGAGGAGAAACCGTTTCACTAAAAACACATCTTAAAATGTTTCCCTAGGACAAGCTTAGTGTCCTAAAACAAGCACTTCTGATATCCTAACATAAGTGTTCACCTTTTTTGCCTACCCTTGTGAAACGAGCATAGAATTATATGATTATATTCCTTCGGGTATTTGTGTAACTAACCTTTCTAGGTTTAGAGTAGAAATAATGAAGGAATGACAAACATAAGGTATGTCCAACAATCATCATGCAACATTGAATTTCATTCATCCAATCTTGATTTTTGCAAAATTCAAGCTTGGGGGATAACCCACCATAAAAATATCTTTTCCATGTTGGTATATTAACTAGGTTGTTCGTACTTTTAAAGGAATGTTGAAACTACTAAGTTGCTAATCGTGCTCTTTCATCTTCACTTGAGTAAATCTCTTTAATACTTTCATGCTACCTTTGTTTGCTATAGTGTATGATTAGGTTTTGAAGAATTTCCATATATCTTTTAAATTATGCATGGTGCTTAGTTTAAATCAAAAGGTATTTGAATATTACTTCTAAAGGCTTTTAAATTAAGCATGGTGCTTAGGTTAAAATGTTTTCCTAAATCAAATTAGACGTGGAGTCTAGGTTGATTTTTGAATCGATAGTATACTAGAGTAGATATTGGATATTTTGTTAGACTAACCCCTGTAGGAAAACTTTCAATATTAAATTGGGAAGTCCCGAGATGAACTCACACTAGAGATAGACACATGAACTTCAACAACCTTCACAAGAGAGAGGCATTAATTCACGAAGGATAGATGAAATTCCATGGAGCAAGAAGAAGACATATGACAATGAACAAAATCTACAATCAAGCCACTCAATCCATGGAAGAGGGTGAACAAACTTCAAGACAAGATCAACAAAAATTTCCAGATCAGTAGAACAAGGATGAGAGACGAGTGGAATAAGAAGACAAGTCATTAATGCCCAACCAGTTGATCAAGGCAAGCTTCCATGCCATCATTCTCCAATGACAAAGGTAAAGGTAAGTAATCAACACTCTAAAAGCATTTTCTTTGATTCTGGTATTCACATAAATAAAGATCTAAGCATGTTTGAGCTGCAACTCTATTTTATCCAACCTGATTAACTCAACATGATAGTTTGATCCTATTGCTACTTATTGATCTCATAGTCTTAACCATATGAGCTAAAATGTTGCATATCTAAACCTTGGAAGATAATCACAATCAATTGATACATTATTCATAGACAACCCTTCCATATGTTATAACAATCTGATTTACTTAGTGTTTTTGAACTGCTACAGTCATGCTCATCTTCTGATCACATCACTCATGTCATGGCTAAAAAAAATATTCGATTTTGTTCAATATGTTTAGGCTAGAGAAGAACGAATATATTTTTGGTTCTGTTGGTGTTTTTCCACCAGCAGAGCCCATGCACTTGATCTCTGCCTTGTTTCTATGAGAAGGACACTTCTTCACCATGCCATCAAGAGCATGGGTGGCTGACACCCTACCAATGAAGAAAGGAGATCCAGAGAGACCTGTCATTCCAATCTATATTGGAGCTTACACTTTTGAAGAAGTGGTATGTGACCTTGGAGAAAGTTTCAACATCATGCCAACTTGTGGATCAGACACTATGCTATCCCAAGGGAGTTCTTGAAGATAGTTTCATAGGAGTTGGACACTCGTATCGATAGACTTTGAGGTTGAAGAAACAGGTGGAGTGCCAAGATATGTTTCACAATCAAGGATGGGAAGGAGAAGTTCACTACTGAGAAGTCTACACTCAAGGTTCCTACTCATCCTCAAACATCGTACACCTACTAGGATACAACTGCAGCTACAAGGAAGAACAACATCAACAATAGAAGGAGGAAGAATAAATCTCAACAACTAAGAGAAGGCTCCGTGTGGATGGTCAACACTGTCGATTTAGGGTTTGATCACCTCCTTCTATCACCTCACTAAGCTAGATGATCCAGGAGTACCTACCATTGATTGCAAGATCAAGGAAAGTGCATTCTACCGCTAACGCTTAATCTGTTCCACGAGCTTTGTTGTCTATTTGAGTTTAGCAGGATTTGGAAAGACTAGACAGGATTAGATAACTTCATCTACTTTGAGAAGTACAACTACATCAACTATCATCTTTGAAGTCTAAGAGAAGTGAAGTATGTCTACATTGTCATGATGAATGACTACGTCAACATTCAGCTTGGGGGAGAGCACCCCTATGTATCCAGGTAAGTATCCTTATCCACTTAGGTTTACTTTTACTTAGATATTAGTTATATAAATTAATTCAATTAAATTAAAATAAAAAAATGTGAGCACATGAAGGTTCACACTTAAATAATCACAATAGTTACAACTTAGATACTTTTTATATCTATGGAATTTTTATTGTCTACTTTATCCTTAGGAGAGTTTTATATTTAGTAATAATAATATGTATGTTTAGTTTGTTTGATTTTATTGCTAAGAATAATTCTGAAGATAGCTCTATATATGGAAATGATGAATAGTTGCTCTGTCGTAATTCCTTTCAAGTACCTAGTTTTCAGCCTTGAATTCTTCCGAGTTTTAGATATAACTATTTTGACATGAAGATTTGCTCTGAACCTGAAACTTGTAGGTTGCGAATGCTTGAGCTAAGTCTAGGTAGTTGATAGGTATGATATGAGAAAGTTGAGCTACTATTTATCTTGTTCCTAGCAATACTAGAGTTCTGGAGATATTATCTTTTGAAAATTGAAAATATTACATGATGAGTTTCTGTATGACAAGAGCTTGAATTCCTACCACAACCATATATACATGTCTGGTAGATTAGGAAAACATTCACTATCATATTTACTACTTGTATTTGCATTAAGTTTTGTCAAGCTTTGTTGACCCTTAAAGACTTGTCATGCTTTTAAAATCAAGATCACGTACACTCCACTCATATATGCTACTTCTATCCTAGAAGTACGCATCCACATATATGCCATTCAGATCCACCAGAAAAATGCTCTACTCCTACCTTGGGAATAAGCAACAAAAAATTTCCTAGTTCTCACCCTATCCATATATTTCATTACCACAGATATAACTGCTCCAAAGATTTCCTTGTTATCATCTCTCAAAAATTTTATTATAGAAAGAGACTTGGGGTTGTGAAAAAAGAGAGAGAGAAAAAAGAGAGTAAAACATGGACAAGTGTCATACCAAAACAATCAGTACTTAGATGCCCGCCTCTCTGAAAAAAAGAAAGAAGAAGAGCAAACCCAAGTTCTCTCAAAAAAATTCCATGTTCCAAAAGAGAGATGTATATATATATATATTTAAGGAGCATAGTAGAAATAGGTTTCCAACATACACCATTATATATCCACCACATATCCACCCTCATACATCCACTATATATCCACCATATATCCCATACACATGCACATCTTGATTTGATTGCATGCCCTGTTTCTCTGGATCCATTGTTTGACTTTACAATATATGCTTTGCAAGTATATATGTGTTGTTTCTCCCCACCTATGAACTCCATATATTTCCTATTAGTTATAGGGTGAGAGAGAGAAGGCATGACACCATTATTTCCTTGGTAAGGATCCACAAATACCACATAAAGAGAGACTTGAGAGGGTCATACAAAAGAGACTTTGAGTTCTATTTTGAAAACTTTGCAAAACTCCAGGATGAAGGTAAAGTGAAGAGCTTGAGACATAGTGCTCGGCTTGATCATTCTACTTTTCAATTGCTCAAGACCCAAGTGAAGGCTATAAGCCCTATGGTTAAAGGTAATATGGGTAAGTTTGAAAGTCAGAATAGTTTACTCTAATCCAGAGGAGAATTCTTGTTTGAAAGCATGTGTACTTTTGAGGCGTCAAAGCATTGTAGCAACTCCTTATCCATTGTTAAGTTTAGCTTTGCTTAGGGACTAGCAAAGGTAAGCTTGGGGGAGTTGTTGACGGTCCTTAAATACCAAATCCGACCGTCAACTAAGCAAGGAAAAGTATCTAAATGAAACCAATAGCTAGAATTAGGGTTTATACTGGCAGAATTCCACGAGTTTTGGTGAATGTCAGTTTCTGCATGGGTTATCAGGAAATACCAAGGAAAGGCCCACATGTCATGTTTACATAGAGATAATTATCAACTGCATAATTTTCTGTACTCTAGAAGGTTCTAGAAGACATGAGAACAAACGGGAGGAGGATCGGGCCCGGAGCCTGGGCGCCCACCCTATGCCAAGAACCAATCAAGCTCTACTTCGTGGATTATGCTCCACCGCCTTTGAGGATGAATCTAAACCCTTTATATAGGTCGGTTTGATCCAACGTCATTCAGGCATCCACCGGACTATAAATAGAGGGGCAGACCCCCCCTCTCTAGATTATCTCATCTCATTATTCTTCTCCAGAGCAAAAACTAGGGTTTCAATTATAAGTAGAGAAGGAGAGAGGTCCCTCTAGTTGTCTAGATCTAGTTCTTCTAGTTCGAGTCCATCTAGTTGTAATTAGAGGTGAGAGAGAGGAGGAGAGAGCTAGGAGGAGCCGGATCTGCTGGATCTTCCTCAACATTGTACCTTTGCAGCATCTAGTTCTGAGCAATCTCTAGGTTCTTCATTTATTATTTCTAAGTATCTTATTTTAGTTCTTGGTTTATTCTATTTACGAGATCTCCGCTCGTATTGAGTGCTCTAGTCTTCATGGAGCTAGATTAGTAATTAATAAGTTAGGCGTGGTGCCTAGTCTTGCAATTACCTGAGTTTGCGCCCAATCCCACGGATAGTTGTGGTAGCCCCAGAGGTGACAGCTCTATAAGGCCTTTATAGTCCACCACGTTCAGGTAGGTATTTCATAGAGCTTTTGGCAGCCTCTTCCGACTACCTTTTTTCCCAGTCTTTATTGAGAGTCGGAAGGTACTGTTGCTCCAAAGTAGGTAGAGTATCGTGGGCCTTTGATTAGATAGACCCCTTAGAAAACTCTAAAATCCCTCTTTACCTAGTTATCATTATTTACCTAGTTATCATTCTCTACCCATTTATCTTACCTATTAACATAATATATATCTCACCAAATAAAATATTCTTTCTTATCTATCCTTGGACGTTCTTACTTCTCAACAAGTTGAAATGTCCTATGCGATGGCTAGAGGGGGGGGGTGAATAGCCTAATAAAAGTTTCTCCAAAGAAACCTCAACAACAAAGTTAGATAACTAAGAAGCGAAGCAAGTTTTGCGCTAGCCTAGTGGGTTAAGCGAAGCCACCTATTCACAATTTCTATCCTAATAGCTCTAGGATCACACAACTCCTACACAAGCTAATAAGCTACAAGCTAGAGAGCTAACTAGCACAAACTAATATCTCTACTAAGTAAAGGCAAGAGTGAGCTAGTAGGATTATACTGCCGTGGAGAGTAATGGATGAACCAATCAAGTGAACACCAAGAAATCCAATCAATCACAATGAGACAATAGGTTGACACTTGATTTTTCTTCCGAGGTTCACTAGTTTGCCAACTAGCTAGTCCCCGTTGTGGCGAGTCACTCACTTGGAAATTCACTAAACAAGCAAGGAGATGAGTGGGATGTAGTTTGCTCAGCTCAAAGGAATCTCAAGATGTTCAAATGTGCGAGAGAGAAACCCCAAAGCCGGCCAACACATATTTATAAACCTCCCTCAAAGCCACTAGCCGTTGTGCTGTTAAGTTGGCGACGGACGCTCTTCACGGTGCGACGGACGCTCCGTCGCAGCGTCCAACGCCCTGTCAGAACTAGCCGTTGGCCTCTGTCTTTGAAATTCTTCAACCGATGGACGCTCCTCAGCAAAGTCCTCAGAGTCCATCGCGATCGTCCATCGCCGCGAGCAGAAAGGACCAGAGAGCACCCGAGAGCTCCACTTTTCGTCGGACGCGTCCGTCGCCTGACTGACAGATGCTTCTCAGCGTCCGACGCTCTGAGCAGAGAGGTCCAGAGAGCTCCATCTTCCGACGGACGCGTCTGTCGCCTCATCGACAGACGCTCCGCAGCGTCCGACGCCAAGTCTGTACTGATCCGTAGTTAGGGTCTGCCCATCGGACGCTTCGTTGCGCTTTGACCAGTGTCCGGCGCCAACGTCCGGCGCCCTATTCTGTCCAAACTTGTTGCTTTCTTCTTCACCCTTGCTCCAAGATGCCAACCACTAAATATTCACTTTAGAGAGCAGGTTTTGGCATGTTTTACTTGTCACTTAAGCAGGGTGTTATGTCACTAGGTCCTAAATGCATATGCAATATAGATAACACCTAGTGGCACTTGACAAACTGCAATCACTTTTGAATTTACCCTCTTAATAGTATGGTTGTCTAACCTAAATGTGATCACACCCACTTGGTGTCTTGACCACGAAAAGAAAATCCCTAGCTTATACCTTTGCCTTGAGTTGCTTAGGGACTTTTCACTTTCCTTCTTTTCCAGGTGTGAGCTTTAGGTCTCCACCACCTTTGCTTGCTCCATCACTTGTCATCATCATCCATAAGTGTACTAAACCTACTCAATCACTTAGAGCTAGGTTAGTACTTAGGTTTCATCAATTACCAAAATCACCATGGAGTCTTCACAAGTTCACTTCGCATTCCCCGTGGAAATCGATACCATTTTGGAATACTCCCGGGTGAAAGCTACAACGGTATCCGTGCGCTTGCAGATTTATCTGTATGCATTAAGAAATACCAACAGGGTTCAGGACAATGGGTTCTAGATTTAGGCTCTCATAGAGTCACTCTACACACTAACAAAAAATGGACGGGCTAGCCACCATATGTAGGTCGACTGACATGCATATGAAGCTTCTAGGTACCAAATTTGACGTGCAGATTACACATGAGATGTGCAGGTTATACTATGAAAAGAAAATGTTGATGAGCAAGTAAAATTTTGACATGTAGTTTCATCTCTAAGTTAGATCATAATCAATCATAAAATCTATCATGTCAATTTCTTTTTTTAGGTGCATTATGCTCATGAAAAACTTTAAGACGTTAGCCATTTACCTTAAAGACATCGTTGTTGTCATCTTGAAGCGTGACGGCTCCATGTGTTGTTGACAAGGAATGGCCAAAAGGATTGACCTTGTCTCATGGGTCTGATCTCATCTCTTTGTTCTTCCTTTGTGAATTATGGCATTATGTTGACACCTTTTTCTCCATTAATTGTTTCTTTTCTACAAAGGATTAGTGGACAACACATACCCAAAGGAATGCACAAACATTTGAAACAAGGGTGTTGTTATCATGGCATCTTCTATGCTATAAAAAGATTGGTTCTAGCATTTTACTTAGCATATGACACATTATTCCCTCATTGCTCACCAATACATCAATGTTTAAGCAAGGTTAAGGCAAAGATGTGCAAAATTGTTTGAAGAGTGCCTCAAACCTTGATTTGACTCCATGAATGATCTTATGACTTACCCACCAGAATTTGGAAGTCATCCTGCATGGGTTTGTCCAAAAGTACAACCAAATTATATACAAGCATACTTTTGGTTCAATAATCAAACTTGACACTGTTGACGGTAAAAATGTCACACTTTAATATACTCAAAGTACCATCAATAGCCTCAGTTTCTAGGGAAAAAAATAACAAGTCATGAACATATTTATCAATAATTAGTTCCACATGTACTTGGAAAGTATATTTCTACAACAGATGATATTACAAGAGAAACAGGGGTGCTGGAGGTTCCATTTGCAGGTCGGTCGACCTGTGATTGGACCCAATGTCTAGTGCCTCTGCACCAATAGACTCTTGATCTATCCAGGACGTCCCACACCAGAAGTCAGTCCCAAAGACCCCAAACACAGGTCGACTGACCTGAGTTTGGAGGCTTCTTGCCTACCAAGTCAGTATGATCCATCCCAAGATGATTATGACCCTTTGATGAAACTTGTGTTATCATTCAACGCTCTACAATAAGTGCACAAGGATCTATGGGGCCCCATCAAGAGAACCGACATGACAAAAACCACATAGGGACTCAACCAAGGTCCATGACACATGGGGACACCTTCTAGAAGATGGAGGTGGGCCCAAGACCCCTAGGAGGGGTCGGCCGACCTAGGTATGGGGGCTCCAAGGGCCTAGGTGCGTCCCCCTCACATTTACCACATGATAGAGATCAAAGCCCTCCATTCTAAGGTGGTTTGGAGACGGTGGATCCAACGGGCCATGCTGGAGCACTTCTGGATCGATGACGTGGCAGTGAAGTAGCCCCTACTCCATCTCCCACTATAAATAGAGGCTCACACCCCCTCTTCACATGGTGGACAAGCTTGCAAGCTCAATTACTTGGAATATCTTAGTAGTGTAGTCTAGTGTGGGAGTTAGAGTAGAGTTGAGTTGTGCTCGGGATTTCCGAAATTGTCTCCTATAGATTCTAGTATAGCTCTTGTACCTCTCCTTTTCTGTAAGACTTTACTTTATTCAATATATTACTTTTCCTCTACTTTACTCAGTATTTACTTTGAGCATTACTATATTTGTTATAGTATTGTTATGTTCTTTTGCTTATTGCTAGCCTTTATATCAAGAGATTGTGTTCCTTAGTGGCCATTCGTGTATGCGATCATTGCATGTCATAGGGTGCTTTGGTTGTAGATCACAATTAAAGTAGTGAGTTGTGTGTAAGCGTGGTGCTTATACATTATCTTGCCTTTGGTTACCGCTTGTTACATTGATTGTTTGTGATAGCTAGCAAAAGGTGACAGCCTTGTCTAGTCGTTGTATTCCATCACATGTTCTTAGGAAAGTTCTTAAAAGGTAAGGCCCCCATAAAAAGATAGCATAGTCTGGTAGGAGTTTCATCTCCTACTGATCTATCCTATTGCCTAGCATACTTGTTTTGAGGCGGCAATATGTTGTGTTTAGACTAATTAATCTGCTAAGTACATTAAAGTAGAGTATAGATCATAGGAGTCTTTGTCTCTCTCATTGTCCTTCCACCTAGCTATACTTACTAGTTATCATTAGTTATCTTTTACCTTGGTTTGTTCATTCATCACCTTCCTATCCTATTATTCGTTACCCCCCTTGTACTAGTTGGTCCTAAGTTGAGGTGCTCTCTAGGATCTCTCTCTAATTATCATTTCTAGCTATCGCTTTCCCTTGAGATAAAATAAATTACGATACCTTGGAATACTCCTAGGTGAAGTGCTACAATGGTGTAATCTATGCGCTTGTGGATTTATCCAATAGTCATAAGAAATACTAACAAGCACCATGTCTTATTTGATTAAGGAAAACTATATAACCTAAGCACCATGCTTAATTTAAAGAGCTTTTGGAAGCACGATCTCTACTCCCAAACCAAAGCATACTTATAACGGAACAAGGAAGCATGAAAGAATAAAGGGAGTCATTTAAGAAGATACAAGAGCATGGATGGTGAACCAGACGAGAATTTGCATTTTTTAGTTTCTATTATTTCTATGACTTAGCAAGATGAGCAAGGTATAAAGAGAAAGCAAGGTAGAGACAGGCAAACAATATTAAGCAATGAAGTATGAAATGAGGGTCTTTAGAGAAATCCACTCCCCCACACTTGGATTTTGCAACATTTTGAAATGAGCAAATCAAAGTTTAGGTGGTGGAATTCTCCTTTGAATGTGCTTCATTGTTACACACATTTTTTAAATTAATTTTAATTAATTAATTTTATTATTATTTATTATTTTTTTATTTTTATTTTAATAAGCAAACTTTAATAGAAAAGAAACAGGCTCGGGTTATCTCCCGAAAGTGCTTATTTTTAAGACACAAGCTTGTCTTTGCGAAACCTTCAAGCATATCTCATGTTGGTGAAGCGGTTTCCCCTTCAACTCCAACATTTGTGGTCCTATCCTCAAGACCAAAACCACGACGAGATTTGCGAAATTTATGATAGACAAACACATCTACAACCAACCTTGCAAAGATTTTAGAAACAAGAATCATGAAGAGGTTGTAGATCACGTGTGTAGTGATGTTAGAGGGAAGGATTGATTTGGGAGATTGTCATGTGAGCATGGAATTAAGGAGAAGATGAAGGAATAACTTCCTGTTGACGGTAAGAATGACATACTCAAAACCGTCAACAAAGGACCATTTCGGGAACCGAATAAGCAAAGGAGAAATGATTTGGTTCAAATAACTTGGTTCCACATGTATATGTCCTCTATTTGAATATAGGCACAAAACGTCATGATTGGGGGCCCAACATGACATATTTCCAAGTATGGCAAATGTGCAAATCCAATACACCATCATGATGGACATTACCTCTAGAAGCTACCTGCAAAAGATGCGCTTATTTGGCCACAAAAGGAGGTCGGCCGACCTTACTTTGTGCCCAATTTTGGACAGTAGAATCCACACCTATCAAGGAGGTCCCACGCCGAAGGGGAGGCCCAGAGCTCTCTAAAGGAGGTCGGCCAAACTCAAGTGTGGGCCCAGAGGCCACCCACAGACCCCCTAACGAGTGGGGCCGACCTTGCCCATGTGCCTAAAAGCTACCCCGAGCTCTCCACCACCTTCCTGCATGCCACCATGCATCCACTTGATCTCCATCGTTGATCTAAGAAGGTTACAATGACAGTTTCATCCTACGGTGGCTGATGGAGGTGGTGTGGATCGTTAACGTGGCACCGGAGTAGCCCCTACTCCACCTCTAGCTATAAATACCCCCTAGGCCTTCACTCTCACTCATGCCTCATTGGAGAAACTACTTAGCTTAGCGTAGCTCTGCTGTAGTGCTATGCTAGTTGGAAGAGAGTGAGGAGAGCCTGGAGTAGAGCCGGGCCTGTCTGGTGTCTTCTCCGAGCTGCGCCTCAGCGGATGCGATTCTCTTGTAAGTTCAGCACTTGTAAGTGACACATCCAAGTTCTTTATAGCATTTGATGTTCTACTTCTGGCATAGCTGTTATACATCTTTTCACACTTGTTCATCGCTTTACTTTAAGTAGAGTGCTTTAATCTTATGCAAGGGTTAGAGTAGTAAGAATAGTGTAGACGTGGTGTCTAGACTAGATATTGCCTTTGTAAACCGCTTATCGCACGGAAAGTCAGTGGATGCTAGTAGGAAGTGACAACCCTATCTAGTCTTCGTATTCCACCCTGTGTGTAAGATAAGTTCTTAAAAGGTAGGGCCTCAATACAACATGATGGTACGGTCCGGTTAGAGTTTTGCCCTCTTTCTGATCTATCTCATCGCCTCCTGCAAGAGAAGGGCTGATAAAGACAGTATAACCAGCTTTACCTTGTTAGACATCTTTGCTATATCGAAACTCTCAACCCAGTTATCATAGTCTCCATTGATCCATCATAGGACATATCCATAATTCTAGTTAACTCACTTCTCGTTCCCTGTGGAAAATACGATACCTAAAATACTCCCGGTGAAAGCTACACTTGACAACCGTACGCTTGCGGTCTTTTCCCGTTTGCCACTTCTGGTGTCAACAAGCTTTCTAGCGCTGTTGCTGGGGAACGGTAGTTGTTTTAACTATAACCCTTTGGTCCTATTATCCTTTGTTTGATTTAAACCTTTCCTTCCACATATACATCTATGGATCAAACACCCCTTTTTGAGTATGGTGCTCCAACGGGCGCTAGGTTGGAGGTACCTAGTTCATCTCAGGCCATATTGGACACTCCTTATTAGCTTCGCCCAAGCCTCATAAAGATGGTTCAGAATAAATCTTCTTCTGGGGACGAAGATGAAAATCCCTACACTCATCTACGTGACTTTGAACAATTGTGTTCATGTGTTCACATCCATGGGATGAGGCGAGATACCCTTAAGTGAAAGCTATTTTCATTTTCTTTGACGGGAATAGCCAAACGATGGTACCTTCGCCACATAGATGATGCAAACGGAGAATAGGAAAAGTTACAATCCAAATTCTGCCTATCTTTCTTCCCAATTTATCGCGTTGTTCATCTTCGAATAGAGGCCCTAACCTTTAAACAAAAGGAAGAAGAACCTCTAGGTGCGGCATGGGCCCGTATTTTAGATCTAGTATCATCTGGCCCTGATCTTGCTATAACCGAGCCAACATTGTTATAACACTTTTATGGCGGTCTTAGCAAAGGTTCTACACAACTTCTTGACGTGACTTCTAGGGGAGCCTTCCTGTGTTTATCCATTAGTGAAGGGGAGAGTCTTCTCATGAAGATTCTTCTCATGAAGGACCCATAGAAGGAGAAAAACCAGTCCATAGAAAAGAAATCTCGATTGCCGAATCACCACTATTTCTATCCAAAGATTCTGCCATCGATCCTGAACCACAAATACCACAAATCTCGAAGGAAGAAGAAATCCAACACATAAACCATTCCTTCGAGTTCGAGGCCAACCTCTTATCTGATCTTGCCAGTTTTGGGAATGCCCGGAATTATCCTTTCCAAAAGAGACCTCTCCTTTCTAAACCTCTTATAAATGGATCTCTTCAAAAGCCTCCCAGATCAACATCATCATGCGCCTCGACTTCCCACATGGCACATCAGGGAAAGCTTGGGATTCTTGATGAAGAAATGTTGAGTGAGCTTATAAAAGGAGAACTAAAGTGTTTAGAAGCCAAATCTATCCTCTCCTTCTCTATGCCCACCACTGACTTATCCTACAAACCCATCCTTGATCCTGATGATTCCCCATGTGTTCCTTCATTCAAGTCTTATGATGACCCATTTAATGACTCTGGGAATTCATTAAGACACCTAAGGCATGGAAGCCATGAGAGCCATAAATCTGACCAAGAGGAGCATAGTCAATGGTTAGAGCCTCTATCTACCATTATAAATCAAGAATGGTTGGACGAGGCCGAATCCTCAAAGGAAGTCACTAAAATACCCACACATGTGAGGAGAATATTCTGTCAAGTGTTGGGCATTGATGGTCAAATTTGTTATGATCCTAGCCTCGGGATCAACATCCTTCCTCATTTCCATGTTCTAACATCATCAAAGGATCATCTATCCCAATCACAAAAACACCTTAGAGTCCTCCATGATGTTCTTGTGGTGGTTGATGATCTCAAGATCTTCCTAGATTTCTATATCTTTGACCTTCCTAGACTTTCCTTTCATCTTACTTTTATCGGAAGGCCAATCATGAGAATCTTGGAGAATATTTTAGGAAATGAGAAGCTTGTTCATAGAATAGGTGAAGATTATCTACCCATTTGGTCTTCCTGACCTCTCATCAAAGGGTTAGAATCCAAACCTATTCTTAATCCAAGGGGTGTGCTTATGTCAATCTTGCCAACAGCCATGACCCACTCAAGTTTTGAGGATGACTTGAAATGTCAAGGAAGTGCTCACCCACTCCTTGAAAGGGAGAACAAATCTCCCAAATCAATCCTTCCCTCTACCATCACTACACCCTTGATCTACAACCCCTTCATGCTTCTTGTTTCTAAAATCTTTGCAAGGTTGGTTGTAGATGTGTTTGTCTATCACAAATTTTGCAAATCTCGTAGTGGTTTTGGTCTTGAGGATAGGTTTGAAAATGTTGGAGTTGAAGAGGAAACCGCTTCACCAACATGAGATATGCTTGAAGGTTTCGCAAAGACAAGCTTGTGTCTTAAAAATAAGCACTTTCGGGAGATAACCCGAGCCTATTTCTTTTCTATTAAAGTTTGCTTATTAAAATAAAAATAAAAAAATTAATAAATAATAATAAAATTAATTAATTAAAATTAATTAATTAAAATTAATTTAAAAAATGTGTGTAATAATAGTAATAATAATAATAATAATAAATAAATAAAAATAGAAAACAAAATAAAAATATTTTTAGTTTCCCAAAATTCTAAAAATGAATAAAATGACTTTGTCAAATGAGATTAAGGGGATATTTTTGAAATTGTTCCTTCGGGTATTTTTGTCACTAACTATTTCAGGTTTAAACAAAAAGAACGATGAAGCAAAACACAAGGTATGTCCAACCAAACATTTTTTAATAATGAAGCACATTAAAAAGGAAATTCCGCATCCTAGACTTGGATTTTCTCATTATCAAATGTTGCAAAATCCTAGTATGGGGGGAGTGTATTTCTCTATGAAATTCATGCCATGCTTCATTGTTTAATTTTATTTGGTTGTCTCTACCTTGCTTTCTCTATATACCTTGCTCATCTTGCTAAGTCACATAAATAATAAAAACTACAAAAAAATGCAAATGCTCATCTGGTTCACCATCCATGCTCTTGTCTCTTCTTAAAATGACTCTCTTTATTCTTTCATGCTTCCTTGTTCTTTTATAAGTATGCTTTGGTTTGGGAGTAGAGATCTTGCTTCCAAAAGCTCTTTAAATTAAGCATAGTACTTAGGTTAAATAGCTTTTCTTAATCAAATTAGACATGGTGTCAAGTTTGATTAATGAACCAAAAGTAAACTTTTATGGAATTTGGTTGTACTTTTGGACTAACCCATGCATGATAACTTCCAAAATTTTAGTGGGTAAGTCATGAGATCATTCATAGAGACAAATCAAGGTTTGAGGTGTTATTGAGATAGTCTTGCACATCTTTGCCTCAACCTTGCTAAATCTTTAAAGAATTGGTGAACAATGTTGGAACATCTCTTTCTGTGCTAAAATGTTAAAGCCAACTTTTCTATAGCATAGAAGATGCCCTTCATTTCTATGACAACATTGCCCTTGCTTCAAAATATTTGTGCATTCCTTCAGGTATGTGTTGTCCACTAATCTTTTCCAAGCAATGAATGAAGGAAAGGGTCTGAGTACAACATGATGATTCACAGGAGAAAGACCATTCGTCATCATCATATTTGTGACACATGGAATCGTCATGCTTCAAGATTACGGCTCCGACACCTTTAAAGGTAAATGGTCAATGTCTTAAAGTTTTTCATGAACATGTATCACCTGAGCATGAAATTGACATGATATATTTTGTCCTTAATCCAATTGAGAACTAAAACCTACATGTTTTAATTTCCTGATCATTTTTCGTGTTTGACCTTAGACATAGCCTATACTTAGCCTTATCTTTCACCATGAAAAAGTTGGGCCCATTTGGCCCCAAAACGAGGTCGGCTGACCTCCTCTAGGAGCTTCAGGGCTTGACATCGTAGAACTTGACCTGTTGGACCTTGAATCCTGGTTTGGTCGAGCCAAAACTCACCAAAGTGAGGTCGGCCGACCGGGGTTTTTGCCCTTCAGACATGCACGTTGCTCCTGAGCACTGGACCAACATTCCTATCCTGTTCCAGCACGATATAAGTGGAAATAGAGGCGAAGGACGTTGGATTCTCTCTTCTTAACCTCTCCCTCTCCTTCTTCTTCCTCTTACCTTGTTCTTCTTCACCACCAGTAGAAATTCCATCTCCTCTTGCTTCCCTTCTCACCTTCCTTGACCTCACCATGGATCAACCAAGAAGAAGATCAAAAGAGTGATATGGAAAAGCTCCTACATGTTGTTGCTAAAGAGAGCATTAACAACTTAGAAGAAAGGGTTTCTGATGAGAGAATGGCGCGTCTAGGTCTTGAAGATAGCATTAATGATCTTCACATTATCATTAATGCAAAGCTCAAGTGCTTATCCAAAGCCATTGAGAGAGAGGATCTCCTTACCTCTCCCTCTCCTTAGCCATCCTCTAGAGCCATCAACACAACTTATATCAGGCCTCTGATAGAAGAGAGCATGACAAGATCCTTGTCATCCCTTATGCTAAGGCCACAGGACTTTCTCTCTCTAGTTTCTCCATTGGCACACCTTAGCCCTTCATAGAAACAAGATACTTAGGCATTATAGTATATCACTCATGAATCAAAGAACTTATGCCTAAGCTATCAATGACAAATGAAACTCTTGGTTTTGCTGGTATCTTACCCCAGCAGAACCCCTGCCTTTGATCTCTCTCTATCCTGTGTTATAGTATGCACTAAAACAAGTATGGGGGGTATTGGTCAACACCCCGACATACCTTTTGACTAGATCGACCAAGGAATCATGATGTACACTGTCATGACACGTTCCACGAAAAAATTGGACCTTATCGGCCAATTTTGTGCATCGGCCGGTGCACGTTCGGGGCCAAACAACAAAATTGATAGAGCAGAAGAACATTCAGAAGGTAAGATATCTATTTCAGGGACCGAAGTGGCGAAACGGCTCCGAAGTGGGGTCGGCCGACCCCACCAAATATCCCCAGGCCCACCAGCCAGCATCCATGCAATATCCTCATCAACTCTGACTGGTTTGCCACATCTCCTTCCCTTTTTATTTTATATTTTTATTTGCTTAACTCATTTCCCTTATAAAAATAAAAAAAAATAAAAATAAAAATTTCATTTCTTCATGAAATTAATTGCATAGTTTATTTCCTTTTAATATTGAATAAAAACAAGAAGTTCGCATTTGAAATTAAAATTTGAAAAGTGACATGATCTATGACGTTCCGAGGCTAAAAGCGTCATAAAGATGAATTCTTGCTTTTGCTTACGCTAGTGGAAAATATCTTGATAGGAAACCATATTGACTAAGTTGTTGATCAATGAGATATACGTTCTCGGCTCATGATTCATACCCTGTCTATTTAAAGTACTTGGAGATTAATTTTTGAAAACATCATAAAACCATAATGTCACTACTCCTTTATAGTGAGAAATTTCTACCAAAGCCATATATGTTTATACATGATCAAAAACCTTCCTCATATGCTTCTTGTATTTGCTTTGAGTTTGGTCAAACCTTGTTGACCGTTGTTGAGAATTTTGTCATAGTTCAAAGATCAAGATCACGTACACACCACATATAAATACTGCTTCTACACTGGATGTACGCAAAACATTTCATTTACTTGTTCCATGATCATCCAATAAATACTCCAGAAATATATTATGATCTCTCTCAAATTCTTCAAAAAAGATATGGCTATCAAAAATGATGATGAGCAAAAAAAATATAGCCATATCTCAAACAAATCATAAAGTTAGAGAGATCATACATAGTAAAGGAGTACAATAAAGTCCACTATCATTTTTCATACACATGCACATCTTGATCTAGGATTATGACATTTTTCTCCTTGGATCCTTGTTTTGACTTTACAACAGGTTCTATGGGGATGCGATGTGTGCAAAGAGCGGGACTAATGCCCTTGAGATCTTGAAGGGAATAGCCTAAGACTAATTTATGCTTTTCTAGGACAACGAGGAGCTTAAAAGACTCTTTAGGAGAGAGTTTGTCACTAATGATCATAGGGGCCTCACGATCGTCATTTAGAAAGACATATTTTAAACCAGCAGGAAGGGGTTTAAGTTCTATAGAGGGCTTGGATGGAGGCTTTGATTTCTCCAGATCTATGGTTCCTTCTAGATTGTCTTCTTCTTGGATGAAATCTTCAGCATCTTCTTCTAGATTAGGATGAGAGGATTATAGAAGAGATGCAACCATTACTTCCTCTATGGGGTCAGATTTTGGGAGTGATTCCATCATGGTGTTTATGGAGTTGGTTAGCGGAATCGAGAGCTTGATGCTGCTCCCAAGATGACCCTTATGGCTTCCATCAAGAGATCCATCAAGAAATCTCATGAGTGGATGCCCAATTAACAAATCAAATTTCTCTATATCAAATATGAAGAAATTTAAGAGGATATTGACTTTGTTAATTAGCATAGGAATGGTCTGTGCGATCCCACACTCTCAATCAATTGTCCTGAAGGAAGCTTCATAAACTTATTGGTTGGAGTTAGAGTTACATCACCTAGGAGAGAATTAGCTAATGACTTAGACATAACGCTTACTCCTACGGCAGGATCATAAAGAGAGTCTAATTTTACTCTTTTTATTTTGGCAAGGAATGGTTGTGGAGGAAGAAAGGATTCGAATTGGCTCGAATGAAGATTCGGCCTCTTCTAACCACTCATTGCTCATGATAGAAGCTAGCTCTTGAACCGTCTCCTGGAGGTAAACTTCCTCTAGGCGACTAGGAATATGAAGATTAGGAGCTTTTCGAGCAGAAGACTTCTTTTGCACAGATTGATTCAAGGTATATCCAAAATCAGAAAATAAATCAGCCTCGATATCAAAAGGGAATTCCAAGGGTTGAATTTCTTCTTCCCTTGGTGGTTCAGGTTCGATAGCAGGATCTTGGGATGTAGAAGGAAGAGTTTCGACTATCGATGTGGCTTATATTTTAGGTGCTGGTTTTTGTTCTTCATCGGGTCCTTCATCATAAACGTTAGTATAGGGGGTGTTTTCAAGAATCTTCATGAGAAGACTCTTCCCTGCACTAACGGGTAAACACAGGAAGGCTTCCCCGAAAGTTATGTCAAGAAGTTGTGCGGAATCTTTGCTAAGACCGCCATAAAAGTGTTGTAACAATGTAGGCTCGGTTATAGCAAGATCAGGGCCGGATGATGATATATCTAAAATACGGGCCCATGCCACACCTAGAGGTTCTTTCTCCTTTTTTTAAAGGTTAGGACCTCTATTCGAAGATAAATAACATGGGAGATAGGGAAGAAAGCTAAGCAAAATTTGGATTGCAATTTTTCCCATTCTCCGTTTGCACTATCTACGTGGCGTACCATCGTTTGGCTATTCCCGTCAAAGAGAACGAAAATAGCTTCCACTTAAGAGTACCTCGCCTCATCCCTTGAATGTGGACACATGAACACAATTGTTCAAAGTCACGTAGGTGTGTGTAAGGATTTTCATCTTCGTCCTAGAAAAAGGTTTTTCTTGAACCATCGCTATGAGACTTGGGCGAAGCTCATAACAAACGACCAGAATGGCTGAGATGATTTAGGTGGCTACAAGCTAGCGCCTGTTGGACCACCATATTCAAAGAGAGGTGTTTGATCCATATGTGTATGTGGAAGAGAATAAAACCAAACAAAGATAAAATAGGACCAAAAGGTTCTAGTTCAGATAGCTAAAGTTCCCCGCCAACGGCGCCAGAAAGCTTGTTGACACCAAAGGTGGCAAATGGATAAAAGACGGCAAGCGTACAGTTGTCAAGTGTAGCTTTCACCAGGAGTATCCCAGGTATCGTATTTTCCTCACGGAATGAGAAGTGAATTAACTAGGAATAAGGTTATGTCCTATGATAACTTGGTTGATAGGTTCACTATAGCAAAGATATCTAACAAGGCAAAGCTGGTTATACTGGCTTTATCAGCCCTTCTCTTGTAGGAGGCGATGGGATAGATCCGTAAGAGATAAAACTCTGACCGGACCGTGCCATCATGTTGTATTAAGGCCCTACCTTTTAAGAACTTAACTCACACATGTGGTGGAATAAAAAGACTAGATAGGGCTGTCACCACCTACTAGCTACCACAAACAATCCGTGTGATAAGCGGTTTACAAAGGCAAGATTAAGTTTAACCTTGGCCTAAGATTAAAGCACTTCATTCAGAGCAAAGCGATGAACAAGCACAAAAAGTTGTATAATAGCTAAACCGGATTTAGAATATTAAATGCTATAAAGAACTCGGAAGAATCACTTACAAGTGTTGAACTTACAAGAGACTCGCATCCGCTGAGGTGCAGCTCTGAAGAAGATTCCCGACAGGCCCGGGGCTTTCTCCAGAAGACTTCCTTCAATCTCCTCCAACTAGCATAGCACTACCGCAGAGCTCCGCTAAGCTAAGTAGTTTCTCCAATGAGTCATGAATGATAAGGGAGCTCCAGGGGGTATTTATAGGTAGAGGTGGAGTAGCGGCTACTCCAGTGCCACGTCAGCGATCTAGGGAGCTTCAATCTTGAGCCTTTGGATCCACCGCCTTAGAACTGCCTCAGAATGGAGGGCTCTGATCTCCAACATGTGTTAAATGCGTGGGGAAGTCGACAGGAGCTTGGAGGGGCATTTTTGGTATCGGCTGACCACCCCTATGGAGTGTGGGCCATGCCTCAGACTTCTATAAGGTACCCCAATGGTCAGGGACCAAGTGGGGGGTGGTGGCCCCAATAATGTATCGGTCGACCCCCCTGGGGTCTTAGGCCCACCACCTCCTTCTAGAATGTGGTCCCACTTGTCATGGAGTTCATTTGATCCTTCTGAGATGTTTGTCGCGTTTGTTTCCTTGATGTGGGCCCATGGATCCATGTGAAGTGAATATGAGCCATTGGGAGAAAGCACAAGTTGATCCAAGGGTGGAGGATCACTTGGGAGTGCTTCTCCTGAATCATGGCTAGAGTGGGAGGCTGGTGGGCCCATGGTGGTGTCGGTCGACCCACTATGTGGGTCCCACTAGCCCACTTTGCTCCATTTCTTCTAATTCTACATCAAATACTTCATGGACATGTGGAACTTGTTATTTTATATAATATGCTCATGATATGCTTGTCTTCCTTCTATTCTGAGGTTGTTGACGGTATTTTGATGGTGACAAAAATGGGTCATTCTTACCGTCAACACTAGTCATAAATATGTTTTTATAAATAATGATCAAGATTCTTTAGTGATCATATGTGATAAACTATCTGAAGAAGAATCTTTGCGATATTCACTCCAAGACCTTAAAGGCATTAGCCCTGTTCTTTGCACCCTTCGCATCCCAACTGATCCAAAAATTGCACCATCTAGAGAGCCCCAACATAGGCTTAATAATGCAATGAGAGAGGTTGTTAAGCAAGAGGTTTTAAAGCTATTGCATGTTGGGATCATTTATCCTGTGCCGCACAGTGAGTGGGTAAGTCCTGTTCAAGTTGTTCCTAAGAAAGGTGGTATGACCATTGTTAGAAATGAAAGAAATGAATTAATCCCTCAGAGAACTATCACGGGTTGGCATATGTGCATAGACTATAGAAAATTAAATGAAGCTACAAAGAAAGATCATTTTCCGCTACGCTTCATTGATGAAATGTTAGAGCATTTGGCTAACCACTCATTCTTTTGTTTTCTTGATAGTTACTCTAGATACCACCAAATTCCTATTTATCATGAGGATCAAAGCAAAACCACTTTTACATGTCCATATGGAACTTATGCTTATCATAGAATTTCTTTTGGATTATGTAATGCACCTGCTTCTTTTCAAAGATGCATGATGTCTATATTTTCTGATATGATTGAAGAAATCATGGAAGTTTTCATGGATGATTTTTCTATTTATGGAAAAACTTTTGATGATTGTCTTGAAAATTTAGATAAGGTTTTGCAAAGATGTGAAAAAAAGCACTTAGTCCTTAATTGGGAAAAATGTCATTTTGTGGTTAGAGAAGTAATAGTTCTTGGACACTTAGTGTTAGAAAGGAGTATAGAGGTAGAGAAAGCTAAAATTGAAGTTATTCAACAACTACCTTCACCTGTTAATATAAAAGAAATCCAAAGATTTCTTGGTCATTGTGGTTTTTATCGTTGATTTATAATAGTTTTTTCACATATTGCTAGACCACTAACTAGTTTGTTAGCTAAGGATGTTCCTTTTGAATTTGTTGACGCATGTTTGAAATCTTTTAAGATTCTTAAAGAAGCGCTCATCTATGCACCAATCATTTAACCCCCTGATTGGTCTTTACCGTTTGGAATTATGTATGATGCTAGTGATTATGCTGTGGGGGCAGTTTTGGGACAAAGATAAAATGCATCATGCAATTGCCTATGTTAGAAAAACTATGTCATGAGTACAACTTAATTATGCAACTACTAAAAAAGAACTCCTAGCTATTGTTTATGGTATTGATAAATATAGATCTTACATAGTAGGAGCAAAAGTATTTGTTTACACTCGTCATGCTGCTTTAAAATATTTGCTCACTAAGAAAGATGCTAAACCTCGTTTGATAAGATGGATTCTACTACTCGAAGAATTTGATTTGGAAATAAAGGATAGAAAAGGAGTAGAGAATCCTGTTGCTGACCACTTGTCTAGAATATGTTTTGAGAATTCGCAGGAACAACCTATTAATGATTCACTGAGGGACGACATGTTATTCAAGGTAACAAAATCAGACCCTTGGTACACGAATATTGTCAACTTTATGGATGTAGGTCATGTACCACCAGAGGAGAATAAAAGAAGGCTTATATATGAAAGTCATCTCCACATGGGATCCACTGTACCTCTTCAGAGTCTACGCTGATGGCTTGCTCAGAAGATGTGTACTTGCGGAAGAAGGCGTCCAGATCATTTAGAAATGGCATTCATCACCCTATGGAGGACATTATGAGGCATTTCGCACTCATGCAAAAATTTGGTAGAGTGGATTCTTTTGGCCAACCATGTATGAAGACAGCAAAGATTTTGTCCGGAGATGTGGATTATGTCAGAGGCATGGGAACATCAATTCACGAGATGCCATGCTACTCACCAACAATCTCCAGGTAGCTCTTTGATGTTTGGGGAATTGATTACATGGGATCATTTGCGAAGTTGAAGAATTGCGAATACATCTTGGTGGTAGTGGACTATGTATCCAAGTGGGTAAAAGCCATGCCATGCAAGTTAGCTGATTCAAGGCATTCCAGGAAGATGTTCTAAGAAATAATATTTCCAAGATTTGGAACTCCAAGGATGGTAATAAGTGATGGAGACAGTAAATGAAATGGGAAAGTATGGAAAGATCAGTTACCTGAAGGTCCTACCGAAATGCATACAAGACACCATTGGGCATGTCACCATATCACTTGGTATATGGGAAGACTTGCCACTTACTGGTAGAATTAGAGCACAAGGCTCACTAGGCTATCAAACGTTGTAACATGGATTTGAGGATGCTGAAGAGAAGAAAAATGCAATTATCAGAGTTAGAAGAATGGAGAGAAAAAGCTTATCACAATTCAAAGATCTATAAAGAAAGAACCAAGCAATGGCATGATAAGAGAATGAAGAAGAAGAAGTTTGCACTCGGAGACAAGGTATTACTTTTCAATTCTAGGGTCAAATTATTTAGATTCAGAAAATTACGAAGCAAGTGTGAAGGACCATTCACGGTGGTAAATGCATCATCACATGGAGCGATGACTCTACAATCACACGAAGGTACATTATTCAAGGTAAAAGCTCACCGTCTCAAACTTTTTCTAGAACCTTCTAGACCACCTGAGGTAGTTGATGATCTTAATTTTAGAATTTTACCTTAATATGCAACTACCATTCTTCGTAACAAACTAAAAGGGAAACATTATCTATCGAGATTTGAACGGACCATAGAGCCACCATAGAAAAAGGGCACCTAGAGGGGATGCCAGGTGGGGCCGGCTGACCCTATAGGGTGCCAAGCGGCCACCCATCTCCGCCTCTCGGGATGTTTTGAATCCCCATAATCTTCTACTTCCTTTCTTGATCTTATCCCGTCGGTTTAAATGAAAATTTTCTTTTAGTTTGTACAAATGCCTATCTAGGTAGATCTTACCCCTACTGCTGAAACCCACTATAAATATGCATCCATACCTCCTTCATTCTCATCCCATCAAAGCCTCTTCATCTCTCTAGTTAAACTCTTCCTAGTAGATAGCTCCCATGGTCGGCAAGGAGTTGGTCGTGTTTGGTGCAACCTAAGCAAGAAGGAGGACTCGCTAGCCATCATTCCTGCTTAGCCCAAACCTCTTGCCGTCATTCCACCAAAGCTCCTAGCCGAAGTACCTTCGCGCTGACGCCATGAGCAAGCCTACCATGTCCAAGAGCTTCCTGCTCTACCATCACCTCCAGCAAGGATGTTACTAGAAGACTCACCGCGAGGATCGTGGATCGCTCTTCCTCAGGGTGCTAAATTGCTACCCCTGAAGGAGAACGAGAAGCTCACATCCGTCAAGTTTAACAAGTTCAGGGACATTACTTGTGCAAAGTATGTGTCAACTCGTCCATCTTTTGAAGGAGTTCGTGCGACCTCAATCCAAGTCCGCTACACCAAGCCCAGACTAGAACCAAAGGGATCTGCTCCCACGCTTACAAATGCACCCAAGCACCCTAGAACCACCATTGCTATGATAGAGGAGAGAATCAACTCGCTCTCTAATTCCATCAACTCTCTTCAGTCAGAGAGTAGGCTTAGAATTTCAACCATGAGCACTTTGAGCAAGCTTATAGAAATCAATGTGAAAGAAATTGCTAAGCTGAAGAAGAGCAATGATCAGCTTAGAGGCATAGTCCTGCCAAACAACAACGCTTAGTTATCCTTGTAATAGGGCACGCTTAGTTAAAGTTTATCATTGTTAACACCGTATTTTGGCACGACCAAGTAAATATGGGTGGGTCCTGATAACAGAAAGAATATACCGAACAGGTATACCCTGAAGGTTGGTTAGGGAAACCGACTCGAAGAAGATTACGTGTATCGACTGTTGTGAGATACGCATGGTGGGCTTCGCTAAGATTGGGACCCAAGTCATTTGAGTTTCCTTATTTCGGCCAGTGGTCAGGAGAGAAGGGTTAGCGCTATAGTCTATAAATAGCGAGGTCAGAGAAGTTGTAGAAGACATCGAATCAATCAAACACATAACTTAGTTTATTCCGGCCACTAGCCAACCCTAGGAGTAGGAGTAGAGTAGATTTCAGTGAACCTTCGATGGAACGGGTTGCATCAACCAGATCGACCTCCTGTTTGCTTGTAAGTTTAGCCTTGGTTCATGTCTCGTTTGTACGGCTGTATTGTGTAACTCGTGCAAGCTCGATATGAGCTAGTTATCAGTTTGAATCTATTGTTCATGGGGCTGCATTGCTTCAATCTCACATGAATCGTGGCATCAAGATAGTTATCGGCTCTATTAGATTGACAATCTAATAGATACATTAAGTTATCAATATTGTTTGTTATGTATTGTTCAATCTATTGCTACAATATCTTGCCCAATCTGAACTAATGGATTGGCCTGTGCTTTATTCTCCATCTAGATCTATTGTCTCTCATGTTTTTACTCTTATACTTACCGAGGCAGTAGATCTAAGATCTTATTGGCTAATCCTTTGGTTGCGGTTGTCACATGTTGCGGGTTCGAGACATACGTTCAGTAGTTAGATCAGTTTGAGAGTGGATGGATCTAGTTCAACATATGTGGTACGGCTGCATCTACCGGACCCCACTGCCACGTGTGTTGGGTTATGTCTGTCCAATCTTATATCCGTCTGAGGCCAAGCGTATGGATCTTGTTCAAGCCTCATGGATCCCATATCGGCTGACATAGCCGATTTGGTTGTGCTTCATTCATACGATGCATGTGCTTTATCGTCTTAAGCTAGATCTATTAAGTGTATTGGACGTGGCTTGGCTTGTTTACTTTTATGGCTGCATGAAAACACCCCAATGCAAGTAAATGAGTCAAGTTATCGGGTTAATTGTCATCATGGCAGCATGGGAACACACCTCTGTTGATGGTTAATCTTTATCCGATAAACTTAGTAGATTTGGTAGTCTAATGTCGATAATGTTACATGTGTCACACATTTACCTTACTCTTATCATATGATCGACTAATCATACACTTTATGCATGATATCTTGTGAAAGCCGTTTATATATTATCATTATGCTTTATACTGTTTGGAGTTGACTCTTTAGTCAATATCCTTCACTCATTGGCTAT
Source organism: Microstegium vimineum (assembly GCA_022036555.1). Lineage (NCBI taxonomy): Eukaryota > Viridiplantae > Streptophyta > Magnoliopsida > Poales > Poaceae > Microstegium > Microstegium vimineum. Next base: position 24,500,787 of record CM039121.1, on the reverse strand, counting down.
GTGAGAGTCGCACATCAATGGAACTGTCTAGCAACAACCGGCAGGTTCCATAATTTGATGTTTCACTTCCTTGTCAATTGCAGGTCAAATTTACTGGCACGCTAGAGATCAATCCCCGAAGTGGCCTGAGATGATTTAGAGGTTTAGGAGATCAAGCTCTGCTACTGCACGGTCTCCATAGGCCTTGCGCGGTACTGATGCTAGAAGACCCCATTTTTGGCGTCAACAATCATTTTTAGTCAGTTTTATCGTCGTCTTAGTTAAAGCAAGTCATTTAGCTCAATTCTTTAGAATGTTTGCTTAATCATGAATAAAGTGTCGTATTATTTTTAATGTCTTTGTTCTCTACTCTACTCTCTATTTTTGGTATGTCTATTTTGTCTCCACATGTTGCGTAGAAAAGAATATAGGAAAAACAAGTGTGGGGGAGACACACCACGACCACGTAACAAAATTCGCTCAGGAAATGAATGCAATTCGGAAGAAAATCAAACAAAGATCACGTTCAAAAAAGTAGGACCTGAGGAGCCTCAGTAGAGGGCAGCCCAGCCCCACATATGGCTAGCCGGCCCACCTCCTTGGCCTCTCTTGGCCCACTTTGTCCATGGTCAGGTTTGAGTTACATATTTTATAAATACATATATTTCATTTATCATTTTGATCTGAATTGAAAAATGCTTTTAATTGATAAATAGATGATTTAATAATCTTGCATAATACTTTTCCCGTAAGTCATGTTACAATTCATTCAAAAAGATATCATGGTTTGAGAATAAGATATATAGTAAGATATCAAAACTTGATTCCTGATGTCTTGTCTATGGAGCGTTTATTTTTGCACTTTAAATTCTAAAACCTTTGAAAGATTGAAAGTTGAGTAATTTGCTATGCTCCTATGATCAGAATTAATTTTAATAAAATAATAAATGCTTCATATGTTTGAATCATCCTTTTCAGAAGAATTGTAAGGGGCTATATAAAAGTATGTGAAAATAATTCATGCCAAAAGATGCATGGGAGAAAATAGAGGGAATTAAAAAGGGACAAAAGTCTGACACGCCCTCAAGAGGAATTAAAAAGGGACAACTATCCGACATACCTCTGAAAAAGAAAGAAAGAGAGAGCCCATACTTCTCAGAACGAGAGGATGACAACATAAGAAGAAATAATACTAGAAGAATGATTACAATTAAAGTATTCTGATATAAGGAAATAGCAGAGTATATTCTTACATCTTTTGTAGGGGTTCTTTTTGAAAATTTTACAAAACTCTCCAAAGACTTGATTGAAAGAAGAAAGTAATCTATTCAAGCTATTCTATTCATCAATCACTTAAGATTCATGGTATACATTTTGAATGACTTGGGATAGTCCTATGATAAGTATTATCTTCAAGTTATGTTTTAAATTTTATATTTCTCTTAACCAACCTTTTCTCGAGGACGAGTAAAAGCCTAAGTGTGGAGGAGCTTGTTGACGGTCATTATCGTATAATATAAACCGTCAACCTTTCTCACAAAGAACTAGAATATTAGGAAACATAGGGTTACTACTAACAAATTCCATGAGTTTTCGTGATTTATTATTTTCCAGGGAGTTATTCAAAAAAGACGAAAAGAGGGATCTAATTGCAATAAATTGAGGAAACTTGACGCCAAAGGAAGCGTGTGCGAGAATACTCAGGAAGCATCCAGAAACCATATGAAGCGGGGCCTGAGAGCCTGATAGGTGGGGCACTGGCCGGCCGGCCACCTACTATGGGAAGTCTCCACGACCTTCTAGAGTGTTCCACCACCGCCTTCGAGGAGTCATCTCGGTCCTACATTAAGTCAGTTTGATCTAACAGCTGTCGTTCATCCCACCAGGCTATAAATAGAGCCCTGTACCCCCTCCCCCTAGAGGCAAGCCAGATCTAGAGCTCAAGAGCATGAAGCCCTAATTTCCTATCTTGTAGATCTAGGTCAGCAATCAAGAGAGATTAGTTCTATCTACAGCTAGTTTTGTTTAGAGATTAGAGATATAGAGTTGGTGAGTAGAGTTCTGGAGGAGTTCTAGCCTATCGGTGCTTCTTCATCGCTGTATTCTCTGGGATCAAGTCCTCTCGCCCAGGATTTGCATTCTAAGATACCTTGATATTCAACTTATGGTTCAAGTAAGCAACATTGTTCTTATTGCTTTATTGTTTGCAACTCTTCTTGATTGCTTTGATCTTGATAGCTTCTTGATTGAAGTAGTAATTCGTAGTGTAGGCATGGTGCCTAGCCTAGGTTTACTTGTGAATGTCCCCTGATTATCTGGATAATGGTAGCTCGCGAAGGTGACTTTATAGCTTCATTGATTCCTTTGTAGTCTATTTACCGAAATAGGTTTGATAGGCATTTAGGTGCTTGGTAGGGGAGAAGTCTGTTTTTGTTCCTATTTATGTCATCGCCCTTAAAGATCATAAAAGACATAGCATACCTAGTGACCAGATTAGATAGTGCTTGGTTCTTTCTGCTCGTATTGTTAATTTCTATGCTTGAATGTGCTTTGGGTTAAGTTTATAGATGTTGATGCCAAGAATGTCATACTTTTACATACTCAAAACTGTCAACAAAGGACCATTTTGGGAACCGAATAAGCAAAGAAGAAATGATTTTGGTTCAAATAACTTGGTTCCACATGTACATGTCCTCTATTTGAATGTAGGCAAAAAATGTCATGATTTGGAGCCCAACTTGATATATTTCCAAGTATGGCAAATGTGCATAGTCAATACACAAGAATGATGGACATTACCTCCAGAAGCTACCTGCAAAAGATGAGCTGATTTGGCCACAAAAGCACATCGGCCGATATGCTTATGGGCCCAATAGCCACGACCCTTGCATAGTAGAGTCCACACCTATCAAGGAGGTCCCACGCCAAAGGGGAGGTCCAAAGCCCTCTAAAGCCGGTCGATCGATCGGGCCAAGAGACCCAAAGGCCACCACTAAGTCCCCTGACTAGTGGGGACACCTTTTAGAAGAAGGAGGATGTCCCCACCTGTTAGGGGCATATTGGCCGACCCCCTATAGGTGCTCCTGAACATCACCGAAGTCCCCACCGCCTTCCTACATGCCTCCATGCATCAACTTCATCTCCACATTTGATCTAAGGCAGTGGAAAGGTTCGTTTGATCCTACAGAGCATGATGGAGATGGCGTGGATCGCTGACGTGGCACTGAAGTAGCCCCTACTCCACCTCCTACTATAAATACCCCCGTAGTCCTTCTGTTGACACCAGAAGTGGCAAATGGATAAAAGACCGCAATCGTACGGTTGTCAAGTGTAGCTTTCACCGGGAGTATTCCAGGTATCGTATTTTCCAAAGGGAACGAGAAGTGAATTAACTAGGAATCAGGTTATGTCCTATGATGACACAAGGGAGACTATGATAACTAGGTTGAGAGGTTCACTATAGCAAAGATATCTAACAAGGCAAAGCTGGTTATACTGGCTTTATCAGCCCTTCTCTTGGAGGAGATGATGGGATAGATCAGTAAGAGATAAAACTCTGACCGAACCGCGCCATCATGTTGTATTGAGGCCCTACCTTTTAAGAACTTATCTTACACACATGGTGGAATACAAAGACTAGATTGGGCTATCACCACCTACTAGCTACCACAAACAATCCGTGGGATAAGCGGTTTACAAGGGCAAGATTAAGTTTAGACACCACGTCTACACTAATCTCACTACTTTATCCTTGTCCTAAGATTAAAGCACTTTACTTAGAGCAAAGCGATGAACAAACGTGAAATGTTGTATAACAGCTAAACCAGATGTAGAATATTAAATGCTATAAAGAACTCGGAAGAATCACTTACAAGTGTTGAACTTACAAGAGATTCGCATCCGCTAAGGTGCAGCTCCGGAGAAGATCCAAGGAGCTTCAATCATGAGCCTTTGGATCCACCACCTTAGAACCGCCTCAGGATGGATGGCTCTAATCTCCAAAATGTGTTATATGCGTGGGGGAGTCGGCTATTGACACCAAAGGTGGCAAGTGGGAAAAGACCGCAAGCTTACGGTTGTCAAGTGTAGCTTTCATCAGTAGTATTCCAGGTATCGTATTTTCCACAGGGAATGAGAAGTGAGTTAACTAGGGATATGGATATGTCCTATGATGGATCAAGGGAGATTATGATAACTGGGTTGAGAGGTTCGATATAGCATAGATATCTAACAAGGTATAGCTGGTTATACTGGCTTTATTAGCCCTTCTCTTGCAGGAGGCAATGGGATAGATCAGAAAGAGGACAAAACTCTAACCGGACCGCACCATCATGTTGTATTGAGGCCCTACCTTTTAAGAACTTATCTTACACATGTGGTGGAATACAAGGACTAGATAGGGCTGTAACTTCCTACTAGCTACCACAAACAATCCATGCGATAAGTGGTTTACAAAGGTAAGATCTAGCCTAGACACCACGTCTACACTATTCTTACTACTTTAACCTTGGCCTAAGATTAAAGCACTTTACTTAGAGCAAAACGATGAACAAGCGTGAAAAGTTGTATAACAGCTAAACCAGATTTAGAATACTAAATGCTATAAAGAACTCAGAAGAAGTCACTTACAAGTGCTAAACTTACAAGAGACTCGCATCCGCTGAGGAAGAACTCCGGAGAAGATTCCCGATAGATCCGGGGCTTTCTCCAGAAGAATTCCTCACTCTCCAACTAGCATAACACTACTAAAGAGCTCCGCTAAGAGACTAGAGAGTAGTATTTCTCCAATGAGGCATGAATGATAAGGGAGCTCTAGGGGTCTATTTATAGCTAGAGGTGGAGTAGGGGCTACTCCGGTACCACGTCAGCGATCCGCGTCACCTTCATCAGCCACCGTAGGATCCAACCGACCTCAAAACCGCCTTAGGATGGATGGTGATGATTTCCAGCATTTGGGGAGTGAGTGAGGCGGTTGAGGGAATTGGAACCGCCATAGGGGTGGTCGGCTGACCCCCCTACTGGCCTGTGGGCCCTCTCTGCTCCTTCTAGATGGTGTCCCACTGGTCAGGGACCAAGTAGGGGCCTGGTGGGCCCATCTATAGGTTAGCCGACCCCCTTATGGGGTCCCTGGACCACCTCTATCTTCTGTATACTGGTCCCACTTGTCATATGCGTTGGATGTTTGTTCTGAGTTGATTTGTCACGCTAATCTCCTTGATGTGGGCCCATTGATCCTTGTGATGTAAATCTGAATCGTTGAGAGGAAGCACACTTGGATCCAAGGGGTAGAAAGTACTTTGGAGAGTGTTACCTTGATCATGGGGGCTTGGGAGGCCTAGTGGCCCCACAGGGAGGTCGGCCAACCCCCTAAGTGGGCCCACTGGCTCCCAAAAGTCCCCATTTGTCATTACCTGCACTCAAATAGTCAAGGGACATGTGGAACTAGTTATTGGGTAAAATATGTTCATGGTATGCTTATCTTTCTTCGAATATGAGGATATTGATGGTATTTTGATGGTGACAAAATGGCTCATTTTTACCGTCAACATCGGCAGGAGCTTGCAGGGTTATTTTGGGTATAGACCGCCCCCCTATGGAAGGTGGGCCTTGCCTCAGTCTTCTAGAAGGTGCCCCACTGGTCAGGGACCAAGTAGGGTGGTGATGGCCCAATAGTGTATCGGCCAACCCCCCTAGGGGTCTCAGGCCCACCACCTCCTTCTAGAGGGTTGTCCCACTTGTCATGGAGTTCATTTGATCCTTCGGAGAATTTTTGTCACGTTTGTTTCCTTGATGTGGGCCCATGGATCCATGTGAAGTGAATATGAACCATTGGGAGAAAGCACAAGTTGATCCAAGGGTGGAGGATCACTTGGGAGTGCTTCTCCTGGATCATGGCCAGAGTGGGAGGCTAATGGGCCCATGGTGGTGTCGACCGACCCACTATGTGGGTCCCACTAGCCCATCTTACTCCATTTACTCTAGTTCTGCATCAAATACTTCATGGACATGTGGAACTTTTTATTTCATATAGTATGCTCATGATATGCTTGTCTTCCTTCTATTTTGAGGCTGTTGACGGTATTTTGATGGTGACAAAATGGGTCAATCTTACCGTCAACACCTTCACTCTCAACTCATGACACATTGGAGGAAACCACTCTCTAGTAGCTTTAGTGAAACTCTAGTGCTATGCTAGTTGGAAGAGAGTGAGGAGAGTTAGGAGGAGTGTCGGGCCTGTCTGGCGTCTTCTACGAGTTGTACCTCAGCAGATGCGATCTTCTTGTAAGTTAACACTTGTGAGTAATACATCCGAGTTCTCTATAGTATTTGATCTTCTAATTCTGGCATAGCTGTTATACAACTTTTTGCGCTTGTTCATCGCTTTACTTTAAGTAGAGTGCTTTATCCTTTAGCTGGGGTTAAATTAGTAAGAATAGTGTAGACGTGGTGTCTCGACTAGATCTTGCCTTTGTAAACCGCTTATGGCACGGATTGTTTGTGGTAGCTAGCAGGTGGTGACAACCCTATCTAGTCTTTGTATTCCACCATGTGTGTAACATAAGTTCTTAAAAGGTAGGGCCTCAATACAACATGATGGCACGGTCTGGTAGGAGTTTCATCTCCTACTGATCTATCCCATCACCTCCTACAAGAGAAGGGCTGATAAAGCCAATATAACCATCTTTGCCTCGTTAGATATCTTTGCTATAACGAACCTCTCAACCCAATTATCATAGTCTCCTTGTCTCATCATAGGACATAACCTTAATCACTAGTTAATTCACTTCCCGTTCCCTATGGAAAATATGATACCTAGAAGACTGCCGGTGAAAGCTACACTTGACAATGGTATGCTTGCGGTCGTTTACCCGTTTGCCACTTCTGGTGTCAACAAGCTTTCTGGCGTCTTTGCCGAGGAACGGTAGCTGTTTAACTAGAACCTAGTGGTCCTATTTATCATTGTTTTATCTTTCTTTTCATTTTATCCTTTTCACACCATGAACCAATCATCCATCTCTCAACTTACGTCTCCAAAGGGCCATAGTTTGGATTCACCACCATCATCACAACCCATCCTTTCACCTAGATATGAGCTTCGCCCTAGCTTCATAGCCAAAGTTCGGGAACAATCTTTTTCTGGTGATGAAAATGAAAATCCTTACACTTAGCTACGTGACTTTGAACAATTGAGTTCATGTGTCCACATCCAAGAGATGAGGCAAAGTACCCTTAAGTGGAAGCTATTTCCATTTTCTTTGACTGGAATAGCCAAACGATGGTACTTTCGCCACATAGATAGTGCAAACGGAGAATGGGTGTTGACACAAAATGTGATGCACTATGCCCAACACACAACAAGCCGGAAAGCGTAGCTTCAATCGGGTGGCCGGGTGTTTCGGAGTCCGGAAACGTGCCAGTCAGTTTGACCTGAAACTAACAAGGGATGAAAATTATTAGATATAAAACTGGAACATGCCGGATGAGACCAGATAGTTCCATATATACGACCCTGAATCCACTTACGACGACATATAGCTATAGAAGCTATCTGCCAACAAGTTTTATAGATCATTCGGCTAAAACAAACAATGAGTACGTATGGACGAATCATAATTAACTATGAGTTAAAGCATAACCAAGCTCGGCAAATCCAATCGAGTTGGGGTCCATGATGAAGGAACATATAAGAAAACACGATTAAACTAATCTAAAGCATGCGTCTGCCAATCTAGATCTAAACTAATTCGGCTACTATGACCATGAGATCCATTCGTATGAACAATATGATTAACTATTAAAACAAGAATAGATCTATAAGAAAAGATAAAGCCGAACCGTATCAATCTAGATTGGGCAAAAGAGTGTTACAAATATATAACAAATATAAAACATGCAACACGTAGCAACTTTATGAATCTACTAGATCTTGCCAAATCTAATAGAGTCGATAACTATATTGCTTTTGCTAAGCATATCGAGCAAGCACCTGCCGCACGGTGTGTACTCATAAACGAAACATTAGCGAAGACATCTTGATTGTCAAGCAAAGATCCGCCGCATGATCATTGAAAACAAACAATACTACTTGCATCAACATCTAAATCCACCGCATGATACTAGACATGATAGCAAAGTTGTCGGGACTTATGAAGGTCAACGGATCCATGATTCCTCTCGAAGAACTCGACGACACGACAAAGGACTCGAAGTTGGCACGGGGCCGGTTGTATTGTATTGGTTGTGAACAGTTTTTACAATGGCCAAAGGTTCATATTTATACCCTGGACATGACATGAGTCCTAAAAGGATACGACTACAAATATTAAAGGAAAAACACGACACTTCTAACCCTAGTCTTTCCTTTGGAGTCTTCATTTCCTTAATCGTCGTGATGTCTGTTGCTTGATTTGGCTCTCACTTGCCGTTTTTATTGCTCCTTCAACAGAAAACCACCCCTTCTCAGAATAGCCGACCGCACGATCATTTGCCGAATCTTTGGAGATTAACCGACCACACAGACACTTGCCGAATTGCTCCAAAACTAGCCGACCGCATGGATACTTGCCGAATGCTCAGAACACCACTACTTGCTAGCCCACCTATCATTCTCCTAAGCGTACCAAAATCTAGTGTTAACACATGCCCCCTCAATTTTGGGATAAAATACATTTTATTCCGAAATTGACTGCAAGCTTCCCCCTTCTTTCTAGGTCAACACTGTTCAACACCACAGCCGCCGCTCAAGAAATCCAAGCTCCAACACACTCTTGAATTCACTTCAACTCTTCAATGGCGACCCAGGATGAAATTCCAAAGGTAAGTTCCATTTACCTCTACGCATTCGGTAATCCTTAGCCGATCCCTCTGTTTCTTTCCCGATTCATTCTTTTCTGATTTCCTTGAAGGAATACAAGAACGAGATTCTGATCCCTTATGCTGTAACTCCTGATTCCTATCTTCTTGGCCTGATGGGGAATCCCGACCCAACCGATATCATTGAGAAGGAAACTTCAAGAATCCCTTTCAAGTCTGGAGTTAGCCCGCCAAATCAATGGCCAAACACCTTCAAGACTTGGCCGTTTCCCCCAATTGCCGGGTGGCAAAACTGGTATCGGAGGATGCTGGAGAAGAACAACAGCCATTGGGACAATCAGGACATCAGTCATTGCTTGGAACTATCTTTGTCAGAGATGCCCAGGAATGAACCCCTTCTGATAGCAGCTTCTCATTTTTGGTCTGACGCCATCAACGCTTTTGTCTTTGGCCATGGTATGATGACTCTCACTTTAGCCGATGTTTTCATGATGACTGGTCTGAATGTATCACTTCCAGTACACCCTCTCAAGTACAAGAGCAAAAGCAATTAGAAAATTGTCAAATCTGGAGGTGGATGGGTTGGATACATCTAGAAATATATGGAAGCATCTGGTGCTGTCTCTGACAAAGAATACAGAGCCTTTATGAACATGTGGCTGTGCAGGTTCATTTTTTGTAGAAAATCTAATGAACCAACCCTGAATCACATGACAATGGTCGAGGATTTAGTTGTAGGCAGCACAATTTCTCTGGGTAAGTACCTCCTAGGATATGTTTACCATATGATGCATCAGATCACTGTTCATATGTACCACGACAAGGACATTTCTTGTGTGAGTGGCCCTTGGTGGCTTATCCAGATGTGGTTGCAGCTTTACATGCACCAGATAATGTCTGTGCCCCTCCACAGTTTGCATTTCCCTTCAGTTAATTATGTTGAAGGCAGCTCAGCAAAAGTCAAGAAATGCCAACTTGTGGAGAAACAGCATCCTCCATCAGTATTGATATGGATATTGGTCATCTCTTCAAGCTGTTCTTCAAGGGTTTCAACCATGTGCTTTGGCTTCCTTATAGAGAAGATGATAGTCTGACTCTCCCTTGCAAATTCAGCTATGAAACTGACAGTTCTGACAAAATAGCCACAGAAATTTTCAATTCCTTTATCAAACCTTGCACTATGCCAGCCGAATTTCATCATGGGAGGCTAGTGAACTCTACTTATGAATTCTATCACCCAGACATGGCAGCCAGGCAGTTAGGATGTGGACAGTTGCCCCCAAGACCTTTCTTTTCAACAATCATAAGATATAGGGAGATGATCACAAGTACACTGGAAGCTAACAGAGTTTTTGAACTTGGACGTGACTTGCCAACATATGAACCTTCCCCATTTGGGCTAGTAGATGTTGCTCATCCTCTTTTTGCTTCTTGGTGACAAGAATGGCACAATCACATCTTTAATGTACCAGTGCACTGTTTATGCGAAGATTTGCAACCTCAGTTTGCCTCTGATAGTGAGGTAACTCCACTGCACTTGTCACCTCCTACTTTTTGATTTTATCCCTTATTTTAAATTCAATCATTGCATAGATTTTGAACCTACTTCACCTTCCAAAGTACTCCAATACTACCGAGCTGGGCCAAAACCTGCTTTAGGTTTTAATGCCCCAACTCTGGCAATCTTCATGAAGACTCCCGCAGCCTTAGATACTACACTTTCAGGGGAGAGGGCAAAAGGAAAGTACTTGAAAATGTTAATGTGTTCAGAAGAGTGAGATCTAAGATAGTCAAACGGTCTCCCAAGGTATGAACCTTTTATCCAGCAATAAATCTCATTCAGCAACAACTCTGACCATCTATCATTTCCACTGCAGCCACATGTTGACATTCCAAGATCAAGTAAAGTCTCAACAACAGTGAAAATTCCTCCTCAAGCTCCTATTGAGGATACAAAGACTTAAGAGACTGGAGACACATAAGCTTGTGAAGCCGAAAGCACAGAGGCTCATGAAGCTGCTGAACATATTGGTAACATCATTCGACTAATTACCTCTCTTCTCATGTGATATCTATTTCCTGTTCTTATTTCTCATCATCTGCATTATTGGAAATAGATAAAATTCTAGAAGATTTAGCAGGGGAAGCCTCATCTGGTCCAGTTCCAAATTCACCTCTTCTGAAAATTCAGTCAAACCCTCAAATAGAGCAGGACACTACCCATTCTGAGAATCTATCAAGACAGCAGGTAACATCTTGTCTTAAGCCATTTTTAGCAACCTCACCCAGTCGGCTAACTTTTTCCTTTTAGAACATTGCTAAGCTGACTACTATATATTCCTTCACTGTTGAAGACTTCATCAGTGAAAAAGGTGAAGAAGCCACCTCTCAGCAGACCTTGTCAGTGGAAAACCAAGCCCGGTTGGAAGATATAGCTAGTCTGTTGAACAAGGACATCAACATCTTGGTTCAGGATTCAGATCAAATAAAAGATCTTCTTGATCTCATCAATCAAGATCTTCCACCTATCCTCAAGGCTTCTCTAGAGTCTGCAGCTAAACTTGATGACTACTTTGCTGCGGTGAAGAGGGCAAATAAAAATATAGCCTCTAGAACTGTTTTGTAGAACAGCAGGTCTCTGAAGAAGCAAGAAGCCAAAGCCTTGCATTCCCAACTCCAAACTGCCAAGAATTCATTTGCAACCTTGGAGCCTGAGCTGAAAGCAATGAGGGATGAGAAAATCAAACTAGAAGCACAACTGACTGAATTGAATGCCAAAATTCAGTCTTATGAAGCCAAGATGACAGATTTGCCAAAATCCATAGAGGCAACTTCATCAAAAATATCATCTGTCCTCAAAGAAGACCAGCTGCTCAAGGCTAAGTTGTCTGACATTCAAAGTTCTGCGGATGAAGATCAGAAGGTGCTGAGGAACGTTAACCGAATTAGAGTTGATGCTTTAGATGCCATCAACCAGCTTCTGAGTTAGTAAAACATGAATTTGTATGATAATGTAATTAGCTTTATATTCTCCTGGTCAAAATATAGCCGATCACATTTAGCCTTCTGAGCTAAAGAAATAACCGATCGTTCCCTGCCTTCTTGACTTAAGGAAATAGCCGACCGATATCTTGACTTACCCGAGCCTGGCCCAGTCTAATAACGGCCCATCCAAGTGGGAAAACCCTAACCCGTCGCTTGGTATCTCCATTCGGCTTATAAATAAACCTTACTTCGTCTACCCCTATCAACAGTTCCAGTCAAACATTTTTTCGCCTCCGTTTCCTCCTCCTCTTCTGCTCAAAACCAATCCAGAAGGAAACCCTAGTCTGCATAGTAGCAATGGCAGGAAAGGGATGAGGCCAGAGGAGAGCTGGAGAAGATCTCCAAGCAATACGGCATCGACCAACTCGAGTGGGAGAACCAGCGGAAGCAGTTTTGTGACGCCATCTCCGGTTAGTGCAAATAACTCTTCTTCATTTCCCTTTCTCCGATTCATCTACTCACCCAATTGGTATCCTTCTATTCAGCACTCTCTGCAGAGGTCGAGCGCCTGAAGATCGCGGCAAACAAGATTGCCAACAAGGTGAACGCCCAGGGAGAAACTGCCGAGGCCCATCTTGATGATGCGGACGGCCATATAGATCAGGTCATCATCCAAGGCGTGCGTCACGGCGCAGCTCTAGGGCTGGCAGCGATGTCCACCCAGACCAACGAAGATCTCTCCTTCATGCCAGCCAGCTTCCATGGTGGCGTGCTCCCAAAAGAGATCGAAGACATCGATGATCTCTTGGACAGTTACGAGGATCACGCTACCGCCATCGCCGATGCCACAGATGCCCAGTCTGTTCTCAACAGGCTATTTGATGAGTAGTTTGTAATTAGGGATTTCCTGTAAAGAACTACCTGTCTTGTGAAATGTAATATGTGGTTTCCATCCGTTTCTTTTGTCATGGATCTTTCTGAGGATGATGAATCTGATGACTGTTGCTTGAATCTGTATGACACCGCCTTGATTATGTTTAAAAATTTTTTGCTCTAAAGGAGACACACATCGCGTCGGCTATTCTCTAAGTCCTTAGAGTATTTTTTTGGCTAAAGGCGATGTTTCAACATCGGCTATTTTCCACATAGAATTCCTTAAGTCTGTTCATGCACCAACCTCAACACTGGGATGAAATTTCTTAAGAAATCTCCCATTAATAGCTCTAGTAAATTCTTCTCTCAGTAGAGTCTTCAAGATATACGCATTACCAGATGCACACCTCACTATCCGAAAAGGTCCTTCCCAGTTCGGAGACCATTTGCCGAATGTTTTATCCTTTGTCCCAATCGTCAGTATAGTTTTCCAAACTAAATCTCCCTCTCTTCTTGACCTTTTTATTGTAGTATCTGTCAATACGCAGTTTGTTTTTCTCAACATTTTCTAATACTTTGAGACGAATCAAATGTAAATCCTACAATTCATCCATCATTAGATCTTTATAATCTTCTTTCCTTAAATCGTTCTGCAACGCAACTCGTCTTGAACCCGACTGCAACTCCCAAGATAATACAACATGATGCCCATAAACCAACTCATAGGGAGACGTCTGAGTAGACCCATGACAAGCCATCCAATAAGCCCACAAAGCTTCATTAAGAACCGAATGCATCTTCTTCGGTTTTTCATCAATTTTCTTCTGAATAATCTTGATCATGATCTTATTAGATGCCTCAGCTTGACCGTTAGCTTGTGCATAATGAGAAGAATTATACAACTTAATTCCCATCTCTTCGGCAAAGTCAGAGAACTCAGATGAAGTGAATTGAGTCCCCTGATCTGTTGTTCTGGTTTGAGGAATCCCAAACCTATGAATTATATGTTCTTTGACAAAATTGATCATGTTCTCTAATGTGACCTTCTTCAAAGGAATAGCTTCAACCCACTTTGTAAAATAATCAGTAGCTAATAGCACAAACTTATGACCTTTGCTAGAAGGAGGATTAATCTGACTAATTAAATCCATACCCCATCCTCTAAATTGCCAAGGCATGATAATTGGGTTCAAAACCGAAGCTAGAGCTCTTTGAATATTGGCAAACCTCTGACAATCTTGACACCCCTTGTAATATTCAAAACAATGTTCAAGCATGGTCGCCCAAAAATAACCAGTTCTCCTAATTATCCACTTCATTCGGTAAGCCGATTGATGTGCACCACACACTCCTTCATGCACCTCATACATCAGCTTTCTGGCTTCTTCTTGACTTAAACATTTGAGGAGCACTCCATCTATGGATTTGTAGCACAACTGGTCATCAAGGAGTACAAACTTGATAGCTTTGTACCTGAGCTTTCGGGAAACTTTTTATGATGGGTTCTTTAAGTAATCGGCAATTTCGCTTCTCCAGTCATCAATTACCCGATCCTCATCCAAGGCATGAATCTCTTGATCCTCTCGGTATCCTGAAGCAGTTTGAGCCAGTTTATTTGCTTCTTCATTATGCCCCCCTAGGGATATGATGCAAGGTTGCTACCTGGAAATTCTTCAAAAGCTCTCAGCACTCTTCATAATTTTCTCTTAATATATCATTCTTGCATTCATATTGGCCGAGTAATTGGTTAATTACCAACTCAGAATCTCCAAAGATCTCAACAGCAACAACCTTTATTTCAACAAGAAGCCGAAACCCTCTAAGTAGCGCTTCATACTCGGCTTGATTGTTAGTAACATGGAATTCAATAAGGATGGCATATTTAAAAATTACCCCTCGTGTAGAAACCAAGAAAATACCAGCACCACCACCTCTGCTACAAGATGAACCATCAAAAAACAAAGTCCAAGGTGCAATATCTATCATGTTAGCAGAAGGATCACAGTGTTGGGTAACAAAATCAGCAATAATTTGACCCTTTACTGCTTTTGCCAATTCGTACTTCAATTCAAATTCTGATAAAGCCAAAATCCACTTGCCAATCCTACCATTTAAAATTGGCATTGATAACATATGTTTTATTACATCAAATTCAGAAACTACCACGCATTCAACATTCAACAAGTAGTGTCAAAACTTGGTACATGAATAATATACATACAAGCAAAGTTTCTCCATAGCCGAATACCTTGTTTCGGGATCTAGTAGTTTTCGGCTAAGGTAAGCTATTACTCTTTCTTTTCCTTCAAACTCTTGCATGAGGGCCGACCCTATTGTTAGGCTGTCAGCCGCCACGTACAACTTAAAAGGCTTGTCAAGCCGTGGAGGTACCAATACAGGGGGCGCCTTCATGTATTCTTTGATTTCATCAAAAGCCTTCTGTTGTACGTCACCCCATACAAATTCTTGATCCTTTTTAAGCTTTAACAGTGGAGAGAAAGGTAAAACTCTTTAGGACAAGTTAGATATGAATCTTCTTACAAAATTAATCTTGCCGAGCAGTGATTGCAATTCTGTGAGATTGGCTGGAGGGATAACCTTGTCTATTGCTTCCATGCTTTTCTTACCGACTTCGATCCCTCCTTTATGGACTAAAAATCCTAGAAACTCACCAGCTGAGACTCCAAAGGCGCACTTGTTCGGATTCATCTTTAAACCATGCTTCCTAGTGCACTCCAAAGTCCTCCTTAGATCAGCTAAATGCCCTTCATGATTCCTGGATTTGACCACCACATCATCAATATAGATCTCCACAATTTTGCCGATCAACTCGTGGAAAATAAAGTTCATGACCATCCATAAAGCTGATGACTTCATAACCAGCCGATGCATCAACAAGTAAATCGGCAACCGGCATCGGGTAACCATCCATTGGAGTGGCTTTATTGAGATCTCTAAAGTCAATGCAGACTCTCATCTTTCCATTCTTTTATAACATGGTACTATACTTGAAATCCACTTTGTATACCTGCATGGCCGAATGAAATTTGCTTCTAATAATCTTTCAACTTCTTTTTTCACATCGGCCAATACCTCCTCTTTGAAATTTTTTTGACGAGGTTGTTTATAAGGATGATACCCAGGCTTGATCGGCAATCAATGCTCAACAATAGAAAGATCCAATCCGGGCATCTCTGTGTAATCCCAAGCAAAACAATCCTTGAACTCTTTCAGAAGGTTTATCAATTTCAATCTATACTCTGGGTCTAAATTTGCATTGATGTACATCGGCCTTGGTTTGATATCATCACCAACATTTATCTCCTCTAGCTTATCGGCCGACATAAAGCCACATCCCAACTTTCCTTTGTTGCCATCGATCGGGTTCTCCATTAAAAATTGCTTTGAGAGCCGACGGCTTGGATCGGCTGTTGATCCTTGTTGAAGACATTCACAGGACCTTCTTCCCATACTCTTCCAGAGAAACAATCGACGCCATCATATTCCCAGTAAGTAGGCTCTGCAGCAGCAACACTTACCGAATCATCAGCATGAACAACTTCAACATCATCTCCAATCCACTGAATAAGAACCTGATGCATGGTTGAAGGTATGCAACAGTTAGCATGGATCCAATCTCTCCCTAAGAGCAGACTGTATGCCCCCTTGCCATCAATGACAAAGAAAGTAGTAATCAAGGTTTTTGATCCAATCATAAACTCAACATGCACAGCTCCTCGGGTGTCAGAAGGATTGCCAGCAAAATCCCTGAGTACCATGTCAGTTTTTAGCAGTTCCTCATCGGTCATCCCGAGCTTCCTAAAGGTGGTATAAGGCATGATATTGATGGCAGCTCCTCCATCAACAAACATCTTGGTCAGAGGTTTGCCATTGACGTACCCCTTCACATAAAGTGGCTTCAAATGTCGATGTTTGGCCGGCTTATCGAAAACTGCCCGTTCAGTTAGGACATGTTGGGCCATCTGATCATGATACTCACTCTCATCGAAATCTGAGTACACTTCTTCTTGGATATCCTGGTCTTCTAGAGCTAAGAACTTTGATGGAATAAAGAAAGCCATATATGCATCAACCGACTGGTCTTGCTTGTCAGGCTTTTCCTTAGGACGCCACACTTATTTCTTTTGAGCAACTGTCTGTGCCAACTCTTTGTTCCTCAAGCGTTGTACCCTTTTTTTCTGGCTCTTTCTCAGCCCTGGTGGACACCATTATACTTTTTGCCACACCTACTCACGGATCTCTTCTTCCTCAGCGCCTTCTTCATAATGGATCCACCCTTGATCGGCAAATCTGTTGCTTCGCCGATTTCCAGAGCTATCCATTTTTATACGCCGATCGTCCTCAGTAAAACATGCTCTAAGCCTTTCATGGACTGGACGGTGGTTGGCCCAAGACTGCCTGTACTCTGAATATTGGTCACTGCATTTAGGGCAATTATCTTTAGTAGGCAGCTTCAAGCCTTCATTCCAACAATGTTTAAAGAATGAGCATCCCCAATGAGACTGTTCCTGCTCTCTCATGTACTCTTGCTCCCTCTGGTACATCTCTTCCTCATACCTCTGATGTTCCTCCATTAACTCTTGTTCCTCGTAATACCTTCGCTTCCGATACCGTTCTTGCTCCCGTCGCCATTTGTTCAAAAGAATTCATGTCGTGACTCTGGGCTTAGAAGGTTCCCCTCTCCCGGTTCGGCCATTCTGGAACCGAGCCTGTTGCCGAAATTCATCATTTGTAATTTGTCGATCAGGGTCAACAGCACCAGTTTTCTTAGCTCTGTCTGAGGTTAACACTTTCACCTTGCCCTTGTCTTTAGAGCTTTCTATAGCAACCATGTTCATGGAGAAGGACACTGTGTTCTGTGCAAAAGGATTAGCATCAATTTTCATCTTACCATCAAATTTCAAATGCCCTTCTTGAATAGCTTTCTGAATCCGCATTCTGAATACTTGGCAATCATTGTGGTAGCCGCAAAACTTTTTATCTCTCAACCCTTCAGGGCGCAGCATGGGGTGCCCTTCCAACAACTTGATACGCCCTTCTTTGAGCAACATCTCAAACAGCTTGTCTGACTTGGAGACATCAAAGTCGTACGTACCCTTCTGCTGCCTCAACTAGCGTTGACTGACCTGAGTTGGTTCTTTCCCCTAGACCAATTCGGCTATGGTTATTTCATCTTCATCATCGTACTCTGCTGCTTCCTCCAGGAAACTTTGATACATCTTATTAGCCACATCACCCTTCTGGAAACGGTTGTCTCTTCTAAACCCTTGAGCCTGATTGCTCATCATGGCTAATCGCTGTGACAGCTGACCAAGGTCATCAAAGTCCATGCCGAATAGCTTCTCCCTGACATTCGGTTGCATGCCCGCTATTGCCATCCCTGGCAACTGGTCATCTGGTAGGTTTAAGGAATAGCAGAGGTTTTTAGTCTCCCTGAACCTGCGGAGATAATCCTGGGGTGTTTCATTGGCTCTCTGCTTCAAGCTCATAAGGTCAACTAGTTTCTTCTCATTAGTGCCTGTAAAGAAATATGAATGAAACTTCTGCTCTAGTTCTGCCCAAGTACCAATGGAATTAGCCGGCAGAGACGTGAACCACGTGAAAGCCGGCCCTGTCAGAGACAACGGGAAATACCGAATCCTCCAAGCTTCATCAGCGGATGCCTCTCCAAGCTATATTAAGTATCGGCTGATGTGTTCTATGGTGCTAGTATCATCCTGACCAGAAAACTTGGTCAGGTCTGTTGGAGGTTTTACTCTCAGAGGGAGTGCAACTCGGTTATACCACTCTAGATAAGAGGACTTGTATGCATAGGACTGGCTCTTTGGCTTTAGGACAAACTGATTTTGCATCATATCCGCCATCCTGTTCATGATAAGGTCAATATTTGAGTTTGGAGCTCCATGTGTCTGCCCTTCAAAAGCCAAACCTGCAGAGTTCTTATACCCTGGATTCGGGAAAGAGTCAATAGCATTGTAATCAGCAAATTCTTGATATCCGTCTCCATACATATTTTTCTGCAACCTGTTCGCAGCTGGAGACACCTTGAAAGCCGATTGTGGGACGTTCCCCATTGCACCGAACATGAGCTGGCCATAAGTCATGGGGTGTTGTTGTTTCTGGTGAGGAGCCATAGCACCTTGGTTCATGCTGGACGTCTCACCATCTTCAACAATTTTTTCTTGGCGTTTTGGCATATTGAACAATGTCGGCCCTTGCATTGGACCAATGGTTTCCTCAAAGCATTTATCGGCGGATGGACCGAAGGTACTGACCATGATCGAGCGAAAGGTATTCAGGAAAGTTGTATGGTGATTCCTCAGAGTTTCACTCATAGATTTATAAACCATCTCAGACACCTTCTGAGCATCTTCTTCTTCGGTGTAATCAGTTTGATGTGGAAGGAGAGTTCTCGGAAGCTGCTGCTTCTGAAAAACCTTGTTGGTTTTATTCTTTGAAAAGGACAGCAAGCACTTATGCTGAAACTCATCACACGCATGCTGGACTGTATTCCTCAGGTCTTCTGGCAACTCATCCATAGTCACACCTGGCTGTTATCGAATTCAACCATCTTAAAAAAGTGTGTGGTCCCACTGGGTGTGCCAAAAAGTGTGTTGACACAAAATGTGACGCACTGTGTCCAACACACAGCAAGCCGGAAAGCGTAGCTTCAATCGGGTGCCCGGGTGTTTCGGAGTCCGGAAACGTGCCAGTCAGTTTGACCTGAAACTAACAAGGGATGAAAATTATTAGATATAAAATTGGAACATGCCGGATGAGACCAGACAATTCCATATATACGGCCCTGAAGCCACTTACGACGACATATAGTTATAGAAGCTATCTGACAACAAGTTTTATAGATCATTCGGCTAAAACAAACAATAAACATGTGAAAAAAGTTGATAGCCGAACGTGCATTGCATGAAAAAGTACGTATGGATGAATCATAATTAACTATGAGTTAAAGCATAACCAAGCTCGGCAAATCCAACCGAGTTGGGGTCCATGATGAAGGAACATATAAG
This sequence comes from Microstegium vimineum, assembly GCA_022036555.1. Lineage (NCBI taxonomy): Eukaryota > Viridiplantae > Streptophyta > Magnoliopsida > Poales > Poaceae > Microstegium > Microstegium vimineum. The sequence continues at coordinate 24,481,087 of CM039121.1, read as the reverse complement.
AAAACACGATTAAACTAATCTAAAGCCTGCGTCTGCTGCACGACACCCAACATTATCAAAGCTTAAACGTGGTTAACATGTATGAACCCGCAACACGTAACAATCTAGATCTAAACTAATTCGGCTACTATGACCATGAGATCTATTCGTATGAACAATATGATTAACTATTAAAACAAAAATAGATCTATAATAAAAGATAAAGCCGAACCATATCAATCTAGATTGGGGAAAAGAGTGTTACAAATATATAACAAATATAAAACATGCAACACGTAGTAACTTGATGAATCTACTAGATCTTGTCAAATCTAATAGAGCCGATAACTATCTTGCTTTTGCTAAGCATATCGAGCAAACACCTGCCGCACGATGTGTACTCATAAACGAAACATTAGCGAAGACTTCTTGATTGTCAAGCAAAGATCCGCCGCATGATCATTGAAAACAAACAAGACTACTTGCATCAACATCTAAATCCACCGCATGATACTAGACATGATAGCAAGGTTGCCGGGACTTACGAAGGTCGACGGATCGATGATTCCTCTCGAAGAACTCGATGACACGACAAAGGACTCGAAGTTGGCAAGGGGCCGGTTGTATTGTATTGGTTGTGAACAGTTTTTACAATGGCCAAGGGTTCATATTTATACCCTGGACATGACATGAGTCCTAAAAGGACACGACTACAAATATTAAAGGAAAAACACGACACTTCTAACCCTAGTCTTTCCTTCGGAGTCTTCATTTCCTTAATCGTCGCGATGTCTATTGCCTGATTCGGCTCTCACTTGTCGTTTTTGTCGCTCCTTCAACAGAAAACCACCCCTTCTCAAAATAGCCGACCGCACGATCATTTGTCGAATCTTTGGAGATTAACTGACCACACAGACACTTGTCGAATTGCTCCGAAACTAGCCGACCGCATGGATTCTTGCCGAATGCTCCGAACACCACTGCTTGTTGGCCCACCTGTCATTCTCCTAAGCATACCAAAATCGAGTGTTAACAATGGGAAAAGTTACAATCCAAATTCTGCCTATCCTTCTTCCCAATGTTTCGTGTTGCTTGTCTTCGACTAGAGGTCGTATCCTTTAAACAGAAGGAAAAGGAATCTCTTGGTGTGGCATGGGCCCGTCTTTTAGATCTAGCATCATCTGGCCCTGATCTTGCTATAATCGAGCCAACATTGTTATAACACTTTTATGTCGATCTTAGCAAAGATTTCGCACAACTTCTTGACATAATTTCTAGGGGAGTCTTCCTTTGTTTACCCGTTAGTGAAGGGAAGAGTCTTCTCATGAAGATTCTTGAAAACACCCCCTACACCAACGTTTATGATGAAGGACCCATAGAAGGAGAAAAACCAGCCCCTAGAAAAGAAATCTTGATAGCCGAATCACCACCACTCCTATCCAAAGATTCTGCCATCAATCCTGAATCACAAATACCATAAATCTCAAAGGAAGAAGAAATCCAACACCTAAGCCATTCCTTCGAGTTCGAGGCCAACCTCTCATCTGATCTTGCTAGTTTTGGGAATGCCTAAAATTATCTGTTCCAAAAGAGACCTTCTAAGAAACATCTTTCTAGACCTCTCATGAAGCAATCTCTTCGAAAGCCTCTCAAATCAACATTATCATGTGCCTCGACTTCCCATATGGAACATCAGAAAAAGTCTGGGATACCTGATAAAGAAATGTTGAGTGAGCTTATAGAACAAGAACTAAAGTGTTTAGAAGCCAAATCTATCCTCTCCTTCTCTATGCCCACATCCGACATATCCTACAAACCCATTTCTAAACCCATCATTTATCCTGATGACCCCCCATGTGTTCCTTCATTCAAGTCTTATGATGACCCAATTAATGACTCTGGCAATTCATTAAGATACCCGAGGTATGCAAGCCAAGAGGGCCATAAATCTGACCAAGAGGAGCAAAGTCAATGGTTAGAGCCTCTATCTACCGTTGTAAGCCAAGAATGGTTGGATGAGGCGAAATCCTCAAAGGAAGTTGCTAAAATGCCCACACATGTAAGGAGAATATCCTATCAAGTGTTGGGCATTAATGGTGAAATTTGCTATGATCCTAGCCTCGAGATCAACATCATTCCTCATTTCCATGTTCCAACATCATCAAAGGATCATCTATCCCAGTCACAAAAGCACCTTAGACTCCCCAATGGTCAAATCCTTGATTGTCTAGGAGTCCTCCATGATGTTCTTGTGGTCGTTGATGATCTCAAGATCTTCCGATATCTCCATATCTTAGACCTTCCTCGACTTTCCTTTCATCTCACCTTTATTGGAAGGCCAATCATGAGAATCTTGGAGAACACTTTAGGAAATGAGAAGCTTGGTCATAGAATAGGTGAAGATTATCTACCCGTTTGATCTTCCCGATCTCTCACCAAAGGGTTAGATCCAAACTTGTTCTTGATCCAAGGGGTTAGTTTATGTCAATCTCGCTAACAACCATGACCCATTCAGCCAGGAGTATGACTTGAAATGTGATGAGAATGCTCACCCATTTCTGCAAATGGAAGATTCAACAAATGAGCATGGAAGTTATTCCCTGATCTTCCCATCAAATCCATGATCAAGTGAGAAATCTCTCAAATCAATCCTTCCCTCTACCATCACCACACATGATCTACAACCCCTTCACGCTTCTTGTTTCTAAAATCTTTGCAAGGTTGGTTGTAGATGTGTTTGTCTATCATAAATTTTGCAAATATCATAGTGGTTTTGGTCTTGAGGATAGGTCTACAAATGTTGGAGTTGAAGGGGAAACCACTTCACCAACATAAGATACATATGAAGGTTTCCCAAAGACAAGCTTGTGTCGTAAAATTAAGCACTTTCGGGAGATAACCCGAGCCTTCTTCTTTTCTATCAAAGTTTACTTGTTAAAAAAATATATATATAACAAAAATTAAATATATTTTAGTTTCTGAAAATTCTAAAATAAATAAAATGACTTTGTAAAATGATATTAAGGGAATATTTGTGAAATTGTTCCTTGAGGTATTTGTGTCACTAACCATTTCAGGTTTTAACACAAAGAATGATGGATCAAAACACAAGGTATGTCCAACCAAACATCCTTCAACAATGAAGCACATTTAAAAGAAAAAAATCCACATCCTAGACTTGGATTTGCTCATTATCAAATGTTGCAAAATCCATGTATGGGGGAGTGGATTTCTCTAAGAAACTCATGTCATGCTTCATTACTTAATTTTGTTTGGTTGTCTCTACCTTGCTTTCTCTTTATACCTTGCTCATCTTGCTAAGTCATAGAAATAATAAAAACTAAAAAAATGCTCATCAAGTTCACCATCCATGCTCTTGTCTCTTCTTAAATGAATCTCTTTATTCTTTCATAATTCCTGGTTCTGTTATGAGTATGTGTTAACAGCAAGAATGACACACTTTTATATATCCAAAATACTGTCAACAACCTCGGGACCAAGGATTGAACAACATATCATGAGCATATTTTATAAAATAACAAGTTCCACATGTACATGAATTATTTGATGCAGAATTAGAAGAAATGGAGCAAGATGGGCCAATGGGACCCACAAAGGGGGTCGGTCGACACCACCATGGGCCCACCAGATCTACACTCTGGCCATGATCCAGGAGAAGCACTCCCAAGTGATCCTCCACCCTTGGATCAACTTGTGCTTTCTCCCAACGGTTTATATTCACTTCACATGGATCATTAGGCCCACATCAAGAATACCGACATGACAAACATTTTAGAAGAATCAACCAAGTCACATGACAAGTGGGCCTGAGACCCCTGGGGGGGTCGGCCGATACCCCACTAGGGCTACCACCCCCCACTTGGTCCCTGACCAGTGGGGACAACATCTAGAAGCTTTGGGCAGGGCCCACCTGTCATAGGGGGGGTCGACCGATACCCCCTATGCTCCCTGCTGCGCCTGGTGACTCCCCCACGCATTTAACACATGTTCAACATCAAGACCCTCCACTCCAAGTCAGTTTAGAGGCGGTGGATCCAAGGGTCCAGAATTGAAGCCTCCTAGATTGAGGACATGGCGGTGGAGTAGTCCCTACTCCACCTCCCACTATAAATAGAGGCTCATACCCCCCTCTCTAGACATGATGTAATCCATACAATCCACTCTTGTTTTCAAGTGGAGATTAGTCTAGTGGTGTTCTCTAGTGTGGGAGTTAGAGTTGAGTTGAGTTTCGCTTAGGATTTCTGGATATTATTTTCTGGAGAATCTGGTATAGCTCTTGTATCTTTTCTCTTTTGTAAGACTTTACTTATTTTATTCAATATTCCATCTTTACTTTACTTAGTCTTCACTTTGTGCAATATTATACTGTCTATAGTATTGTTGTGGTTTATCTTGTCATTTAGTTGTTAAAAACTAGATTGAGATCCTTGTGGCCATTCGTGTATATGATCATCGCCTGTCATAGGGTGCTTCAATTGTCATATACACGATTAGAGTAGTGAGAGTAGGTGTAAGTGTGGTGCTTGTACTTAATCTTGCCTTTTGTTATCGCTTGTTGTACAGATTGTTTGTGGTAGCTAGCAAGAGAGTGACAGCCTTGTCTAGTCTTTGTATTCCACCACATGTTCTTAGGCAAGTTCTTAAAAGGTAAGACCCCCATAAAAAGAGAGCGCGGCCCAGTAGGAGTATTGCCCTCCTACAGATCTATCCTCTCGCCTAGCATACTTGTAGTGAGGAATCAATCGATGTTTATATCAATTGTGTGCCATAGTTAAATCCACAAAGGTAGAGTTAGAATCATAGGAGTCCTTTTACTCTCTCGTTGTCCTCCTATATAGTTACCCACTAGTTAACTCTTACTTATCTTTATCTTGGTTTGTTGCATCATCACCTTCCAATCATATTTTGATTACCCCCTTACACTAATTGATACTAAATTGAGGTGATCTCTAGGATATATCTTTTATTATTATTTCTAGCTTTGCTTTCCCTTGGGAGAATATAAATTACGATACCCCAGAATACTCCTAGGTGAAGTGCTACATCGGTATAATCTGTGCGCTTGCGGATTTATCCAATAGTCATAAGAAATACCAACAGTATGCTTTGGTTTGGGAGTAGTGATCATACTGCTATAAGCTCTTTAAATTAAGCATGGTGCTTAGGTTAAATAGCCTGCCTTAATCAAATTAGACATGGTGTCAAGTTTGATTATTGAACAAAAACTACTTGTATAGAATTTGGTTGTACTTTTGGACTAACCCATGTAGGATGACTTCAAAATTTTGGTGGGTTAGTCAAGAGATCATTCATAGAGACAAATCAAGGTTTGAGGTGCTATTGAAATAATCGTGCACATCTTTGTCTTAAGCCTTGCTTAATTTTTAAAAGGATTGGTGAACAATGAGAAACATCTGTTTTTGTGCTAAAATGCTGAAGTCAACTTTTCTATAGCATAGAAGAGGTCCTCTATTTCTATGACAATAATGCCCTTGATTCAAAATATTTGTGCATCCCCTCGGGTATTCGTTGTCCACTAACCTCTTGCAAGGAAAGAAGCAATGAATGGACAGAGAAAGCATACCACAATGCCAGAATTTACAAGGAGAGAACAAAAAGATGGCATAACAAGAGAATCAAACTCAAGGAGCTCAACCCAGGAGGCAAGGTCTTGTTATTCAATTCAAGAGTCAATCTCTTTGGTCACGGGAAGCTAAGAGCAAATGGGAAGGGCCATACCTCGCTGTCAACGTCGTGACTCATGGAGCGATCACACTCCAAGACGATGACAGCAAAATCTTTAAGGTAAATGGCCAACGTCTTAAAGTTTCCCATGAACATGAATCGCTTGGGCATGAAATTGACATGATAAATTTTATCCTTCATCCAACTTAGAACTAAAATCTACATGTTTTAATTTTTGTTCAATTTTTGTGTTTGACCCTAGAATTAGCTTAGACTTAACCTTAGCTCCTCCCGTGCAAAATTTGGGCCCATTTGGCCGCATAAGGGTATCGATCGATCGTCTTAAGAGGCTTCTGGATCCGACGCTGCGTGGCCTGTAGAACCTAACCCGTGGGATCTTAAATTCTGACTCGGTCGAATTAAACCGTCCCAAACCATATCGACCGATTGGGGTTTGAACCCATCCAACTTGCTCGTTGCTCCTGAACGTTGGACCAACGTTCCCATCCTGTTTCCTTCGTGATCCAAGTGAAAACAGAGGTGCTTAACGTTCGAATCTCTCTTCTTAACCTCTCCCCCTTCTTCTTTCTCCTCTCACCTTGTTCTTGTTCACCACCAATAGAAACTCCATCCTCTCTTGCCTTCCTTTTCACCTCCTTTGTCCTCGATCACCATGGCTCCACCAAGAAGCAACACCAAAATGCCCCTCATTCCTTTCAATGGAAGCCCTTCCAATGCCTGCGAAATCACCAAAACCGATGCAATGGCCATTGAAGTGCTCGATGTGGCGCCTCTAGCCATGATGCCACTGACGGGAGGCCAGCCAGACACCCCCAGGGGGTCAGGCGACCCACCTAGGGATCGGTCGATCAGCCCCCTGTCCTATGCACGTGCCCAGGCCATCGTGAGGTCCATGTCACCTTGCTGGAACCTCAACAAGCTGGCTGCACGACCTGTAACTCACAAGAGGCTGACCACCGGCCAATTGGGGGTAAAGGGGAAGGCCATCGTCTCTGCCATCAACGGCGGTACAAGCACGGAGTACACCAGCTCCTACTCGCCTTCAACTCCTACCTGGATGCGCCTCCAAAGGGCCAATGGTGGACAGGGCATGGACAAGGTCCTTGTCCCTCCACTTGCCTCCAAGGAGTGGAGGGTGATACGTGACTCTCTTGAGTCCAAGGCATCACACAAGACATTCCGGCGGACAAGCAACCCTCCATCTATCACCTGCCCACCAGGCGAATTCCAAGATGAAGATGAAAAGAGTGATATGGAAAAGCTCTTGCGCATTGTTGCTATACTTAGAGAAAGTAACACTAAGAAGAAAGGGCAGCCAAGGAGAGGATAGCATGCTTAGATTTAGAGGATAGTTTTAATGATCTTCGCAGTAGCACTAATGCGAAGCTCAAGCATTTAGCCAAAGCCATTGTGAGAGAGGATCTCTTTGCCCCTCCTTCTCCTTAGATCTCTAGTTCCTCCAATAAGTAGGCACTTAGGTTGGTTTAATTTATTTCCCTTCATCAATTATAACATGTGCCTTGCTTAATAGTATATTACCCCAGTAGAACCCCTGCATTCGATCTTTCTGTTTTGTACTTTGGTATGCAGTGAAACAAGTATGGGGACGTTGGCCGACGTCCCAGTGGGCCATTTGACAAGAATGATCACTGCACCATGATGTACACTACCATGGTACATTCCACGAAAAATTTGGGTATCAATGGCCACTTTTTCACATCGGGCGATATGCTTTAGGAGCCATCAAGCAGAACTGACAGAGCAGAGAACCATTCAGACATAAGAGATCTAATTTCTGGAACCGACGTGGCCAAAGCCTCCCAAGTGGCGTCGACCGACACCACTAAGGACCTCTAGGCCCACCAGCCAGCATCTACTCAACATCAGCATCGTTCCTGTCTAGTTTGCCACGTCTCTTCCCTTTTTCTTTTATGCTTTTATTTGCTTAACTCATTTCCCTTCTAAAAATATATATGAAAAATAATAAATAAAAATAAAAATAAAAATAAAATATTATTTCATTCATGAAATTAATTACTTAGCTTATTTCCCTTTTAATACTGAATAAAAACAAGAAGATCGCATCTGAACTTAAAATTTGAAAAGTGACATAACCTATGACATTTGAAGAGTAAAAGCGTCACAAAGATGATTTCTTGATTTTGTTTATGCTAGTAGGAAAATATCTTGATAGGGAATCATATTGACTGTTGACACCAAATATGATGCACTTTTACATGACCAAAATGATGCCACCAACCTCAGGATCTAGGATAAACAAACACATCATGAGCATAATTTATCAAATAACTAGTTCCATATGTCCATGGAGTGTTTGAATGCAAGATCGAAGAAATGGAGCAAAGGAGAGCCAGTGGGGCCCACATATGGGGTCGGCCGACCACCCTATGGGCCCACTACCTCTCCTCCCTCGGCCAGGATACAGGAGAAGCAATCTAGAGTGATTTTCAACCATTGGATCACTCTGTGCTTTCCCTCAACGGCTCACATGCAAAGCACAAGGATCCATGGGCCCACACCAAGGAGATAAACGTGACAATCACCTCAGAACCAACAACCAACCTCAATGACAAGTGGGACCAACACCTGGGAGGACGAAGTGGGCCAGAGACCCCAAGGGGGGTCGGCCGAGCACCCCATGGGCCCACCTGATCCCTGACCAGTGGGGCCACTTCCAGGAGACCAAAGGAGGGCCCACTGACCATAGGGGGGTGGGTCGACCGCCCCCTAGGTCGGTTTGGCCCCTACCAAATGCCATACCTCTTGGCACATGCTGGAAATCACATCCCTCCATCCTTGGTCGGTTCTAAGGCGGTTGGATCCAAGGGTGGAGAATTGAAGCCCCCTGGATCGCTGACGTGGTGATGGAGTAGCCCCTACTCCACCTCCCACTATAAATAGAGGCTCATACCCCCCTCTCTACACATGGTGAAGAAGCCTACAAGCTCTATTCCTTAGATTGTTCTAGTAGTTTAGTCTAGAGTGGGAGTTAGAGTTGAGTCGAGCTACGCTCGGGATTTCTGGAGTCGTCTTCTAGAAAGTCTGGTATAGCTCTTTTATCTTTCCTTCTTTGTAAGACTTGATCTTATTCAATATAGTATCCTTTCTCTCTACTTTACTTAGTATTTACTTTGAGCATTAGTATACTAGATATAGTATTGTTATATGCTTTTGCTCTTTAATAGCCTTTACCGCCCCGCGGGTGCCGCTCGCCTCCTATCTCCAAGACGCGCGCCCTGTCTAAGGCTACGGGGCAGCTGCTCTCTCCAGGTCGCGTGGTGCCACAGTCGATAGCCCACCCCATGCCATGAGGCGGCGCTCTCGCCGGGGCCACACACGCCGCCGCCTCCAAATATCTGGTTGTGGGAGGTGCGGCCTCCGGATGTAGGCACCACGATGGAGGACGCCGGCTAGTACCCTATCCCATCCCGCATCAATGGCCATGGAGGGAGGATGTGGTGGTGGTTGGAGGTGCGGGACCGTTGATCTATTGATGTGGTTTGTCAACGGCAGAGTCGAGATGTCGATGGACTTCGGCGCCTCGACGGATGACCCCAAAGTCTTTCGCAACATCTGTCGTGATGGTACGTCCACACCACGCACATGCCTGTTCAGGTCCACGATCTTGGACAGTTTGAGCTTCGTGACGAGGAGTGCTAAGATGACCAGCGCCCCCGTACTCTATGTTCATCGTCCTCGAATCCTTCCTGACGATGAGAGCACCTCTGAACAAAGATCCCCAAAGACCTTGCTCGACGCATCGTTTGAGTGAGCTGCAGCCAATAAGGCAATAACGCAGATCTGCAATATTTTGTTCAAGGCAGTGGTGACCTGACCATCCCCATCTAGATAGCTAAGGCAGTCTCTAACAGGGAGCAAGTCCCAGAGGTATTTCCTACTTGCATCCCATTCATCCCCTGTCTAGGCCTGCACAGGTTGCCATGGTGTGAGCAGCAGCGAACATCACATGTTATTTAAAACGGATTCACCCTTTGAATTTTAGTGCAATTTTACTGTTGCGTGAGCATCTGAGAATTCTTGCTTTTTTTATTGTATCACTGTGTTTTGAAAGTTCGATCTGGCAGAGAGTTGTTACTTTGCCAAGTTTTTTGCTAACAGATCTCCCACTGTTTTGGTTTCCTCCTCTGGGATTTAGTAGCATTTCACTATATTTTAATTCTGTCATAGCCTAGACACTTGCTTATCATAAAAGAACCTCCGTGCAACCAAATAATTCTAGGTCCACCCCAATAAACGCCCCTTGCTGAGGGATTGTTGATGTTTTACCACCGATAGCCTGCCACGGGGTTACCCAAGACAGTAGTTCGTGCCTCGGCGAATAGTGAAACCTTGGTGGTTGGACACGCAGGGACACACGGTTTAGGCCCTCGACAAGGTCGAGTAATAACCTTACGTCCAGTTGAGTCATTTGTTATTGCTCTTGATCGTAATACAAGGTGTTATGTGTCGCTCTGTGTATCGGATGTTGCGTAGTATGTAGGGATTGTTTTTGGGTGATACCTTCACCAGCCCTTTATAGTCCAGGAACTGGTCGAGGGTTGCTCTAATCCTACTCGGTTACGACTTAGAGTCCTAAGCTACGCTTCGGTCTTGTCGTCCTTACCGAGTACAATTCGATTTCTTCTGTCCGTCTTCCTTTGTGGGCTGAAGAAAAGAGGCCCGAAGCTTAGGTAAGCCGGTCCCTGGGTACCCTACAGGATATCCCATCGACAAGCCCCCGAGCATCTCATGATTTTTCTTCAATATGCCGGGTTGCTTCGAAAGCGAGCCGAGTTCTTTTTGAAGCAAAATCATGAAATGATCTTCTGTGTTCTTCGCCTTGTGCTTTTTTGTGCACCTCTGGTGCACTCATTTAGTGTAGCCCCCGAGCCTCTAGATACTTGGTACAAGTATTTGGAGGATCTGAAAAATGTCTTGTAAGGTAGGTATTTCCAGCCCCGAGCCTTTGGATACTTAGTACAAATATTCGGAGGATCTGAAAAATGTCTTAGCTTTAGTCTTCTATGTTCTTCATCTTGTGGCTTTTTTGTGCACCTTTGGTGCACTCATTGAGTGTAGCCCCCAATCCTCTGGATACTTGGTACAAGTATTCGGAGGATGGGTGTGATGACGACCCGTAGGGTTTGCTGTCCGATCTTTCGATGAGTGTTGGTGGATAACTCGATTTGTGGATGGAGATGACGTTCACGGCTCGACTACAACCATCCAAGGACGCTGCGCCTTAGCAACCGATACACCACCTCCGACGGCTGCCGTGATCTTGCGGCGCGACAACCAGTCACTAGGGCTCCCGTCCTGCAAGCATTCGAAGAACCAACAAGAACAAGATGAAAGAAGCACTCAATTGCAAGATGAATATGAAGGTTTCAATCTGAGATCACAATATGGTGAGGTTCTGATGATGATCAGACGGACGGTTGATCCAACACGCGCGCTGAAAGGCGGTAGCAATAGCTAACTCGACGAAACAAAACCTAATCTATTTACGGCGGCTCTAAGGACTTATAACCTGTTGAGAGGATGACCACAAGGGTATTGGGGTCGTTCTCCAACCCTAGGACGCGTCCCTAATGGACCCAACTTGATACATGGGCCATCGGCCCAAAATAAGGTGACACAGCACCGGTGGATAGAAAAGGTCTCGATACAAAAACGATGACTCTGGACGCATCTGATAAGATATAGCCATGCTTCTGGATCCGTTGGAATGTAGACTTGATAAGCTTGTCAAAAAGTGTTAGAACGTCCCAATCGGAGTCCGTATGAAGTCGTGGCATCTATCACAAGTTGGCATTGTCCTATAGTCCAAATCTAGTCGGTGCCCATCGCTTGCCCTGTTGATCCTCCCCATCGTTCCTAAGCAAAACAAGAGCGCACGTGTCTCCATTGTCTGAATATAATGGACTAGAGTTTAAGAATGAACTTACTTGATGGTTGAGTTCACGGGCACGAGCACGAGTAATAGGAACAAGTGGTGCTAGAGATTGTATTGTTGTGTTGATGCCCTCATCAGGGTGGGTACTGTGTCTTCACGGGTATGTAGAATCTTGCTTTTACTGTTTGCTTTAGTCAACTTTTGTCTTTTTCTTTCTCTTCCTTTCTCGTGACTTCTGGCTTCTGGTGGTCCTTCCTAACTATATATTCTGTTGTGGTTGCACTGATGGTTTGATCTTTAGGGTGCTCTTCTTTCTTCTGATGACTATGCTGCTGAGCGAAACTGAGCAGCCCCCGGGCTTATGCCCGCCTTTTGGTAGTTGAGTGGGTAGAAGAATTCTTGTGAATGGAGTTAGAGGTAGACTAACTCTTCGGTTAGATTTTCCTGGGAAGTTTGGCGTGGTAGGCAGAACAAGTCTTGTGAAGTAGCTTCCATGCCTTCTCTGTCTAACTGCTGGACCCCAGGCTATAACTGTTGCCGCTCCTGAGTTGATTGAAGTTGTACACTCCATATTTCTGGCTATGCATGCTTGCACCGAACTTCTGCTGGAAAGGCTAGAGTTGGAGCTGTCCAATCTCATTTGTGGGGAGTGGTTTTCTGCCTAAGGTCTGGCAGTTCTTCAAGCTTTGTGAGGATTCCGAGTTGTTTTGACTTGTAAGGTTTCTGTTCAGGTATCAGGTCTTCTTTGGTGGTAGATCTAGTATAATCCTGGCTATGGCCTTTATATTTTGTCACTTGTGGTCTTTTGTTGTAGATGTGGCTTAGTCTGGTCTTGTTTGGTTATTGTAAGTTTATCGGCCGAGTTGTTTTGTAGTCTGCAGAGTTGTTGCTGGTTGTATGATTGTCTTTGAAATATTCTTCCGGATATTCTATATAGTACCTTGATGTACTGCCTTTATTGTAGCCATTTTTATCTCATCAATGTAGTCCTTGTAGAATCTTTTGCCTTTACTGCTCCCTTTATGTACTATTGTTGTTGTTGCCCTTTCTTCGTGGACTTGGTGTATGTGTAGCCCATGTTCTTCTATAAATATTTGAGGTATGGTTGTCTTGTTATATATCTTCTTCCTTCTCTTGTAAAGGTCTTTGTTGTATCATGGATATTGTAGTTGGCGAGCTTGACGAGCCCCCGGGCTTCTTTCTCTCCTCCTTGAGTTGTAATCTGGTGAATGGTGTAGTTCTTGTGATAGAAACTGTCGGTGTCTCAAATGGCAGGGTCTAGCGTGTCGGAGATCGGATGGTTACGCCCGGAGAACACAAGGTTTATACTAGTTCGGGCATGAATGCCCTACGTCCAGTTTGCTGCTGAGTCGTGTTACCGAGCGTAGGAGAGCTCGTAGCGGGGAGCTACAAGCTTTGGTGAGAGAGGGAAGCGGGTTCCCAGGTCTCGTACGTATGTGGTTCGAGGTTCGTTGTGGGAGCTCGTGTGGATGCGAGTATGAGTGTGTGTGAATGAGTTCAGAGAGAGTCGAGAGTGGAGGTCCATTCTCCCCCTTTATACGTAGGGAGAGATGAAGGAGTACAATAGAGGGAGAGAGGAAATGTGGGCCTGGTGTAGGCTGTTGATTTGGAGGACGCTCCGGGCTTCTGTTCCCCTTCCTTCCCGGGGAAGGCTTCGCTTGTTAGCGTGCTCCTCGTCCTGTTCGTCCTTGATGCAACTATAGCCACCCGCCTTGTACTTGGTGGCGCTCCTGTTGCCATATGTGGGCATGGGCGGAGGTTGGCAGAACAGGGCTCGACACCCCTGCGTTTCGTCATACAGGGACGAGTACGCCTCAATTCCTGTTCGGCTGTCCGTCAGAGGGATGGCGAATGTCACTCGATGGTACTGGAGCTTGTACCGCAAGGGTTCTACAGGGGCAATCATGGCGATCCATGTCTTAAACCCCATCCCCAAGGACGAGTCTGCATTGTGGACCTTTTCACTACGGGCTAAAATGCACCGTGGATTGGGGAAGCCTCCGAGGGCAAGCGACGTCACGGATGACGTTTCCCACCCTCGGACGAGGCGGAAGAGCCCCCGAGGGCAGACGGCGTCATGGATGACGTCATCCTAGCTCGGACGGGGCGGATGGTCCTCCGAGGGAGTGTTGTTGCCTGGCTCGGGCGAGGCAGAGAGGCCCCCGAGGCTCGATGGCATCGCGGACGACGTCACCCGAGCTCGGACGGGGCGGAAGGCCCTCCGAGGAGGTGTCGCTGCCTTAGCCGGTTTCGCTAAGGCGATGTGTCCCCGTGAGTGATGACGTCATCCTGGCTCGGGCGAGTCGGAGGGGCTCCCGGGGATGATTCTGTCTTCGCGAAGTATGAGGTTGGGGTACCCTATTCTCAGGTATCCGACAGTAGCCTCCGAGCCTGTAATGTAGTGACGGACTACACCGGAGGCTTCCGAGAGTACTTATAGTGTTTGGTTATGTTTTTGGATTTCGGTGGGTGCGCGCGAGCGCACTCGCCAGGTGTAGCCCCCGAGGCCTTATGAGAAAGATTTTTCTCCTAAGGGATTATTCGATCTAGCCTAGAGCGTTTGTCCTTTTACCCCTCTCAAGAGGTGAGGAGCGGAAGATGACTGCCCTGCTCGTACGGGGTCAGAATCTTGCTTGCACGCCAGCCCTGCTGGGGGTGTACTATGGTACTTGGGCTGACGCGTCCTGTGTTGTGCTGTCACTCGATTGCGGAGTCAAGTGGACGGGTCGATGCCATGCGGTCACCTGACGTTTCCCCTTGTCGGTCCAACACGGGCGCACCGTGATTTTCTGTTGGGGTGCAGCACAGGGCGTCGCTCCCCGCCGGTCAAACTCCGAATCGCGAGCTCTGGACCTTGGGAGTGTTCGACCATTTATGGCCCTGCCGTGTCCCCTCAGAAACCGGTGCTAGTGTGCAGTGCGGTTTAATTTGGGGGCGCGAGTGGTGCGGCCTTTGCGGGCCGGCTGTCGCCCTAGCGCCCTGGCGGTTATAAATAAGGACGGCCCCTTTGCGGGGTGAGGCACACAATCCCGCCTCATGGCGCGTCCCATCTTCTTCCCCCGAGGCCTCGTTGGAGACACCCTCGAACTGCCCTGGCGAGCCGTCTTTCTAAGAGCGCAGCGAGATCGGAGGAAGTTCTGTGTTAGGGGTGTGGATGTCCCCTCCCCGCCGGTGGCGGAGATCAGAGGAAGATCTGCGAGGTGCGCAGGGCTCTCTCTTACTCTGACCGCCGGCGAGCCGGGAGGTTGTCACCACCCCCTGCACGCATCGCCCCTAAGGGCGGAAGGTGTGGAGTCCATCCGTTCGCCGGATGGATCCTGCTCTTCGCTTTTGCCGAGTGGTGGCATGCCATCCCTTCCCGGAGGGCAGCCGAGGATGTGCCCACTGGGAAAGCCATGGCGATTTGCCTGCTTGGTCCCAGGGGTTGGCTCATCCTTGGCTGTTGGTTGATGGCGATGTCGTCGTCGGCAGGTTTTGTGGACTCGGACCTGCTAGTGTATGGCGGACTCGGAGTCGCTTGCCGGCGGCATCCTCGACCATGGAGCGGCTGGAAAGCGACCAACCAACTCCGGGAGAGGGAGCAGCGCCGTCTCGGCCCGGGGTTCCATGAAGTCGAGGTTCCCGCTGTTCTCCCACAGCTACAGCATGTCGGGTCAGGGCAATCAGTGGGTCGCGACGCCGCCGTCCGACACGGTCCTGGTGACCAGGCAGGCATTCCCTGGGCCCTGCGGCTGGGTTGCCTGACCTGGATAATATAGGTGTCGGGCGGCGGTGCCCTTACCGTGGGCATCTGCGTAGTTTTTCTAGCTTTTGGCCTTTCGGCCGGGGATTTCCCTTCAGTCCACCTTGTAAACGTTTTCGTGTTTTTCTCTTTTGGTGTCTGATGATTGGGCTTAGCCCCGTAGCTTCTTAGAAAGCATGTAAGCATGTAAACCCTGCAAGGATTAATGTAAGCACATATATATGAAATGAAATGTGTTGGTTTTCGTGTTTACCTGTTCGGACCTCTTACGCGTGAGGCTTGCCCTGTGGTGCGACGCCAGCCCCCGAGTATTTACCCGTTTTAAAGAAAATTGTCTTGGGTCTGTGTCATCTTTTTTGTTCATTCACCGCGTATCTCTCCGCGAGAAGGGGGAAATATGAGCCAGACCATGCTATCCTCGAGGCGGACGAACCATGGCTGCTCGTTGAGTTACTAGCGGGAAAATCTGAGTGGGGTGCTCGGTTCCCGTTCGCTGGGGTTCCGGCTCATGGCCATTGTCGTGGCTCACCCCAAATCGGTTTCTTCTAGTAGCCGAGTCCGTTCGATGGGTCTCGGGGGCCTGTTGCCTTCCTTCGATAGGAATACCATGAACCAATCATCCGTAAGAATGGACTCAAATACGAAATCTGAGAATGACCTTAGCATCCGATTGTCAGGCTAATGACCGCTAGTGTGTCCATTCCCTATTCGCCCCTCGCTCTGATGTCCTGAGTCGGCCGTTTCGACCCCCGCTGGGGTGGCCTCCGTATCTCTGGACCGTAATGGGCCGTCAGGGCGTCTATAGCCCCTATCCCTTTATCTTACCTGGGCCCATGGCCGTCGCCGTTGGTTGCGCCACGTGTGCGTCCCTCTAGTCCTTGCGTTTGTTGGCCGGGCTCGGACGAGCCGGTGGTTTTGTTGAGGTGTGCTGAGGACGCATACGAGAAAGATCTAGCGTGCGCGGCGTGGTGGGCCCGGGGTGGATCCTATAATGATAATAGATATAGGATGCGGGATCGAAGCGAGGGAGAAGGCGAGTGGTGTCAGTTACCTGCCGTAGTGCGTGTGGCTCTCGATATTCCCGCGAACACTGGAAATGATGTAGTCGAGCGGCCGCATTTAATGCAGCTTGAGATGTGGGGTCGTGGCGCGAAGAGCCGGTAGCACCGCTCCGACGTCCCGGTCCCTATAAGTATCCGCTCGCCGCGTCATCTCCCGTGAGCCTGCACTGTTCGTCCTCTTTGCCTCCTTGTCCTGCTCGTGTCTCCTCCCTTCTCTTTAGGGTTCACGCCGCCGTGTCCTCAACTTAGCCTCATCCCCCGCCGCACCGCAAACCGTTCCCCCCGGCGCATCCTCCATGGCAGGGGAACATCCCGAGAGGAGCTGGGCCCGGTTCGAGGCGGAATATGGACAGGCACTCGAGCTGGTGGCTGTGGGGTTGCTATGCCCCGAGCTCTCTGCCAACAATGTCGTCGAGTGGATCGTTCCCACCGGCGCCGATGTGCCGGTCCTACCGGAGGGGTATGTGGTCTCTTTCCTCCCGTTCCACGAGCGCGGGTTTGGGACCCCGGCGACTCGCTTCTTCCGTGGGATTCTTAACCACTACGGGCTCGAGCTCCATAACCTCAATCCTAACTCCGTCCTTCACCTCGCGGCCTTCGCGGCCATGTTGGAAGGGATGTTGGGGGTGGAGTCGGATTTTGTGTTGTCGAAGTTTTTCTTCTGGGCGTCGGTGTTTCTCGTCAACTCTGGTGGCGAGAGGTCGGTGTCGTCCTGTGGGGGTGCGCTATCAGCCTTCGTTCCACCACCTCGGGGTCCTATATGCTGGCGCGAGCGACCTCATCCAACCGGGGGTGGCACTCGCAGTGGTTCTATATCAGGAACCACCCCGAGGCGCCACTCTCAGTCTTCACGGGCCGGCGCTTTGTCGGGGAGCTCCCAAGCTGGCATCACGGCCCGACGCCCCAGGAGCTTACGAGGGTGGAACCCGACCTCCGGAGCTTGACACGGCTCCGGGACCAGGGGTTGAATCTGGCGGGGGTCGTCGCGCAGTTCCTTCGGCGACGGGTGCTCCCACTCATGGCGCGGGCGTGGCCGCTGAACGACATGGTGCCCGGCACGTCGCGGGCGGGAAGTGCCATGGCAGACGAGGAGCTGAGCTTCGCCCGCACGGTGGCCCTTATGAGGAGGTTATTGGGGAATACATTCAGCCCCGACGACATCAACCGCTGCCCTCCGATGCGCCCGGACCCGGTGCGTGATGTTCGTTTCAGGATCACCGGCAACTCCGCGCACGCGGGGTGGAAGAAACTGCGCCGGGGGGGTGACGCCTGCCGGCGGGGGACAGAGCGGCGCCGCCCCGGTACCTGACCTAGCGAGTGGCGCCGGGTCCGAAGGCGAGCTGGGTCAGAACGACACCGTCGTTGGCGGCGAGGCGGATGGCCTGGGTGACACCATGGCCGTGGAAGTCGAGGAGGCTCCGTCGGCCGCGGCGGCGGAGGACGCCGCGGTCGTGCCGGCGGCGGGCGAAGCCATTGGAGGCACCCCTGATGGTGCAGATGGGGCCGCAGATGTCGCGGTCATGGTGCCAGGGAGCGAGGTCGCGGCGATCGGGGCGAGCGAGGAGGGGCCTCTGGGCAGTCCCCTTCCTCCCAACATGCTGGCCCGGGACAGGGTCCCCCGCACTGAGGAAGAGGTGGCGGCCGCTCGTGCGGCGAAGGCCGTTCCTTCCTAGTCCAGCGCGACTCGCTGGGTGAGGCGGCTGGCGTTGGGGGGAATGCTGCCCCTGGGGCGCTACGTCGGCTGGGTCCCGACCGCTGTGCTTTCGGGGACAGCGATCCGATCACGTGGGTCAACCGGGAGAACCAAGAGGAGCCAGTGTTCGTGCTGGATGACTAGTGCGAGCTCCAGCACTAGAGCCGCGTGACCTCCTCCCTTCTGGAGCCTGATCACCTCATGGCGTGCGTAGTGGAGTTGTTCCAGAGGGCGGTCGCGGCACTCCGTGAGGACTTCACGCACCATGGCAATGTAGGGGGCTGCCCGACCGTAAGTGGTACTTGTTTGTTGTTGATGATTGTATGATTTTTTCATTTGTGAAGATCCTAATGGCGACGAGCACCGGGAAAACAGAGTTCCTCCGTCGCGAGCTCGGTCGGTGGGACCCTGGGTCATGGACGTTCCCTGGGGAGGCCGACGTGGCCGAAGAGCTCGTGGCGACCCGCCGTCGTGCGGAGGACTTGGAGGGGCAGCTAAGGGCCGTGGAAACAAGGGCGGTGGACGCCTAGGCGTCGGCGCAGCGTGGCACCGCTGACCTTGAGCGGATCAGGTGAGAGTGTGATGAGGGTCGCGCTGATGCCGAGTTCGTCCGCAAGATGCTGGCGGACGAGCGTGCGGCGCGTCACGCTAAAGTTGAGCGTCTGGCCGCCGAGCGCAATGCTGAGGCGGAGGCGCGGCGCCGGGCCATCTCGGCGTTGGACTCCATGGAGGAGGAGCGCAACACCATGCGGTTCCAGCGCGACAACAACCGCTGGGAACGTGACGATGCCATGGCCCGCTTGGAGGATCTCTCGGCCCGGGCGCAGGAGCGCAGCGCCAAAGCCGATCGGAGAATCCTTGCGTTCTCCACCCAGGTCAGCGAGCTGACGACGGCCGCCTCACAGCTTCATGTGACGGTCCACGGCCTGGAAATGGAGAATGGAGGTACGTTGCCCTCCTCTGTCCGTTTGTCCTGGTGTGATGTACCTTTTTGCTTGAATGCTGAGTCTTCCTTCTTGTCGTCCCAGAGCTGCGTGCTGGTGCGCAGGAGTCGCAAGCGTTGCACGAGGCAGCCGTCGAGGGTGGTCCGGAGGAGGCCAGGACCCGCATGGGCCTGCTCTGGGGGCGAGGCCAAGCGCGGATCCGGGAGGCACTGCGCATCGGGGTCCATCGCACGATGGCGTTCGCCGCCTGCCTCTACGATGCGATGACTCCTACGCTCGTCAGCGAGGGTTACCCCTTGGACGCCCCGGAGGATCTGCTCGACTGGATTGAAGCCGCCGCGGAGGAGCCCGTGACGACCCTGGCTGCCAAGCTCAAAGACGAAGTGTTTCCGCCGCCGGAAGAGTGACCCTGCGTGGTCAGTGATCAGGGTTGAGTGCCCTTGTAACAAACAATTTTGGTTATCCTTGATACGGTGCGCCCTGGTGGGCTTTTGGACAAATTTCTATTGCTCCTTAGCGAGCTTGTTTTCTAGTTTCCGCGTCTTTCCCGTTTTGTCCTACTTGCTTTGCCTTTCCTGATAAGAGGTTCGATCTGCTCGGATGGGCAGTCGGTGGAAGTACTTGGCTCTAGGGAGTCGTAGTAATTCACGGCCCGTTGCGGCGGTCCGGTGAGACTTTCTCCCTTGGTCGGGGAAGACGAAGTTTTCGTTCGGTGGGAAAAAGCGCGGATGTTTTGCGTGCAAAAGTTTTTGGAGAGAAAAAGCAGGGGGTTCCCCCCTTCCCAGCCCCCGAGCGAGGTGCACTCTGGCGCGCGCCGGGAGTGCACCTTGCTAAGTGATTGGTCCAAGAGTTCCCCAGTTTTTATTCCTCGAACTATTTGCGTCCAAGCTCCTCGCGCTCTAGGGTTCGACGTCCATCTTGTCAGCGGCCTCGATCGCCGCCACCAGCTCTTGGCTGTGCACTTCCGCCATTGCGTTCTCGCAGCAGTCCACCTCGCACTGGTACGCCACCTTGAAGTCGGAGGTGACTGTGATGATGCCGCACGGTCCTGACATCTTGAGCTTGAGGTAGGTGTAGTTGGGGATGGCCATGAACTTCGCGTAGCACGGCCTTCCCAACACCGCGTGGTAGGTCCCGCGGTAGGCCACCACCTCAAAGGCAAGGACCTCGCTCCGGAAGTTGTCCGGCTCCCTGAACGTGACGGGTAGGTCGATCTGCCCCAAGGGTACCGTCTTTCTTCCGGGGACGATTCCCTAGAAGGGAGCCCCCGAGGATCGGAGCCTCTCCCTTCGCAGGCCGAGGGCCTCGAAAGCGTCGAAGTACATGATGTTGAGGTTGCTACCCCCGTCCATCAGTACCTTGGTGAAGCGCACGTTCACTATGATCGGGTCCACGACGAGTGGGTAACGGCCCGGGTGGGGAACGTGGCTCGGGTGATCGTCTCGCCCGAACGTGATGTTGGACTCCGACCAATCGAGGAAGGCCAGAATTGCCGGGGCGGCGGCGAAGACCTCGCGCCGCTCCCTCTTCTGCTAACGTTTGCAGTCGTAGGCCTCCGAGCCCCCGAAGATCATGAGGCACTTGCTTACGTGGGGGTAGGAGTCATCGTGACCCCCGTCCCCGTCCTGACCGTCTGGCTGATTTGGGTTGCCCTTGTCGGGGATGGCCTTGAAGTACCTGGCCATCATCTCACACTCCTGGAGTGTGTGCTTGATCGGACCATTGTGGTACAGGCATGGCTTGGTGAGCATGTCGTCGAACTTGGCCCCCTTCTTGCCGCCCTGGGGCCGGGGAGCCTTGCAATCTGTCGCCGCGACCACGTTGTCACCGCTGTCGCGCTGCAGCCTGCCCTTCCTCTTGTTCCTGTTCTGGGCACGGTTCGAGCCGCCTTCGCCGGCGGTCTCCACTTCTTTGCCCTTCCCCTTGTTGGGGTGGAAGATCGTACCGACCGCCTCCTCACCTGACGCATAGCTAGTGGCAATGTCAAGGAGTCGCTCAGTGGTGCGAGGGTTGTTGCGGCCCAGCTTGTGGACCAGCTGCTTGCAGGTGGTGCCCGCAAGGAACGCCCTAACCACATCCGCGTCGGCTGCGGTCGGGAGCTTTGTGCACTGCTGGGAGAAGCGACGGATGTAGTCTCGGAGGGAATCGTCGGCCTTCTGCTTGCAGCTGCGGAGGTCCCAGTGGTTGCCTGGGCGGGTGTAGGTGCCTTAAATTCCTGACAAAGGCTTGTCGTAGGGAACACCCGTCGATGGTGTTGGGAGGAAAATGCTCGAGCCACGTGCGAGTCGAGTCCGAAAGGTGGAGAGGCAAGTTGCGGATGATGAATCTGTCATCGTCGGCACCGTCGGCCTAACAGGCAAGGCGGTATTCGTCGAGCCAGAGCTCGGGGTTCGTTTCCCCGGAGTACCGGACGATGTTGGTTGGGTGTCGGAACGGATGCGGGAACGGTGCCTGGCGGATGCAGCGAATGAACGCCAAGGGGCCCGACAGCTCCGGCGTAGGAGGTCGGTCCTCGTCGCTGTCGTACCGGCCCCGCGGCGGACATGGTAGCCTCTGCTGGCACCATCCTGCTTGGCCTGCTTGCGCGCGTCAAGCGTGTCGCGCACGTCTCGCTTTTCGCCTACGCGAGCATGCACCGTTGGACGCCGGCGTTCAGCCAGTGCGGGATCCGGGTGGACCGACCCCTCGTGGTCGTTGGGTGCTGGGCCGGTTGGGTGGCCGGTGCTAAGCCTGTGCCTCCACGACGCGGAGCTCTCGGCCTGTTGTGCCGCGGCTCGCTCCAGAAGGGTCCTCAGCTCGTCGTGAGCGAGCTTCCCATCGGGAGCATCTAGGAACGGATGGTTGCAGAGTAGCATCCTTGCTGCCGTGATGTTCTGGCTCGCCCGCGTCAACTGCGGCATACCATGTTCGTCGTTGATGATGCGCTAGTGTACCATTCGGGCGTCCCTGCGAGCGCGAGGCTCTGCGGGGCCCCTGGCGGCTTCATGTTCGAGCTTTTCACGCTCAAACGTCACCCTTCGCTGGCGATCCACGAGCTGTTGCTCCATGTCGCGGAGGTCGTGAAGCTGCAGCTGCCAGGGATCCGAAGGTTGTGGATCGGGCCGTGGCTGGGGTGCCGGGGCACCCGTCTTGTGTACGGGCATGTGGACATCGTCGCCATCGTCTTCCCCATCGTCGATGAGGGTGGGGTCGACAGCGGCTCCAGGTGGCGGTGTGTCGCACATGAAGCACTTGCGGCCATGGCCCTCGCTGCAGTCACTCGAGCCGGAGTTGAGCAGGTAATCGCTGGCGTGAAGAAAACCGTAGAAGGCCTCCTTATCCCCCAGACCGTCGAAGTCTAGGGGGTCCCAGGGATCAGCGCTCCCATGGCTAGAGTCGGCGCAAGAGGTGGCCTCGGAACTTGTGAGGAGGTCGGAGACGGACAGGGGGTGGTGAGACGCAAGCCCGATGCGTGTCCCTTCCGTGGGGTCAGCCTGGAATCATGCAGCCACCATCTTCGAATAAGATGTGGTGGCATTCCTCATGCCGAACGGTAGTGCCTCCGGAGCGGGCGCTTCGATGTGCCTAGGAGAGAGCGGCTGTGCTCCCGCGTGCTGCGCCGTCACGTTGGCGAATGCGCTGTAGAGGTTGTGCAGGGACTCCTGGGTCGGCTAGGGTCCCATCAGCGTGTCGAGCTGGCGCTCGAACCGTGGATAGTCGGCCCGCTGGACGGCTGTCCTATGAGCAACTTGGTCCCTGGAGGGAGGCAGGTTGAGGTGGGCCATGGATGCCGAGACGGCGTCCACGGCTACCTCGGAGGAAGCCGTAGGGCGACGGAGGACCAGGTTGTTCTCCTGCCCGTGGCATTGGAAGTCCAGGCTACCAAAACGAACAATGGAGCTCGCAGCAAAATCAGCGTGGCGAGAAGCCATCCGATACTAAAAAAATACGAGTCACACGCAGCCCCCTACCTGGCGCGCCAATTGTCGGTGTCTAAAATGGCAGGGTCTAGACAACCAACGAGTAAATTTCTAAGCGTGTCGGAGATCAGATGGTTACGCCCGAAGAACACAATGTTTATACTGGTTCGGGCATGAACGCCCTATGTCCAGTTTGCTGCTGAGTCATGTTACCGAGCGTAGGAGAGCTCGTAGGGGGGGAGCTACAAGTTTTGGTGAGAGAGGGAAGCGGGTTCCTAGGTCTCGTGCGTATATGGTTCGAGGTTCATTGTGGGAGCTCGCGTAGATGCGAGTATGAGTGTGTGTGAATGAGTTCAGAGAGAGTCGAGAGTGGAGGTCCATTCTCCCCCTTTATACGTAGGGAGAGATGAAGGAGTACAATAGAGAGAGAGAGGAAACGTGGGCCTGGTGTAGGCTGTTGATTTGGAGGACGCTCCAGGCTTCTATTCCCCTTCCTTCCCGGGGAAGGCTTCGCTTGTTAGCGCGCTCCTCATCCTGTTCGTCCTTGATGCAACTATAGCCACGCGCCTTGTACTTGGTGGCGCTCCTATTGCCATATGTGGGCATGGGCGAAGGTTGGCAGAACAGGGCTCGGCACCCCTGCGTTTCGTCATACAGGGACGAGTACGCCTCAATTCCTGTTCGGCTGTCCGTCAGAGGGATGGCGAATGTCACTCGATGGTACTGGAGCTTGTACCGCAAGGGTTCTACAGGGGCAGTCATGGCGATCCATGTCTTTAAACCCCATCCCCAAGGACGAGTCTGCACTATGGACCTTTTGACTACGGGCTAAAAAGCACCGTAGATTGGGGAAGCCTCCGAGGGCAAGCGACGTCACGGATGACGTTTCCCGCCCTCGGACGAGGCGGAAGAGCCCCCGAGGGTAGACGGCATCATGGATGACGTCATCCATCTCGGACGGGGTGGATGGTCCTCCAAGGGAGTGTTGTTGCCTTAGCCAGTTTTGGGGCAGGCTTTGCCTTGGCTCGGGCGAGGCAGAGAGGCTCCCGAGGGTCAATGGGGTCGCGGACGACGTCACCCGAGCTCGGACAGGGCGGAAGGCCCTCCGAGGAGGTGTCACTGCCTTAGTCGGTTTGGCTAAGGCGATGTGTCCCCGGGAGTGATGACGTCATCCTGGCTCGGGCGAGTCGGAGGGGCTCCCGGGGATGATTCTGTCTTCACGAAGTATGAAGTTGGGGTACCCTATTCTCAGGTATCCTACAGAAACTAGCAGGTAGCTAGTTTCAAGGTAGTGCCAAGCTGAAGGCGGCTTTGAGGCAAATGTTGTAGTTCTTGTGATGAGGCTGTCGCATGTTCTGCTGCCTCATCTTCCAGCGTCCTAGTTCCATGCCTTTGGTTGTTCTCCTGATCTTGGTTGAGGAAGCATTCCTGAGCTGATCCTGTGCAGTGTCATTTTGGCGCCTGCTGGTGTTGATCCACCTTCTCTCTGTAGAGGACCTGGCAGAACTGTGAATCTTGAATGTCTTCTAGGCTTTGCTTCTACTACCTTTGGCAAGCGGGTGTGCCTTGTCTTGTTGGGTGTCAAGCACGTTTGAGTTATTTGGCTTTGTTTGCTAATTTGTGAGCCTTGATCCTTGAGGTTTTAGTCTCGAATTCGACTGAGTTCTTGACTTGTACTAGTTCCTTTTGGTAGTGTAACTTTGTGTCTAGTCTGTACTTCAAAAAGTTTGTAATAAAGAATCAAAGAATTGTTGTCTCTGTCCTCCGAGTTCTTTATCTCTATTTTGCTTGTGCTGATCGAGTTCTTTTTGTGAGCTGTCTGTGTATTCTAAAAAAGGAGGTGTTGTCTAACTGCTTTAGGTTTTGTTCCATAATTGATGGTATTTTTCATTTAATGTACTTTCTGCTGTAGGTAACGCTTACTTATAAATCTGCCCTTTTGTTATCTCTTCTTTTTTACCTTGCGATAAAAAACTCTTCCCTTTACTTGCGAAACCCTAACTGTCGCTGCCGCTCTGGTTGTCCTTGATCCGCCGGATGGTGAAGAAGAACAAGAACAAGAGCAAGGCTGAATTTGTGGACGAAGATACCGTGCTAGACCATATAGATAATCTTGAGTTTGTTGAGATGTCTCGTCAGATGAAGCGGTCTCCTAAGCCTACGACTCAGGATGCAGATTTGGATCTGCTAGTTGCTCATGGTCTGCTTCAAGCACGGATTTTTTCTGAGTACTCTCTTCCTAGTGAGCACGTCATTCCTAGTCCCTCCCCTGATCAGACTGTGCTCTTTGTTCCCTTTGTCCGTGCCGGACTCTGCTTCCCTCCATCAGATTTCTTGATGGAGTTCCTTCATTTCTATGGCGTTCAGCTTCACCATCTGCCTCCTAACGACATTCTTTTTCTTTCTTCGTTTGTGCACTTGTGCGAAGCGTTTATTGGCATCCCTCCTTGTCTTCTTCTTTTTCGTCATTTCTTTCGTCATCGATTTCATGAGACTAAGCCCAGTCGCTCTTTTGGTTGTTGTGCCGTTCAGTTTCGTCAGGGTATGAAGGCTACTTATTTCGCCTTTACCCTTTATGATTCTGTTAAAGACTGGGTGGATCAGTGGTTCTATATTTCAAAACCTGATGCTTATTTTTCTTCTGATCTTGCTGCTCTTCCGACTCCTCTTCCTTGTTGGAATAATCCTCTGTCTTCTTCTGAGTCCTTGGCTATTAAGCCTCTGCTGATTCGGATAAGTTACCTGAAACAATCCGGGTTGACTGGCAATGGGTTGATTGACAGTTTCTATCGTCGCCGGGTTCAGCCTCTCATGCAGCGGGAAAACCTTGGCTTTGAATATACTGGTTCTTCTGATCCCTCTCGGATCATCCCTGAGTCCGAGTTGTCTGAAGATGATATGTTTGATCGTTTGGGGAGAGTCTTGAGTGGTGTGTTTTCCATTCCTCCCCAAATTCCTGAGTATCATGCTAGAAATCCTCCTCCTCAGGTTAGTGACTTATTGGTTTGTTTTGATTTCTTTCCTCTGAGTTTTTGTTTTGTTGATGATTTGGTTTGTATTTCAGGATCATGGTCATTCTTTTAGGCTAGATTTGTCTTTTGGGCCTGAGGCCTTTGTTCATGAGGAGACCGCAGCTGAAGTCACTGTGGCTTCGAGTTCTTCTTCCAGGTTGCTCCCTGGATTTTGTATTACTGATGGGTATGTGCCGTATACTCCTGATCCTCGGATTGCTCAACTTGTAATGTTTTCTAGGAAAAGGAAGCTTGAGTCTTCTGCTCAACCTTCTTCACTTGCTCCTGCTACTCATCGTCGGTCTCCTCGGCCGCCTGCTCCCACAGGTAACATTATTGTAGGTGAGCGTTGTGTTTGTCATTCGAGTTGTTTTGTATACAACTCTTATTTATTCTTCTGTTTTGTTCTTTTTCAGATGGCCAGTCCGTCCTTCTTGATGAGGAATGTTCAGATGATGATCCTCCTCTCACTCATCCTCCGTGAGTTGTTTTCTTGATGTCTTTGTAACTTCTGTCTAGAGATCCTTTCCTTATTGTGAGTTTTATTCACTTGTAGATCATCTGCTGGTCAGTCTTCTAGTGAGGCTGCTCTGATTCCTTCAGCTATTCTGATTTCTTCTTCGTCATTGCTTGATGATGATTTTTCTTTCGACATCCCCGAGCTTTCCTTTGCTTCTGTTGCCGCTTCTTTCAGCAAGTCGGTCAAGTAAGTAAGCCTTTCTTTCCAGTGTTTAGGTCTTAGTTGTCTTTGCCTAACATTCTTGTTTTTGCTTTCCTTAGGCCTTCTTCTGATGTCCTTGCTTCATCCCGGGACGGTAGGGTTCTTTTGTCCTATTGATGAAGATTTTTGCCTTTTGTTTTTCTCTTAACTCTTCTTGTCTTATTTCTTGTAGGACTTTGTGCTCCTGATGCTGCCAACGTTGCTGGTACCTCCGAATTTGTTGGTGCTTGTCCTCCTGATGGTGTGCCTCTACTTGAGGTTCCTGAGTTGAGTCTCTCTGGTAAGGCTCCAATGGCTCCTTTGCTCCTTCAAGGGCCAGAAGTCCAACTTAGCCGTGTTGATCGAGTCCAGAAGCTTGTTTCTTCTTGGAATGATTTGTCAAGGTCTCTTGGTGCTGAGGTAAAGGTATTTGCTTCTGTTTTTTTTCTTTTGTCTGTCTGTTTGTACTTTTGTTTTGATCTTTTATCTTTTGCAGGGAGTCTGTCAGGAATTGATTGCTTCTTCTTCGGAAATTCAGTCGACTACTACTCTTCAGGCTGATCTTGATAGGGTTCAGCTTGAGTTATCTCAAGCTCATTCTGCTTTGGAGCAAGAAAAAGATCTCCGAAGAGTTGAGTCTGCTCTTTCTGATCTTAAAGAGAAGATGGCTGGTAAGTGTCTTTATATTTCCCTTTGTTGTTGTAGTTCTCTTGCTTGATATTTGACAGATCTGTCTTTCTTGTATCTGCTGAACAGGCTTCAATTGCTTGGGATGAAGAGAAAAAAGATTTAACACTTCGTGCTAAATCCTCAGAGAAGAGAGATGAAGCTGTAAGCTGATTATTTATTATCCCCTGATTTTCTTGTTGTTTTTCTCTTTCTGACTTCTCTGCTTTCTTCAGTTATTGAAATCGGAGGGATCTTTGAAGACCCAGCTTTCGGAAGTTCATGAGCGATACAAAATTTTGTATGCTGTTGTGAGGCCTGTTGTGGCTATTGTTTGTCATAAAGAGGATGCGAAAGAAGGCCTAAGAACCTTGATTCCTGCACTACCTCTTCGTTTTAGGGAATTTGTTGAGAATGGCTTTGAACGTTGTATAAACAATGTTGTTTCTTTTGTTCGAGCCCTTGCTCCTGATATTCCTTTGGCCTAGATTCTTAAAGATTCGATGGACGCTGATCTCCTGACTAGGTGGGAGCAATCGAAGCCCGAAGTCCAAGATCTTTGTCGCCAAATATTTGGTCAGATGAAAGTGTTGCCCTCTTCTCCTTGATGAACATGTTAGCTTATCTTTGAGTGATGACTCTTGTAATATACTCTGGATGATACTTTTGCTTAACATATTGTCAGGCTTCGTCCGGATATTGTGATACTCTTGTCCTTGTGTGCTAATGTCGTGCAGTTTTGTTTTCCAATTGATGCAGTTGTCCTTCTAATGAATACCTCATTTTCTTGATATTTGTGAGTTGTGTCGAGTTCTTTTGGGTATTGTACCTCTGTATTGGTCCTTGAAGATGCTTCTGAACTCTCGAGTTCTTTCTGGGTAATATTATTGGCTTTCGTGCCTTGATGACTATACTGGAGATATTCTTGTTCATAAAATGTCTTGTGCCTTTGAGTTAGGTGTTGAGGATCTTTGTCGTTGCTTTTGATAATTTCTGAGTAGTTTCGAAGTAGTCTTGTTGTTTTGGACGAGTAGTTTCTGATGCTGGAGTAGTAGATATCACTTCTGTCATAATAGCATTTGGCTTGCTATCTTTGTTGTGCCGAGCATGCGCTGCTCTTTAAGCAGGAATGTTGTGCCACTTTTTGTAAGTGATTATCTTTGATGTCATCACGGTAGACTGTTCTTCTTTATTGCGCTAAGTAGTTTGGTATTTTTCATGCCATCTCTTGAAATGGTAGACTTGTATATGTATGAACCAGACTGTGCTGCTCATGGTGCAAAGCAGTCGGTTTGTCGTCGAGGTAGACTGATGCTTTTTGTTGCGCCGAGTAGTTTGGTGTCATGCTAGTAGACTTGTAGATATATGAACTAGACTGTGCCGCTCATGGTGCAAAGAAGTCGGTTTGTCGTCGAGGTTAACTGATATTTTTTGTTGCGCCGAGTAGTTTGATGTCATGCCGGTAGACTTGTAGATACATGAACCAAACTGTGCCGCTCATGGTGCAAAGCAGTCGGTCTGTCGTCGAGGTTGACTGATATTTTTTGTTGCGCCGAGTAGTTTGATTTCATGCTGTCTCACGATAATGTAGACTTGTAGATATATGAACCAGACTGTGACGCTCATGGTGCAAAGCAGTCGGTTTGTCATGTTGTCTCACGAAACAACTGACTTAAAGATGCTAGACAGTGCCGCTCATGGTGCAAAGCTGTCAGCTTGTCATGCTGCCTCACGAAACGGTAGACTTATATATGAACCAGACTGTGCCGCTCATGGTGCAAAGCAGTTGGTTTGTCGAGTTACCTCACGAAACAATTGACTTAAGAATGCTAGACAGTGCCGCTCATGGTGCAAAGCTGTCAGCTTGTCATGCCGCCTCACGAAACAGTAGACTTATATATGAACTAGACTGTGCCGCTCATGGTGCAAAACAGTCGGTTTGTCAAGTTGCCTCACGAAACAACCGACTCCAGACAGTGTTTCTCATTGTGCAAACTGCCGGTTTGTTCTTGATGTCTTGTATCTTATGTCTTCAGTTGTAGAATTTCTTGAGTTGGCTGATATGCCAGGTATTGCTTTGTTGAATTCCATCTTCAGTCATTAGCTCGTAAGTTCCGGGTTGTATTGCTGTCTTGATGATAAAAGGACCCTCCCATGGGCTGAGTAGTTTATGTCTTCCTTCTTTCTTATGAATTAGTCGTAGTACCAGATCTCCTGGTTTTAACGTTCTTGGATGCGTATTTCTGTCGTAATGTACTCACAAGACTTGTAAGTATCTTGCATTTTGTATTACTGAACTATCTCTTATTTCTTCGATTGAGTCAATCTCTAGTCGTCTTGTTTCTTCGGCTTCTCCTTCATCGTATTGTTCGATTCTTGGTAATTGTCATATCAAGTCAATTGGTAATACGGCTTCTGATCCGTATACCAGGAAGAAAGGTGAGTAGCCTGTTGCTCTGCTGATTTGGGTTCTTAAGCCCCATACCACTTTTGGTAGTTCTTCTATCCATTTGCTTCCAAAGTCTTTTAGGTCTTCGTATAGCCTTGGTTTAGGCTTTGTAATAGTAGCCAATTGGCTCTTTCCACTTGTCCATTTGCTTGGGGGTGAGCCACTGATGCATAGTCTATTTCTATTCCGCAATCTCTTGCCCAATATTGGAATTCCTTTGCTGTAAATGGTGATCCGAGATCTGTGATTATTCTATTGGGCATCCTAAATCTGTGCATGATGTCTTGTATGAACTCTGTTGCTTTTTCTGTACTGTATTTGACAAGTGGTTTGTATTCAATCCACTTGGTGAATTTGTCTACTGCCACAAATATGTATTCAAATCCTCTTTTTGCTTTTTGAGAGGTCCTACTTTATCTAGCCCCCAGCATAAAAAAGGCCAGGCTGGTGGTATACAGATTAGATTGTGTGTTGGAACATATGACTGTCTTGCGAACATTTAGCAATTTTTGCATGTCTTGACTAATTGTTCTGCGTCTTTGAGTGTTGTTGGCCAATAAAATCCACTTCTGAATGTTTTGTCGATTAATGTTCTGGATGCTGCATGATTTCCACAGCAGCCCGAGTGGATTTCATCCAATATTTATTTTCCTTCCTGCGTAGATACGTATTTTAATAATACTCCAGAAGATGCTGCTCTTTTGTATAATTTATCCTTTACGAGGACGTAGACTTTGCTTTTTCTTATAACCCTTGTTGCTTCTGCTTTGTCTCCGGGTAGTTTGTTTTCCTTTTTATAATCTATGAGTGGTTGTATCCAATCGCTTTCTATGTTGAGGATCTATCTTGAGGTGTCGGGTTCTTTTATCTTGTCTATGTCCATTGGGTCTTCTTTTTGTTTGCTGATTTCTTGGATTGATGGCTTTGCGAGTTCTTCTACAAATATTCCCGGTGGTACTTTTGCTCTGTCTGATCCCAACTTTGACAAGATATCTGCTACCACATTTGAATCTCTCAAGACGTGGTGGATTTCTAATCCTTCGAAGTTCTTTTCGAGTTTCCTTACTTCTGCACAGTATGCATCCATGTTATTTTTTGAACAGTCCCACTCTTTGTTTACTTGATTGATTACTGCTGCTGAATCTCCATAAGCGATAACTCTTTTGATTCCCAGGGTGGCTGCTACTTTTAATCCGTGTATGAGTGCTTCGTATTCTGCTTCATTATTTGTTGCTTGCCATAATATTTGTAGAACGTATTTTAATTGTCTTCCTTCTGGGGAAATCAGTAGTACACCTGCTCCAGCCCCTCCAAGTTTCAAAGAACCATCAAAGTACATCTTCCAATGGTCTCTTATTGGTTCGGGTTCTTTTTGTGCAATTTCTGTCCATTCTGCAATGAAGTCGGGTAATATCTGTGACCTGATTGCTGTCCTTGGTTTGAAATCTTTATTTAGAGATCCAAGTTCCACTGCCCATTTAGATATTCGGCCTGTGGCATCTTTGTTTCTGAGTATGTCTTGTAACGGGAAGTTGGTTGCTACTGTTACTTTGTGCTCGTGGAAATAATGCCTTAACTTTCTTGATGATATGAGTACTGCATATAGTAGTTTCTGTACGTGTGGATATCTAACTTTTGATTCCGTGAGTACGTCGCTGATGTAGTATACCGGTCTTTGTATTTTGTAGGTACGTCCAGGTTCTTCTCTTTCCACGATGATTGCTGCACTTACTACATTTTTTGTTACCGTGATATACAACATCATGTCCTCCTTATTTCTTGGTGGTGTCATTATTGGGGATGATGATAAATATTCTTTTAGCTTGATGGAAGCTTGATTTGCTTCTTCTGTCCATCCGAAGTTCTCTTTTCCTTTTAAGAGTTTGAAGAAGGGTAGTCCATTTTCTCCCAATTTCGATATGAATCTGTTGAGAGCTGCCATACATCCTGTGAGTTTTTGTATGTCCTTGATATTTTTTGGTGGCTTCATATCCATTATTGCTTTGACTTGTTTTGTGCTTGCTTCAATTCCTCTGTTGCTGACTAGGAAACCGAGTAGTTGTCCTGATAGTACACCAAAAACGCATTTTATTGGATTGAGCTTCCACTTCCATGCTTTTAGATTCTTGAAGGTTTCTTCTAAGTCTTCCAATAGTGATTCAGGTTCTTTTGTTTTGACTACTACGTCGTCGATGTATGCTTTAGCGTTTCTTCCAATTTGATCTCCTAGGCAAGTTTGTATTGCTCTTTGATATGTTGCTCCTGCATTTTTCAATCCGAACGGCATTGACTTGTAACAGTATGCCCCGAAAGGTGTTATAAAAGATGTTTTGCTTTGATCTTCTTCCCTTAATGATATTTGATGGTATCCTGAGTAGCAGTCGAGAAATGATAGTAGCGATGATCCCACTGTTGAGTCTATGACTTGATCAATTCTTGGTGGCCCATATGGGTCCTTTGAACAGTGTTTGTTGAGGTCTGTGTGGTCCACAAACATACGCCATTCTTTTGAGTTCTTCTTCTCCACCAAAACTGGATTAGCCAACCAATCTGGGTTGATTATTTCTCTGATGAACCCTACTGCTAGTAATTTTGTAATTTCCTTTTTGATTGCTGCTTTCCTGTCTGGTGCAAATCTACGTAGCTTCTGTTTTATTGGTCTTGAACCGTTATTTGTGTCAATTTTGTGCTCAGTCAACTCCTTTGGGACTCCTGGCATATCTGCTGACTTCCATGCAAATATGTCTTTGTTGTCCCTTAGAAAGTTGGTGAGCGTGAGTTCCTATTTAGGATCCAAACTCGCGCTGATTATTTCTATTTTTTCTAGATCTCCAGTTAATAGATCAATCGTCTTTGTGGCTACTTCTTTAGGAGGTGTGAAGGTGCTTGGCTTCTTTGTCGGTATTTGGATTTTATCTGGGTTCATTTTCTTAACTTTCTTTGCAATGTCTTCTTTTTCCTGGTAGTCTTGTAGTTTTTCTGATATTTGTACGGCTTGTACATCACAATCGTATGCTCTCTTTAGAACTCCTTTTAATGAAAGAACTCCTTTTTTTGTCGGCATCTTGAGAAGTAGATACGGGTAGTGAGGTATTGCCATGTATCTTGTTAATGCCGATCTTCCAAGGATTGCATGATAACATGATTCGAAGTCGGCTACTTCGAATTTGATGAACTCGGTCCGATATTTGTCGGGGGTTCCAAAGGTGACTGGTAAAGTGATTTGTCCCAATGGTATGGAAGTTTTTTCGGGTACTATTCCATAAAAAGGGATATTCGTTGGTGTGATCATGCCTTCATAGTCCAAGTTCATCTTCCTTAGGGTGTCTGCAAAGATTATGTTTAATCCTGCTCCTCCGTCGATGACTACTTTGGAGACTGCCACTTCTGCTATTGTTGGTCCCATTACTAGGGGATAGTAGCCCGCATTTGCTGCGCTTGTCCATTGATTCTCTCTTGTGAATTGAATTGGGTACTCTGACCAGTCCAGATATCTTGGGGTAGCTGGTTCTGCTGCCATGATGGTTCTGGGTGCTAGCTTTTCCTGCCTTATATTTCTTGTGTATGATGCTCCAGAAAAGATTACTACTATTTGTCATTGGGGTTCTTGATAATTCCCCTCTGCTTTTTTGGTATCCTTCCCTAATCCTTTTGTTCTTTGTTCCGAGTTGTTTGCTCGTGTATCCTCTTTCTTTGTGAATCTTCGTTGGAATACGTCACATTTAACTAGCTTGTGGCTTGCGTTAGGATGTATGTAACAAGGTAGGTCTTCTATCCTTTCTGCTGGCCTTCTTGTGTAGTTGTTGCATTGGTAGTTGTTATTCGAGTACCTGTTATTCTGGTTTATGTTTCTGTTGTTATTGTAGTTGTTGTTGTACCCTCCTTTGTCATTGTCGTTGAATCTTCTTTTGTTGTCCGTTGCTGCTACCATGTTGTCTTGACTTGGTCTTTTGTCATTGGGTCTGAAATCTGGTCTTTTATTTTCATGAAAATCTCGGGTGAATCTGTGCCGAGTTCTTTCTTCCGATGATATCATCTTTTCGACAGCTCTTTTGAAGTCTTCATTGGATCTCGTATTTTCGTTAAAGTAGTCTTTGAACTGCCAATTTGCTATGATTCCATCCACAAATGTTTCTATTACTTCTTTGTCGGTAATGTCATGTATTTGGGCTCTGAGTTCTCCAAATCTCCTGTAATATTCCCTCAGGGTTTCTCCTCTTCTTTGCTTTATGTTCTTCAATTCTGCCGCCGTCATGGGATGTGTTATTATTCCCATGAAGTTGTTGCAGAACGCTTCTTGCAAATCCTCCCAATATTTGATTGACCTTGGCTTTAGTTTATCGAACCATTGTAAAGGCATGGCTTCGAGTGTCATTGGAAAGTATAGGGCCTTGATGTCATTGTTTCCTTCTGCGAGTTCAATGGATTGAGAATATACTCTTATCCATTGTCTGGGTTCTACTTTTCCGTTATACTTGGAGTGATTTGCTGGCTTGAATTTGTGTGGTAATTTCAACGTCTGCAGTCTCCCTGCAAAGCATGGGAATCTGTCGTATTGTTCTGCTCTGTTGAATTTTGGTGACCAATCTCTTCGGTAATAGTCCATGTCCCCCATGTATTCGGATTCACCATAATCTTTTGGATAGCGTTGATCCCAATCCGGGTTGTTTTCTTTTACCAGCCCGAGATGTTGTTCTTGTCTTTCCGATAGTTGTGGTATCCCTAACTTCCCTAGTATGTGGAATATCGACTTCTTGGGCGGTTGTTCTTGCTTCTCTCCTTGTCCTTCTTGAGGTGTGTTGTCGTCGGGTTGTTTATTGGGGTCTCCGTCTTCCTTGATTGGTTCGTCTGTGATTCTTTCCTCTTTAGTAAGAATATTTAGTTCTTTCGTCAATTCTTCGATTCTTTCTCTCTTTGCATTCCTCATGAATTCTCTTTCCGCCTTCTTCTTGTTGTATTCTGTCAATTCCGCCTTGTATTTGATCCAGATCTGTTTTCTCTGAGCAAATCGATTTCTCCTTCCTGCTCTAGCTTTGTTCTTTTTCAGCCTTGCAGTTTTGTGATCGTTGGTTTCATTGCCATCGCCTTCTTCATCGTCTGAGATATCCCCTTCTGATTCGTCTGATGATTTCAAGTTGGGTATTTGTGGTGGTTCTAGATAAGGTTCTAGTTCTACCATGTATATCGTATGTATCTTCTGAGTTCTTCCCGCTTGTTGGCTTCTTGTCTTGCATGATGGTCCTCGGTAAAGTCCGAGTTCTTTTCCTACTTGAAACGGTAGTTCTGTATCCTGGTCTTCTATCCTTGAGGATTGGTTTGGCCAATGCACGATACATCCTTCTGGAGTTGTTGACATGATCATTCCCTCTTGGGCGCCTTTCAGAGTTATGCTTTTTGTCATCTTTTTCCGGAGAAAATTTTCATATGTATATGCAGAATTGTGTAGCCCTTGCTTCCGAGCTGTTCTTGTCTTTGATTGGAGTTCGGTTACGTGTTCTGACATGATTTGTGATCAGCCTTTTCGTGTTGATCTCGGAACTGTCATATGTTGATGTCTCTTTTTCCGAGTCGGTTTCGTATCCCTCCTCGTCTGTTGGTCTGGTTGGTTTTGAAATTGTGAGATTTCGCGTCTTTTGAACCAGTCCTTGAAAATCTAGATCAATTCCTTCTTCTTCTCGGAGTCGGCATTGAATCTTTCAATCGTCGCTGATCTTGCAGATCCATGATCCGAAGATCAATGTTGATTTCGTTGACTTCGTCATCTTGAGGTCGTGGTCCACCAAGCTTTTGAGAAAAAATTGGCCGAAAGCCACTACCTGGCGCGCCAGCTGTCGATGTTTTACTACCGATAGCTTGCCACAGGGTTACCCGAGACAATAGTTCGTGCCTCGGTGAATAGTGAAACCTTGGTGGTTGGACACGTAGGGACACACGGTGTATACTGGTTCAGGCCCTCGACAAGGTCGAGTAATAACCTTACGTTCAATTGAGTCGTTTGTTACTGCTCTTGATCGTAATACAAGGTGTTGTGTGTCGCTCTGTGTATCAGATGTTGCGTAGTATGTAGGGATTGTTTTTGGGTGATACCTTCACCAGCCCTTTATAGTCCAGGAACTGGTTGAGGGTTACTCTAATCCTACTCGGTTACGAACTTAGAGTCCTAAGCTACGCTTTGGTCTTGTCGTCCTTACCGAGTAAAATTCGGTTTCTTCTGTCCGTCTTCCTTTGTGGGCCGAGGAAAAGAGGCACAAAGCTTAGGTAAGCCGGTCCCTGAGTAGCCTATAGGATATCCCATCGACAGGGATCCATTCTAATTATCTAATTGTTTAGTGTGCACCAAACCATCTTATTGTTCATGTGGCCGTTTGTTCCATGACCAATTGTCAAGCAATGAAAAATCCTTTATGAGTTACAACCAATTATTCATTTGGCAATTGCTACTGTATTATATATTCAGTTAGACGTAAACACCAAATTTTAGTGATCCTTGGTCTCACTTATAAATAATTTTGTTTTATTGATGTTAAAAAAATATCATTTACAAATGTTAATAAATTGACATAGATCCAGTGGATTGATTCTTGTTTGATTTGGTGATTGATGACTATGTTCAGTGAGCAAGTTGGCAACAGCTGCCGCGCCTCCAGGGTGTGGCCCCTCTCGTAGGAAGCCGAGAGGTATGCGTTCCCTGCTCTCCTTTCTGGGCGAAGCCGATGACCTAAATCTGATGCGTACATGTGCACACCCAAATGTTAATTTACTGTGTTGTTAACTTCACACCATGCAACTTGCAAAACTTGATGTTGCTTTCGGATGCGGTCCAAGCTTATTTGTTCAGTTTAGAGACTTTGATTTCCAATAGACAACTTTGATGAAACCTATGTGTAGTACTACAGTTAAGTTTGCCATGCTATGATCTCTACTGAATAATAAGTCAAGTAGTCTAATGATGCAGGGAACAATCTATTTATTTTCTAATGATGAGAGTGTGTTTTGTTTTTCTCATTTGCAAATTCGTGAGTTTACTCTTGCTAAGCTGAAAGAATTCTATATTTTTTCCCTTGGTTCTGTAGTGCTATCAAAGTTGCAAGATAGTGGGCATGTTCATATTTGCATTTTTCCAGAGTACCAATTTAGCTTCCCCACACAGTTAGCACACTCGTACCTTGCAAACACCAACCATTTATTTAACATATCTCTTGTGTATGTTTAATCTCAAGGGCTTTTTATTTATCTCGTTAGTAGTTCAGTAAGCCTACAGATGACTCTGTATTTCTCAAAAGAAAAAGAAATCTCTTTACATTGAATGCTAACACTGTGATGTTTGACAACTATCAAACGATTTCAGTAGATAAGATTGTGGGTATGCATTTGTTCTTCTTGAGGAACCGATGTCTGTTTTCTTCACAAGGTGTTGACTGTTGAGTATGTCAGGTTCTTGCTGTTTGTTGGTATTTCTTATGACTATTGGATAAATCCACAAGCGCACAGATTATACTATTGTAGCACTTCACCTAGGAGTATTCCAAGGTATCGTAATTTATATTTTTCCAAGGAAAAGCTGGGCTAGAAATGATAATTAGATAGAGATCCTAGAGAACCTCAACTTAGTACCAACTAGTATAGGGGGTAAACGATATATATGATAGGAAGGGTTCATGAATGAATAAGCCACGGTAAATGATACTTAGAACGGACTAGATAGAATAGCTAGGTGGAAGGACAACGAGAGAGTACAAGGGACTCCGATGCAAATCACTCTACTTCAATATACTTAGCCAATTAACTAGTCTAAACACTATAGTTTGCCTCCTCAATACAAGTATGCTAGGCAAGGGGATAGATCAATAGGAGGACAAAACTCCTACCGGACCGCGCCCTCTTCTTACGGGGGCCTTACCTTTTAAGAACTTGCCTAAAAACACGTGGTGGAATACAAAGACTAGACAAGGCTGTCACTATCTTGCTAGCTACCACAAACAATCCGTGCAACAAGCGGTAACCAAGGATAAGATGATGTATAAGCACCACGCTTACACACAACTTATTACTTTGACTATGATCTATAATCAAAGCACCCTATGACAGGTAATGATCACGTACGGGAAAGGCCACAAGGATCACAGACTATGAATGTAAAGGCTATTAAAGAGCAAAAGCATATAACAATACTATATCTAGTATAGTAATGCTGAAAGTAAATACTAAGTAAAGTAGAGAGAAAGGATAATATATTGAATAAGATAAAGTCTTACAAAGAAGGAAAGATACAATAGCTATACCAGACATTCCAGAAGACAACTCCGGAAATCCCGAGCGCAGCTCGACTCAACTCTAACTCCCACTCTAGACTAAACTACTAGAACAATCTAAGGAATAGAGCTTGTAGGCTTCTTCACCATGTGTAGAAAGGGGGGTATGAGCCTCTATTTATAGTGGGAGGTGGAGTAGGGGCTACTCCATCGCCACATCAGCGATCCAGGGGGCTTCAATCCTCCACCCTTGGATCAAACCGCCTTAGAACCGACCAAGGATAGAGGGATGTGATTTCCAGCATGTTCAAAGAGGTATGGCCGTTGGCAGGGGCCAAACCGACCTAGGGGCGGTCGGCCGACCCCCCCTATGGTCAGTGGGCCCTCCTCTGGCCTCCTGGAAGTGGCCCCATTGGTCAGGGACCAGGTGGGCCCATGGGGTGGTCGGACGACCCCCCTTGGGGTCTCTAGCCCACTTCTTCCTCCTAGATGTTGGTCCCACTTGTCATTGAGTTTGGTTATTGGTTCTGAGGTGATTGTCACATTTATCTCCTTGGTGTGGGCCCATGAATCCTTGTGCTTTGCATGTGAGCCGTTGAGAGAAAGCACAGAGTGATCCAAGGGTTGAAAATCACTCTAGAGTGCTTCTCCTAGATCCTGGCCGAGGGAGGAGAGCTGGTGGGCCCATAGGGTGGTCGGTCGACCCCCTATGTGGGCCCCACTACCTCTCCTTTGCCCCACTTCTTCATTCCTGCATTCAAACACTCCATGGACATGTGGAACTAGTTATTTGATAAATTATGCTCATGATGTGTTTGTTTATCCTTGATCCTGAGGTTCGTGGCATCATATTGGTCATGTAAAAGTGCATCATATTTGGTGCCAACAAGATCCCCAAGCTTAACCTTTGCTCGTCTCGAGCAAACAATCAAACTTAGCTCGATGGATCAAGAGTTGCTACTATGCTTCATATTTCACGAGTACTAAATCTACAACAATCATACTTCTCTTTTGAATGGAAAAGTTAGCAATAAAGACTCACCCATATTACCTTAGTCCTCCATGGGGTGTATAGCTTTATCCTTTGTCTTGGGAAGTTGAGAGATAGAACAACTTGACTTGAGCACTAGTTTTCTCATTCTTTCACAAGTTTCATATCGGAGGTTTTGTAAAGTTTTTGAAAAGAAAGACTTAGTGTTCCTCAAATGGTACTCTTGAGTCGCTTATAAGGTGTATGATTCCTCACCAAGGCACATATCAAAGTTTTCCTTCTTTTTAATCCTATCTCTATAGCTTATGTGGAGCTATAGGTAGGGATCAAAAGATGTAGCAAACTTACCTTGCATATATTGTAAAGTCAAATTCCAGATCCAAGGAGAGAAATGTCATACTCTTAGATCAAGATGTGCAAGTTTGTGGAAACATGAAAAATGATCAAAACTCCTATATATAATATGATCTCTCTTTCTAACTTTTGAACTTGAGACATAGCTATCTTTCTCATTTTTTTTTCTTTTTCATGAGCTTTGATGTGCTCATAATCATTTTTCTAAGAATTGGGACTTTGATGTGCCCTTATACTTTTTCATAATTTTGCATAGTCTATGTCTCTTTCACTAGCAACATACTAGAGAGAAAATTTTCTACTAAAGCATGGAGTATGAACTATGTGGAAATGTAAGGCATGTTTCTGCGTACTTCCAGTGTAGAAGCAGCATGTATATGTGGCGTGTACGTGATCTTGATCTTGGGAGCATGATAAATCTCTCAACAAGGGTCACAAAACTTGACAAAACTCAACACAAAGCAAGCAGCCTATGTAGAAAGCTTATATCATGAAAGAGCATATATGGCTTTGGCAGGAATTTTCACCATTGAGGAACAAAAAGTGTTTTATCATTTTAATAAAACTCCGATACTCATTCTTGCTTAGAACAATATTATATCAGCTCTTATCTTGTCATATCATGTCTCACAACAACTTAGACTTAGTTAAGCATTTGCAACCCACAAAAGTTTCAGGTTCATGATGGATTCTTTTAAGCCAAGTAATCCATACTTAGAGAAATACCAAGTTGTAAACTAAGTACTAGAGAAAACATTTAGCAGAGCAACTATTCATCATTTCCATAGGAGATGTTAATTTTTATGGAACATGTGAGAGTAGAGAAAAGAGTCTTTTTATTCTTTTTATCATATGCAGATTTTTTTTAGATGCAACAACAAAGATAAGC
This sequence comes from Microstegium vimineum, assembly GCA_022036555.1. NCBI lineage: Eukaryota > Viridiplantae > Streptophyta > Magnoliopsida > Poales > Poaceae > Microstegium > Microstegium vimineum. The sequence goes on along the minus strand of CM039121.1, from coordinate 24,440,792 downwards.
AAGTAAAATGCATGAAGATAAATGCTGAAATTAAAAACATACCTTAGTGGGGGAGGGAACCTCCCCAAGCTTATCCTCTGCTCAATGTTGTGGTGCTGGATATGGATGTAGTTGCCACCACAAGTCCCACTGCCGGTGTTGTTCTTCTTGCAATGCTTGGAGTTCTTTGGTAGTTTGCTGGACAATGCGTGTTGTCTCACTATGCTCAACACGCAGCTCACCAAAAGCATTGGTGAGTTGATCGAAATGTTGCCACCGTTCACGATGCTCCCTATCTCGTGTGGACGAGACGGATGATTGTGGTCCTTGCGGACGTGATCGTAGAGGAGGTATGCCACTATAAGTGTGCATAGGATTGGAAGATGCATCGTCTTCCTCTTCACCAACAGCTCCTCGGGAAGGACCACCTTGCTCAAGATGAACAAAGTGTAGCCCCTCCTGAGCTCTCCTGTCTGAGCCTGCAAAACCTATTTGCCCAATTCCTTGATCTAAATCAAGGGTTAGCTTATGGGTCCTATACAAATGACGTTGCCTATTTGGAAGAGGCACCTCAATTGTATGGCTACTGTAAATCATTTTAAGTTCACCGTTGGCATCTCTTTTTAACATTTGAGCAGTTGTAAGATATTCTTCTGAAATTACTGCTATAGGGGTAGAGATATAAACAAAGGGGTAGGCGCCATTTAGCAAGTTTGTAGATTCGGCAAGACGAGTAATTAAAGATGTGAATTGAATAGGTCCATTACTCTCAATTGAACTTTGCCAAAATTCTACTAAGCATTTCACAAGAGAGATTTGAATTTTGTTTACCATGGCATAAAGCAATTTTAATTCCATGTCACTTAGCATGCTAGCAGTACTTCCAGGAAACAAAGTCATATTCATCCAAAGATGCATGAAACGAAGGGTTGGATTTTGAATTTCCTCAGGTTTGGGATTTGAGCAATCATTTAGAGCAGAGATAGACATCCAAAATTTTCTTTTATTAAACTTACGCAGGGCAAGGTCTAAATCAAGAAAGCATAAATCATCAAAGCCAAGAGCAAAACTTAGATGTCCCCAAGTTAAGCTAAAGCTTTGATTAAACATGTGAAAATAAATTCCATTATTAGAGACTTGGAGAGAGCACAAGAATTCTATGGTGAGCAACTCAATTCCAACTTCATCTATTTGCCAAAAACTAGACCAACCAATAGTGGAAAAGATGGTGTCGAATTCGGTGGTCATACCTGCGTTGGAGAGAAGACTCGGATCCAATATCCTTGTGTGCTCGAAAGATCGATCCCGAAGAGAGAGATATCTTTGGTACTCTAGTTGGTCGAACCAGAGACCACTCTGTTGATCATAGGTCCTCATCGGGGGTACCATAAATGCCCAAATATGAGGTACCTCCGTCGGCACTTCTTCATCCTCCTAAGGGTGTTCTTCGGTATGGACGTTCTCCCAAGTGTATCGGGTAGAACCTCCCCTTCTTCTTCCTTAGGAAGTATCCTCAGATTGGTGGGAGCGACGAGATGAGCTCCCACATACAGCTTGCTTCATTTTCTTAAATGCGGATGTCAACGGGTTCTTCATCTTTAGAGAGGAAGAGACAAGACTAGGACAAGGTTGTGTGTGGAGAGAATTTCCTAGTTTGTCTTGCGGGGATAGGATTGAGCTAAGAAAAGCTTGATGAAGACAAGATATCTTCTTGTGGAGTAGCACTACTTCTCTTGGGAGCTAAGAACTTCTCTTGAATGAAGAGAGGAGAGAGCAAGGCAAGGAGAGGCTTGAGCTAGAACTGGATTCTGGTTGAAGTGTGACTGATTGAGCTCTCCTTGCATGAGGTTTTATAGGGGAAGGGAATGGCACCAAGGAGGCACCAAGGGGTGGTCGGCCGACCCCCCTTGGGCATGCCCTTGGGTGCCATGATCACAACCTTTAGGATATGCCTTACACAAAGCAAAAGAGAGAGAGGAGGTGACCATAGGGTGGTCGGCCGACCCCCTAAAGTGGGGATTCCACTCATGCTTTTTCTAGTGCTTGGTGAAAGGTGAAGCATAATTTGTGATGTGATCAAAAGCTGAGATAAAGTGCTCAAGATTCTCCTCTTTAAACAATAAGTAGTGGGGGACAAAAGTATGTCATGCTTTGATCAAAGGTGATTGATGTGTTTTCTTTTTCAAAGCATGACAAAGTGAAAGTGAAAGTTGGTTCCCCACTTTGGACATAGAGTAGTGGGAGACAAGGATATGTCATGCTTTAACCAAAAGTGATTGATGTACTTTAAAGCATGACAAGGCAAAAGAGATGACTCTCAAAGCAAGAATCTGATTTTGGAAAGCCTCACTACTCAAATCATGAGATGCTTGGACAAAGGATGGTGGGAAAGACAAAGGGATGATCATGGGTCATCTAGGGTGGTCGGCCGACCCCCTAGTCTTCCATTTTTTTCCTTTTTCTTTTATAAAGCTCATATAGTATTATTTATTAAATAAGCCAAGATAGGGTACGTAGGGGTGGTCGGCCGACCCCCTATGGCCCTATCTTTTGTCAAATTTTAGTGCTAAACTAATTCTCAGGTTTTATTTAATCTAAACTTCATGGTTCTTAATTTTAAGGATAAAAGAATTTAACTAAATGCAAGAAGGGAAATAAAAGATAACTACCGACTTACCTTTCGGCGAAGGATCCCTGGTTTTAAGTCCTCAGAGTAGGGCTCTCCTTCTTGTTCACTTTTCGGGTACACTTGATGGCTCCGGAGAGGAAGACCATGGTGTGTGCACCTCCTTTGCTTTCCAAACATGTTGTGGATTGACAGGTTCATCCTCCTTGAGTTCATTGATCTTGGCCTCCGGGTACTGCTTCTTTTGGCGCGGAGCTCGAACTCTTCTTCTTGGTGGTTGTGCTTTAACCTGTTTGTTAAGTTTATAGCCATTGAAAGCACATTTTACCTTGTGACTCGGGAACTGGAAGTGGATCTGGCTTGATCCTACATAGATGACCGCGTTGGTGGTGTTGAGGAGAGGCCTTCCTAGGATGACGGTGACTTCCACGTTGGCTCCCATGTCTAGGATGATGAAGTCGGTGGGGATGTATTCATCTTGGATGTTCACCAAGATATCCCTCACAAGTCCCTCGGGAAACCTTATTGTTTGATCTGCCATCTGCAAGCGAACACATATAGGGACCAAAGGTCCTCCTAACAAGTTATCATAAGTTACGTTGGACATGATGTTGACCCCCGATCCAAGATCGCAGAAGGCGGTGTGAAAGGTTTGTTGTCTGATTGAGCACTTATCATTGGGTGGCCAGGATCTTCCTTCTTCGTGATGAAAGGAGGATCGAGAAGATAGCCCCAATAGGAGCGAAGTGGAGGCTTACTGAACTTTGCTGTTACCATGTTAACATGCTCAATTGAATCCTCTAGTTTCCCAGGAATTTTACCTTGTTATATAGATGACATAGCTGTTGCTAATTGAGCTAACTGGGTTTCTAGCATTTTATTAAAGCTCAAATGATTTTTAATAGCAGTTGCAAAGCTATCTTTTTTTCACCAAGAGTTTCAAGAACTTTATCATTGGCAATCGTCTTTTTATTTATACCATCATTAATTTTAGATTGACCAAAAACAAGATCTTTCAATGAAGGTTGATTACTATAAGAATTGTAATTACTGTAATTGTTATTACCTCCATTACCTTGGTAGAAGGGGCGCGAGTTCCATCCTCCTTGTTGTTGGGGTCGATACCCGTTGTTGTTGTTGATGATGAAGTTCACGTCCTCCTTCGGAGTCTCGGGACAGTTGTTGCCCGAGTGATCATTTCCTCCGCACACCTCGCACCATGGATCGGCTTCAACAGCTCGTGCGGTGGCAGTGGGATAGATGGCCTCTTGTTCCTTCTTGGAACCTTCTTCATCAGGAGGTCCATCTTTTAGGTGGTGGCTTCTTTGTGAGCGTAGAACCATTGCTTCGCCTTCCCCAACAATGAGAATGGAAAAAGGCGAAGACAAATGGTGACAAACGCCACTCCTTTGATCATGCCACGCACCTCCATGAAGTGTTTGAGATAGGAAGTAACATCCTTATGGGACTTCCCACTAAATGGGTTGGCGTGCACTAGGTTAGTCAAGGTTGGCTTCAGCTCAAGGGTAGCACTCCCTGTATTAACTTCAGGTCCTCGCTCCACGTGAGCGACTGACAGGACCAAAAAGTCAGAAATAGCCTCCTGAGCCATAGCTTGCTTGATAAACGAAGTGTAGCCTCCTCCCTTGAGTGGATCCAAATTCAAGATGAACTTTCGAGGGGACACTAGACGGTGTCTAGAGTTCCTTCGAAAGCTCTCAAGATTTTCTAATATGGTTGCTCAAAAGTGGAACTCACTCATACAATGCCTTGCTTCACAATTAAGAGAAACAAAGGCAAAGGGTAAACCCCTATAGCTAATTGATAACTAAGTTAACGAGAATCTCTCGATTCAATCTAATTAAAATTTCTAGGCTATGCTTTCCCAGGCAATGACGCCAGAAATGCTTGTTGACATTTCTTATGACTATAGGATAAATCCGCAAGCGCACAGATTATACCGTTGTAGCACTTCACCTAGGAGTATTCCAAGGTATCGTAATTTATATTTTCCCAAGGGAAAGCTGGGCTAGAAATGATAATTAGATAGAGATCCTAGAGAGCACCTCAACTTAGTACCAACTAGTATAGGGGGTAAACGATATATATGATAGGAAGGGTTGATGAATGAATAAGCCACGGTAAATGATACTTAGAACAGACTAGATAGAATAGCTAGGTGGGAGGACAACGAGAGAGTACAAGGGACTCCTATGCAAATCACTCTATTTTAATATACTTAGCCAATTAACTAGTCTAAACACTATAGTTTGCCTCCTCAATACAAGTATGCTAGGCGAGGGGATAGAAAAGTAGGCGGACAAAGCTCCTACCATACTGCGCCCTCTTCTTACGGGGGCCTTACCTTTTAAGAACTTGCCTAAAAACACGTGGTGGAATACAAAGACTAGACAAGGCTGTCACTATCTTGCTAGCTACCACAAACAATCCGTGCAACAAGCGGTAACCAAGGATAAGATCATGTATAAGCACCACGCTTACACACAACTTATTACTTTGACTATGATCTATAATCAAAGCACCCTATGACAGGTAATGATCACGTACGGGAAACGCCACAAGGATCACAGACTATGAATGTAAAGGCTATTAAAGAGCAAAAGCATATAACAATACTATATCTAGTATAGTAATGCTCAAAATAAATTCTAAGTAAAGTAGAGAGAAAGGATAATATATTGAATAAGATAAAGTCTTACAAAGAAGGAAAGATACAAGAGCTATACCAGACTTTCCAGAAGACAACTCCGGAAATCCCGAGCGCAGCTCGACTCAACTCTAACTTCCACTCTAGACTAAACTACTAGAACAATCTAAGGAATAGAGCTTGTAGTCTTCTTCACCATGTGTAGATAGGGGGTATGAGCCTCTATTTATAGTGAGAGGTGGAGTAAGGGCTACTCCATCGCCACGTCAGCGATCCAGGGGGCTTCAATCCTCCACCCTTGGATCAAACCGCCTTATAACCGACCAAGGATGGAGGGATGTGATTTCCAACATGTGCCAAGAGGTATGGCGGTTGGCAGGGGTCAAAACGACCTAGGGGGCGGTCAGCCGACCCCCCCCAATGGTCAATGGGCCCTCCTCTGGCCTCCTGGAAGTGGCCCCACTGGTCAGGGACCAGGTGGGAGCCAGGTGGGCCCAGGGGGTGGTCGGCCGACCCCCCCTTGGGATCTCTGGCCCACTTCGTCCTCCCAGATGTTGGTCCCACATGTCATTGAGGTTGGTTGTTGGTTCTGAGGTGATTGTCACGTTTATCTCCTTGGTGTGGGCCCATGGATCCTTGTGGTTTGCATGTGAGCCGTTGAGAGAAAGCATAGAGTGATCCAAGGGTTGGAAATCAGTCTATAGTGCTTCTCCTGGATCCTGGCCGAGGGAGGAGAGCTAGTGGGCCCATAGGTTGGTCGGCCGACCCCCTATGTGGGCCCCACTGGCTCTCCTTTGCCCCATTTCTTCATTCCTGCATTCAAACACTCCATGGATATGTAGAACTAGTTATTTGATAAATTATGCTCATGATGTGTTTGTTTATCCTTGATCCTGAGGTTGGTGACATCATTTTGGTCATGTAAAAGTGCATCATATTTGGTACCAACACTGTTCTGCATGGCAATCATAATAATTTAAAGTCATGGTAAGAAAATTTTCAATTAAAGTGTCAATTCAACAATACCAGTCACAATATTAGCTTAAATATGATTTTAAAATAGACATTTATTTATATATTTCATTTTAATCCCTTTACTTATGATGGAAAAGAGGCCTTCACACTTGCATTCCTGTGGCTCTCTGTTGGCTGCCTCTGCTCATCTTGCATTCCTGTGGTGGACATGGTCAAACCTGAGTTTCCTATTCCATGTAGAGACTAAAGAAGAAAGCTACTGGATCATTGTTCTGATCGTTGATGTTCTGTGAAGGAAGGGTTACCAATTTGGTTTAGGTGAACATCACAGCAACAGAGAAAGCTGATCTCAGGACAGATGAACATGTAAGTACCTAATCAGCTAGCCTGTATCTTCTTTGTTCAGTTGCAGGGAAGAGATCAGTACTGGTTCTCCCTTGCTGTCAGTACCTATGAGTTTATTCACCCATAGATCCTTGTCAGTGCCACTTGTCAGTGCCAACTGCTTCATCAGTGGTGGTGTTGGTTGTCCACAGACATCAAACAAGACATGATGGGCGTTGTGATGATGAGTTGTTTTTGCTCGGCCAACATTTGCTATCTCTGTTCCTGCCATCGATGGCTCAGTTTAATGCCACCCTTGCTGACCACAACCAACACCAAATGGGAAGCCATGGTGAGGATTTGTTGTAAGTTGTTTTGTGACCTTGAGTTTCACAAGATAACAAAAATTAGTATGACTGGGCACTTCTAACAGTTTTTTTGTGTGATGTTCAGAGACTGGACCTAGAAGACTTCTTTCAGAGACTGGACCTAGAGGAGCCAACGATTGAAATCCAAATTCGACCCCGGTGCTGCGACGTGTCAGTTGTTCGTCAAAGGCTACCTCAGCTAGAGTGATGCTACATAGAAGATATAACTCACCTGCCTGGAGATATATTCAAGTTCACGACGTCTCCAATAGGGTCAGTGGTGGAGTTTGAGCGAAATCTTGTTGGGTGCATGAGCCTACACAAGTTCAGAAATTAGAAGTGCTATAAGTATTTCAAAGCCGTATTTTACTGACATTATGTCCAAATTTGAGATACAATATTACACACGCAAACACGCCTAAGGTGCATTGTATTTATTTTATACTAATTTGTAAGGCTACATACACATATAACTAAGACACTACAGAGAATTAGAGATGAATTTTTCCTACATCAATCTATCGATCAGCTCGACGACCCCTTTGTTTCTTAAATTCATTAATAATGTCATCATGGCTCCATTTGCCTAAAACTGTAGGGTGGTTCGGCACATTTTTCTTGTGGATGGTACCAGTGAGACTGCCAAAATGGGAGTGTAATTAAGAATCATAACATGATGTGATCCCTTAATTATTGAAAATGTGTACTGAACCTAAACCATGATTAGGTGTAGATGTGTGAAGAGTTATAATTGACTATAAAGGGATTTTGTGAACATTATGCTCAAGAATCATTGTTGATAATAGTACCACACGTCAAACTTAAATTATTATGGTATTGTTATTATTAGTTATTTTTATTAAATTTCAAGAAAGTCTCTACAACTAAAAAATACAGATCGCAATCGTCCACCGGACGTGCGAAATGTCGCTCGCTCCCACGCCCGCCCGGCGCTTCGCAATCGTCCCCAAGCGATCGAAACCCCGCCTGGCATTCCCTCGCCTCCCCCACGCGAGCGCACGGCCCGGCAGTAAATATGGAAGATCAACCAATCTCCGCCCAACGCTCCATGCCCCTTCCCATATCAGCTCTACCCGCGCCCCTCCCCAAAATCTCGAGACACCTTCTTCAAATCGCTCGTCGCCTCCTCCCCCGAAGCTCGCCTCCTTGCCAGAATTGCCCCCACGCTCGCCTATGGCTCCGCATCCCTCCCCTAGATTTTTTTGCATTTCCGGCCATGGCTACAACACACTATTGTCATGCAACACATTATTTAGGCATGTCGTCATCTTTGAACCATCCGTTCTTTTTATTTTTAAAAAACTTAATGTGACCAGTACTTTAAATTTAACAAAATTAACTTTGGACTTGGTGTGGTATGTAGATTTTATGAGTCTTCTAGGCCGTGCTATTTCGTGACTATGTTAATTTCATAAATTAATTTGCTTTTTAGATTTGGCGCTTTAACATATGTATTTAATTTTGTAATACTATTATATTATTATGCGATCTATGTGTTTTTAGTATAAAAGTTTTGTTATCCCGTAGCAAGGCACGGGTATGATACTAGTATTATGATACTTGGACAGTTTTTTTCAAACTAAATTATTGATGGAGTAAATTATTGTTACGGTTTAAACTTAAATAAATCTTGTCTTATTACAACATGATATAATCAATGATCCAACTAATCAAACCGTAAACTAAATCGTGAGCAGTTTGCTATCCAATTTAGTCTATATAAATATGGCTAAACTTTATGTATGTACCGGTGGAATACATGACATGGAATGTGGAAAACCAAGAGAGGTCTTCTATTATAATTATGAACAGAAAACCAGTTTTTAACATGTTGGGCAATGAACTCCTTGCCGACTACAACAAAAAATAGAATTACAAAATTTTATAGGGTTTTTTGGATTGGTGCCATTATAATTTTTGAAGTTTGGAAAAATACCATTACTATTCACGTATTCTTAAAGACACTATTACAATTCTTGCTCTCTTTGAAAAATGCCACGCTATACGTTTTTGGAAGCGTTGGGCCCAGCTGCAGCGTACTAGGAATTCAACTATTTTCGTATGGACGATATTGCCCTCACCTACTTCCCTCGCCCATGTCACTGACCTGTGGGGCCCACCTGTCATCCCCTTCCTCTGCTCTTACCAAAGGGAGGTCAGAGCTCGATCTGCTGCTGCTCGGCAGCGCTTCGCGCGAGAGAGTGAGAGCAGAGAGGCTGCCGTCTCAGTCGTGTGCGCGCTGCTGCTCCACCGTCCATCCCCACACCTTCTATCCCAAGCCCACACCTGCGGCGCTGCCACCATAGCCGAGACAGCTCGTCAGCTCGAGCTCGATGAACTCTCTCGCTCCACCGTCTCTGCCGGTCTCGTTGGCCTCTATGGAACCGCAGGAGAATGACGCGTCCGCCGAACCCCTCCTTGGCACTAATCCACGACCACAACACCTCCACCCGTTCCGTCCAGATCTCGCCGCCGCCATGGCTGACATACACCAAGCTCTTGATCTTCATGCACCAGCCATGTTCCGCCCCGCCGTTGCGCGCATGATACTCGTCTGCATCCTCCGCACCGAGGCCGCCATCTCAGGTGTGTTGCGACCGTGGGCACCTAGCACCAGACCACAACCATGGGAGCTGCGGCGAGCTCCCTGCTGCGTCGCTCGTTCCTCCACCACGAGGAGCAGGCTCGACGCATCGGTATCGACTCGCCGCGGCGGTGGCCTCCTTCGCCTCGTCATTCTTGGGGATAAGATGAGGAAGGATGTCCCCCTCGGGGAGAAGACTGAGAACGAAGGATGTAGCCGAGGGCAATATCGTCCATACGAAAAAACTTGAACTCCCCGTACGCTGCAGCTGGGCCCAATGCTCCCAAAGGCGTATAGCGTGGCATTTTTCAAAGAGAGCAAGAATTGTAATGGCGTCTTTAAGAATATGTGAATAATAATGGTATTTTTCCAAACTTAAAAAATTACAATGGCACCAATCCAAAAAACTCAATTTTATAAGTCCACAAATAAGTCACAAGGAACTCGACATTTAATCGTACCAACATATGTATACTATGAAATTAAAGTTATGATATCTTTGTGTTTTACGGCATAAGAAAAAACTATTAAGATTGAATTTGAAATTTGATATACATACTTAATAAGGCATTATGATACCTTTGCCACTCTTAGCTTATACTCACTCGGATCCATTTTATCTGGCGTACACGCATATCAAGATTCAAACTTTAAAAACTTTGACCTATAATTAGGCTAATAATTTTTACATATTATAACACAAACTTTATACCATTGTAAATTTATAAGAAATTATACTATCCAATGATTATATATTTATAAACATAAAGAATATAATATAAAGTAAATGAACGGTTAAATTATAATTTAGAAGACCGTGTCATCCTAAATTGCGCCAGATAAAATGGACCGGAGGGAGTATATTATTGATGTTGTAATTATCATAAATAAACTATAGCTTTAGAATTTATAGAAAATATATAGCAAATAATAGTTAAGTTGCTATCATGAATGTTTAACAGGCTTTTCTCTTCCGTTGCAATGCATGGGTATATTTACTAGTCTTAAACTACCTTTGAAGCATAAAAGATGATATATTTTAAAAATTAATGAGGGACCAAGATTCAGTGTTATAGAAGATCGAGGGAAGTCAAACTATAAGAATAATTTTCTTATACAACATTTATGAGAACAATTGAGAGAAACAAAAACTTTGTCCAACGCAAAATGGTTAATCAGTAGAATGTACGCAAGTCCGTGTCCAGCACCACCACACCACACATAACTAAGCTCTCCTGTTGCCCCACGCTTCCTTGTGGCAATAATTTATATTTGTCATGACACTACCCGTCCGAACCACGACCAACTCACACGGATGATCCTAGGAGACACGGCCCACATGTCATTTGTACTGGCTTGTATATTAACAGGTAGTAGTGAGCTTGTTGGCAGCGTATCAATTAATATTAATAATGCTCTCCGTCTCAAATTATAAGAAGTTTGACTTTTTTGACTTAAAGTTTGACCACTCGTCTCATTCAAAAAATTTATGCAAACGTAGTCAAATTTAAGTCATTCTTAAAGACCTTTTGTTAATAAATCAAGCTATGCCAAAAGAAGTAATATTTTGTATAAATTTTTGAATAAGACGAGTGGTCAAATTTGGTGTCAAAAAAGTCCAACGTCTTATAAATTGGAACGTATTGAGTAGTAGTTTGTGCAGTAGGTCCGCAGTTTCTTTTGACGATGACAGGGACGACCTTGTGTGTGGTAGTTGCAAATACTGCCTACTTCACGGGAGGCCCTCGGAACAATGTGTAATCACAAATGCAGATACATTGATTACGATGCTTAATTGCTTGCTTGCTAAGGACACCCAGAGTGTAGGCTAAAGCGAAAAGGTAGCGTATATAAGCCATCTAACACGAACCATACACTAGAAAAGACTCGAAGGCATTTTCATGTTTTTAGGACTCCACTATGAATTACTTTCTCCGTTTCAAATTATAGTTCGTTTGACTTTTTCAACCCAAGTTTGATCACTCGTCTTATTCAATTTTTTGTGTAAAATACCTCTTCTTTTATTTTGGCTTACTTATTCAATAAATATTCTACAAAAATAAATTAAAATTAACTATGTTTGCACAAATTTTTTGAATAAGACGAGTAGTCAAAAAATTCAAATGAATTCTAATTTAAAACGAAGGGAGTATAAGAGATTTTTATATTTCTAAATATATATAGAGATTTTTTTTATATAATCTATATGTACACTTAGGTTTAGATAATAATAAAATCAATGGTACCATAGAAACCAACGGCTGGAAGGGAACATTTCCTCGAGAAAGAACATGAAACAAAAGAAAGTAACCTAATTCTCAAGTTCCTTCTAACTGATTGTTGACGGTTATTAATGTCAATGTAGCATCCAGTTTTGCGAAGCAAAACCAAGTATTCATACATGTGTGTCCAGGATGTCTAAACACACATATAATCACAAATGAAAGAATATCAAAGTAAAGTACATCGATATCCATTATATTATTACATTTCTTAACTTAACGGAGTTCAACATAAAAGTAAGTCTAGCCCAAGCAACAGTGACAATGACTGATGGACATCAACTAGATGTCATGAACATCTTCTAGAAACTCCTCAAAGCCACGATCTGGTACCCATCCGGGATTTCCATTGAATATAAACAAGTGTAAGTGCACCATGCTTAGCAAGTATAACAAAGGGATCTATGAGGCTCAAAGACTAAACTGCGGTTAGCAATTTTAGTTGGTCATATTTTATTAAACATGTAATACTACTTTATTGTGAGAAACCCATCCCAAATGATTATAATACTAGTCAATATTACATTGTTCCCAAACCACCCTTGTAAACCAAGTAACCTCTATCAAGAAGGATTTAGGCCCACTCGTATCCATGAGCATGATTGTTATGACAATTTTAAGAATCCTACAAAATCTGTACATCTTTACCCCCAAGCCATGGTTCCCATCTGCTAGGGTTTGCAAAGCCCACAATATCTCTTCCAAGGAGGTGTGGCAGGGTTTCATTACATAACCTTTTGCTAGATACCCTAACAAGTTAGTGGCCACTAAGGTTTCAATGGCAAGTGTGCATAGGTGACTTCCTTCAAGAGGCACATGTGGTCGCAGCACTATATACACACCAAGGTAGGAAATAAACCATACACCACAAGGCACCCCCTCTTGTGCCATTCGGTAACCACTAACAAGCTAGAGATATACTAGTTATATGATTAAAGTCAGAGCCATATGACACCCAGGGTTGTACGACCCTCCTCGGTGGCCACTTCAGGGATAAGTTCCTATGGAGAGGTACTAAAGCATAAAAACCCATGCTTTAGCCCCCTTTAGCATGTTGCTAAAAAACATGATTTTACTTGTTGCATAAGTCCATTAATCATATTAAAACATTAGTATAAGCATAGCAGCATCTAGCTATAATGCACAATCTACCCCATAAGTAACAAGGTATAAGGATCAAGATAACTAGGTAAAAGTACATAAGGGTTTAACATTTTGGACACATGCATATGAATAAGTGATTATAGAGTTACATAGGTGCAAGGAGGCCTTTATTACACTTGCCTTCCTTAAAGTTCTCCTACTGGTCCTACTGGTCACCAAGGTAGTGGTCTTCAAACTCCACTTTCTCACCCTCTTTAAACATCAAGCAAACACCATACAAGCATTCCAATACAATCATCACATGCAAACAAATGGAGTTTAATTAGAATACTACACCAAACAGTATGAACAGAGGATAAAAAACTTTTTAAAACTATTCTACGTATTGCTATTATCACATGTATGCGAAATTTACTCAAATAGGATTTAAAATGAGTAAGTTATGCATAAAATAAAGTTGGATGTCAAATTTGTAAATAAACAAAATTCATGTTTGAATTAAAACTAATTAAATCTGATTTAAAATGGTGTGTGGACTGTGGGTACTATTTTGTAAAACACATGGGTCAAAACAGAAGAAAACATGACTTAAATTAATTGAATTTTAGCTAGAATGGAGTAAGAGTTGATTTCTAGAAAAAGCAGGGGTTAAAGCACAAAATGCACATGGCGTGTCGAGACTGACCGAGTCATCGCTGACTCAACCACCACGCGGCGTGTGCAGGTTGGTGCGGTGCACCACGCGTGCACGTGGGTGCGCTGACGTGCGCATGGACACGGTGGACCGATCTCATAACCGCGAAGACAATGGGGAGGTTAATAGGGCCTCGAAGAGCTCCTAGAGGTCCGGCGATAATTAGCGGGAAAGAGAGATAGCACCGATGAGCTCGGTTATGGTGAAGTCCAAGATGAAAACTAATGGGGAGGTTACCTACGGCTGCGACAAAGCGTTGCGGAGCTCCGAGAATGCACGACGATGAGAGCTCGAGCCTGAGTCGACGGTTTGGTACGAGAGTGGAAAGGGGGAGAACAGATGGATCGGCGACGCGCTTTGTAGGCGAGGGAGGGCGGCAAAGGTGGAGGCATTACCATCCGATGTTTGAAGGCGGGGCATGAAGGCCTCCCTTGATGGCCAAGCTTCAATAGCCATCAATTGGCTTGATGTGGTCAAGAGCTGCCTGAGCCTCGGATGTCCATGCGAACGCTCGGATTTTTTCAGGAGCTTGTACAGAGGCAGGTTTTTTTTCGCCGAGGCGAGAAATAAATCGGCTAAGCGACACGAGGCAACCTGTGACCCTCTGTACCCCCTTCATGTTATGGATCGGTCCCATTTTTTTCGATGGCGGTGATCTACTTGGGGTTAGCCTCGATCCCCCTTTTGGAGACAACAAAAGCTAGGAGCATGCCCTTAGGGACTCCAAAGACACACATGTCTGGGTTAAGCTTGATGTTGTTCTTTTTAAGCTTCGCGAACGTGAGGGCAAGGTCGGCCACGAGTTCGCTAGCGTGCTTGTTCTTGACGATGATGTCATCTACATAAACCTTGATGGTTTTGCTCACGAGTTCGTCGAAACATCGGATCATGGTTCGCTGAAAAGTTGCCCCAGCGTTTCGGAGCCCGAAGGGCATGGTGATGTAGCAAAAAGACCTGAACAGGGTGATGAATGATGTCACGAGCTGGTCTGGCTCGTTCATTTTGATTTGATGGTACCCAGAGTATGCATCGAGGAAGCAGAGGAGTTCGCACCCCAATGTCGCGTCGACTATTTGGTCTATACGAGGCAGCGGATATGGATCCTTTGGACATACCTTTTTGAGACTCATGTAATCGACACACATTCTCCATTTCCCATTCTTCTTACACACTAGTACAGGGTTGGCAAGCCACTCGGGGTGGTGCACTTCTTTAATGAAACCCACGATGAGGATTTATTTAATTTCTTCTCTGATCGCGGCACGTTTCTCTTCGTCAAAGCGGCGCAGTCGTTGCTTGACCAGTCTGGATCCCGTCTTGACATGCAAGAAGTGCTCGACGACATCCCTGGGTATGCCCGACATATTCGAGGGCCTCCATGCGAAAACGTCGATGTTCGCACGGAGGTAGTCGACGAGCTCGCCTTCCTATTTGGGGGAAAGGGAGGAACTAATGTGCATGGTCCTCTCCTTCCTCTCCCGGGTGTCAAGAACGATTGTCTTCGTAGCCTCCATTGATTCGAACGAGCCAACCTTCTTGGTGCTTTGGGCCTCCTCTCGCGACACACTGGCTTCAGCTGCCATCTCGGCCGCGAGCTACTTCGAGGCCACGAGCGTCGTCGCGTACGTGCAACATTCGACGTCACACTAGTACGCGCGTCGGGGTGCCGTGCCTACTGTGATGACGCCCTTTGGACCTGGCATCTATAGCTTCAGGTAGGTATAGTTCAGGACAGCCATGAACTTCGCGTAACATGGTCGCCCAAGTATGGCGTGGTAAGTCCCTCTGAAGCCGATAATGTCACACCCGGTTTTAAGGACAAAACCAGATATACACCATATGTGAGCCCAGGAAGTCAATTCTCACATATAGCCACAGAAGAAGGTAATATCAAAAGACAATACTTAAATACATAACATATAAGGTCAAAGAAATAACCTTAAGAGAGCAAACAACGGAAAGACACTCCGATCTTCTAGCGAAGACTCCACTCCACAGGGATCAACTGACTGGTTGATCACAAGCCTAACTGCTCAAGACTCTTGCAATCTAGTACCCATCCGGGATTTTTATCCAAATATTGAAAAGTAAACAAGCGTAAGTACTTTCGTACTCAACAAGTATACATGGGGTTCATGAGGCTCAAAAAGATATGAACTGGTTTAACTGCATAAGCTTTTATATTATCTCAATTTTAGCATGAGGATAGCATCAATAAATATCAATAGTCTTAACCATATGATCAAGTGAACGAGATATAATGCTTATATGAACAAGTAATAATAATTAATAATAGATAACAACTAATGAGCTATGACATAAGGACATCACATAGTAAGGAGCCCAAGCCACTCTTGACCGTGAGCACGACTATTATAATAGTTTTACACTCTGCAGAGGTTGTACATCTTTACCCACAAGTCGTGATTCCCATATGCCATCACATCTACCAAGGAAGTGGAGTAGGGTACACTACGAGACCGTTCACAGGATCCACTGGTAGATAACAACCCGCTACAAGTTTCCTTAATGGTTACTGCTACCCCTCTCACGAGGGCAGTAAGGTGAGCCCTTCTTGCGCCCTTTCGGGTAAGTTGCCACAAACCAGTAGAAGTCTAATACTGAGTCAAGCCAGAGCCATATTGCTTGTGGTGGCACTGTAAGTCCTGGCGTAATCCACTTACAGAAATATCCCTATGAGTAAGAACACAGGTTGAGATGCCTGTTGTTCCACCTATAGTCCACGTTGCTAAAAAGTCATCTTTTATTGTCATTGCATATATAATTAATCAAGTTTACATGATCATAGTCATTTTCTTGGCACTAGCATCATACTACCCAAATGCATACGTTCCCAGGGTGAGAAGGTATGAGGTACAATACTAGGATAACCTTATAGGGTTACAAGGAAACTCATGCATATGATTAATGAGTGATTATCATGAATAGGACAACAAAGATGATCCCATGTAATACTTGCCTGAAAATCAGATTCCTTTTCTACTTCAAGTCTTCCAAGATCTCCAAAAATACCAACTTCTTCTCCTTGATCTCCAACGCAAAACTCACCGATTGGACAATAATTAAAAAATCACCACACAAGCATCTGATCATACAAAGCGTACAAACATGGCTAAATTAGAACAATACATCAATCAATGAAAAAGAAATCTACGCAACTCTACGATCACACAGTCGCGAAGAACACGCTAATTAAAGCAACGATGATCGAGATACATCTACCGAAAGGTTTGCTTAAATAACAGAGAGCTATGAGCTTTATTAGTTTTAACTATAAAAGGGTGTATAAAGTATTTTAGAGAAACACATTGATTGGGTTAGGTCAAACTTGTATTTGGATTTCAAAAATGAAAGTAGAAACTATTGATATTTTATGTGTAAAATAAGTTGCATATTTGTTAATCAAGATACGGTTTTACATCATGAAAATCTAGAGCTATTAACATGGTATTAAAGGTCACTAATGCGAAGATTATATCAATATGAAGCCAACGCAACATGAACGAGTTGAAACGGATCTAAAACATAGAAGTTATGGAGAAAACAAGATTTAGGGATTAAACTTGAATTTTAAAAGACATTAAATAAATCTTTATTTTCAAAGTTTGAAAACATGAGTGATTACGATTTCATCATGTAGATCTCGTCACTATGAATCTAACGTAATTTGAATGGATCAAAATGGAGTTAAAATGAATATTTTATGAGCAAAACAAAAAGCGGTGGCATTTTTGTAAATACTGTATTTTCATTTTTATTCAAAATAAACAGATCCGAAAAAGAATTACGCTTTGCAGCAGAGGGAACGGGGACCAGGAATACGCCAAGGGACGGCGGTTTCATACATTAAATCTTTGGAGGATTCTTTTGCAAAAGAACCAGGTCGAAGGGGTACGGGTTAACCAGAGACGTCCAATCGGAAACGGACGGCTGTGATTAGATCTGGGGAGGGAGAGCAAAGGTGGGAGAGGTGATCTTGATTGCAGTGATGGTTGAAGCAGAGTCGGAATGGAGACGGCGGTGCTCGTGCTTCCGGGTTCACGGCGACCCGTGGGCGGAGGAACAGAGAGCGAGAGAGAGAAACCTGAAAGCACCTGGGGCTCCCTTACCTTGATACGAAGCTCGACAAGGTCTCGGAGATGGCGAGGGTGCATGGCAGCGGCAGAGCAGAGAGGGACGGTGACACTAGGGTTGCGGCTCGTAGCAGCGTCGCTCTAGGGCACGTCTGCGGCTGCTATGGCTCGGGAAGGAGGCGGCGGAGGCATGCGATGCCGGCTTATATAGCCAAGGGAGGTCTCCAGAGAAGGAAGGGAGGGATTGAGGCGGATTCGGCGATTACGGGGAAGGAAGGCGGCGCTCTGCTTCCCTTCCAGAGGAAGAAGATGACATCTACGGCTGACGCGAGGGGCTGGCTCGTCAGCGAGCAGAGAGGGGGAGGGGTTGTGCATTTGGATTGGGCTGGATGGGTGGGCTTGGCCCAAGAACGAGAGAGAATGGGAGGGAGCTGGGCTTGCGGTGGAAGAGAGGCCAAGAGGTCCTGGGCCAGATAGAGGGAGAGGAGGGTTTCTCTTTTCTTTCCCCTTTTTCTTTTCTTTTGTTTTCTTTCTTTTTATTTCCTTTTTCATCAAAGCTAATTTCCAAAACACACTTTGAATTTAAAATTTAAATTTTGAAACAAAACCACTCAAACAAAACTCCAAAAATGCATGGCATGAATGAGCAAACATGTTGCTACCCTCCAAAAACTTTTAATTGGTGAAAAGGTTTTTATTATCCTACATTTTCATGAGCACAAAATTAATAAATAAATCATTTTATTACTATTTTTCCAGAAAGAAATTTTGGGGTGTTACAATTCTACCCCCCTTAAGATGAATCTCGTCCCGAGATTCGGAAGATGGCAATTAAGAGATAAAGATATTCTTCAAGATACAAAGATCATAGCTATTCTTGAAAACAAAACTTGGATCTAGAAAGCACAACTGAACTTCATATGTTATCTTGAGTGTTCTGACGTTGCTCAGACGAATAATCTTCATAAGCATGATCATCTATTGTATTGAGCTCTTCCAAAGGCATCTGTTCCTCAACATTGACATCCGAGAACTCACGTTCCACTTCACTATCCTCTAAGTTCCTACTTTCTAGTAGGTCCTCTTTGCATTCCTCATGTTCAGGTTGCATCCCTTGATACTCGATTCTTTCTCCTGTCGGAGTTGTTACAAACACCAAACCTTGGGTAGGATTAATAACTCCCTTACAAGAAGCAAACCATCCCCCTTCCAAGGACAACATCATTGGTCATGAAGTCCAGAACAATAAGGTTTACCTTAAAATTTCCTCCCTTTATGTGAAGACTAACTTTTGGGCATATGTAGGTTGCCTTTACTTCACCTCCAAGGGTATTAACTATCACTGGTTTCCTTATTGGGAGCATCTTTTGTTCTTGCACAAATGCGCTAGAGATAAACGAATGTGTAGTCTTAGGGTCAAACATCACTAAGGCAGGAGATGAGTTTACTGAAATGTAACCATACACAACCTCCTTAGCTCCACATGTGGTAAACAAATTTCTCAACATTCCTTGGATGTATTTTCTCTTTACTTTTATTCCTTGATCCGGCTTCTTCTGGTCACTTGATTCCAGGTTCTGTTGGTGTTGGTTCTGGCATTGATTGTTCTCGACAACCTTCTCAATGCAATCATTCTCGGTAGGTTTATCCTCACCACAATCATAACCTTCCTCACTAGAAGTGTTGGCCTTTATCAAAGGGATAGCAGGTGGTGATAGACATGGATCTTGAGAGTTGGAGTGTTGTCCTTCATCACTGTATTGTTGACACTGATCTTGATCTATACTTCCAAGAAAATTCATAGACTGTGATTGATGTCTTATTGGCGCATCATAACGGGGACGAGTGTCTCTTAGCTCGTGATGAAGATCACGTTTTCTCTTCTTTTCTTCCATCTCTCATCGTTTGTTCTCAATTGCAATTGCCCTATCCATCAATGCATGAAAACCATCATATGCAATAGTCATTAGTTGTAGTTGCAAACCATCATTCCGTCCTTTCAGAAAGCATTTCTGCTTCTTAGCATCACTATCCACCTCTCTTGGGGCATAACAGGATAACTGAGTGAACCGATCACGATACTCATACACTGACATTGAGTCTTGCTTCAAATTGAGGAACTCCTTGCTTTTGATCTCCACTGAGCTAGGTGGAGCATGGTAAGCTCGAAAAGCAGTCTTGAATTCTTCCCAACTAATCTGATTTACATCTCGTTGCCCAAATTCTGCTTCCCACTAGTCTGAAGCAGTTCCTTGAAGTTGACCGGAAGCATACAAAACCTTCTCAAGGTCATTACACTGGGCTATGTTAAGTTGTCGCTCTATAGCTCTCAGCCAATCATATGCTTCTAGTGGGTCACTTGCATGAGAGAATATCGGTGGATGTCCTGTCATAAATTCACCACGTTTGTCAAAGGGTGGTCCTTGATGCTGGTTGTTCAAAGAATTTTGAACAAGAACTTGCAATAGCTGAGTTTGTGTCATCAGAACTTGCTCTATAACTGAAGGATTTGACGTTGGTGGATTAGGATTGGGAACATTCCTTCTAGCATCTTGTGAAGCACCTTTCCTAGTAGTAACTATCTGTTTGGAACACACATGCATTAGAATTTGGTCATTCAAGACTTCCTTAAATGCAACTTCATATGATGTCATGGTATAGCATGGGAACCCAAAGAAAACTCAATCATGGTGATAAGAAATTCTTTCAAGCAAGGCACTAACATCTATGCAACTCTATGCTGCAACTTCTTCAACTTGGCTACCCCCCTTAAGAAAAATGAACTAGGGGACACCAAAGTAGCTTGCATCTTCGTCTATTTGAATTAACTGTCCTCATATTTTTTTTTATTCCAAAGAAACTTTTGTGCCAAAGTATGAACCAACAACTCCATTCTCCTTGAGGGTAAGAAAACAATAACACAGATGCATTGCCTTGTGGTTTTCATAGCTCACAAACCACAATAGTCATTAGGGTGCGGTCCGAGAGAGATAAGGAAGTGTATTGTTATCTGTTGGTATTTCTTAACGCAAACAGATAAATCCGCAAGCGCACGGATACCGCTGTAGCTTTCACCCGTGAGTATTCCAAGGGTATCGATTTCCACGGGGAACCAGAAGTGAACTAGAAAGGAACTAAGAACATCCAAGGATAGATAAGATAACTGGGTAGAGAGATTTTAGAGTTTTCTAAGGGGTTTATCTAATAAAGGCCCACAATACTCTATCTACTTTGGAGCAACAGTACCTTCCCGACTCTCGACAAATACTGGAAAAAAGGTAGTCGGGAGAGGCTGCCAAAAGCTCTACGAAAACACCAATCCGAACATGGTCGACTACAAAGGCCTTATAGAGCTGTCACCCCTGGGGCTACCACAACTATCCGTAGGATTGGGCGCAAACTCAGGTAAACTCTAGTCCAGACACCACGTCTACACTATCGCTTACTACTCTAATCCGAATTCAAGACTAGAGCACTCAATACGAGCGGAGATCCCGTAAATACAATAAAGTAAGAACTAAAATAAGATACTTAGAAATAATAATGAAGAACCTGGAGATTGCTTCGAACCAGATGTTGCAAAGGTACAATGTTGAGGAAGATCCGACAGATCCGGCTCCTCCTAGCTCTCTCTCACCTCTAATTACAACTAGATGAACTAGAACTAGAAGAACTAGATCTAGACAACTAGAGGGACCTCTCTCCTTCTCTAATTCTAATTGAAACCTGAGCTTTTGCTCTAGAGAAGAATAATGAGATGAGATGATCCTCAGGGGGGTCAGGGGCCTTGCTTATATAGCCTCCTCAAATGAACGTCGGTCATCGGATCAAACCGACCTTAGGCGAAGGGTTTAGATTGATCCTCAAAGGCGGTGGAGCATGATCCGCGAACTTGAGCCTGATTGGCTCTGGGGGTAGGGCGGGCTCCCTAGTCCCGGGGCTGTTCCGCCTCCCATTCGTTCTGGTGTCTCCTAGAACCTTCTAGAGTATAGAAAATTGTGCAGTTGATAAATATCTCTATGTAAACATGACACGAGGGCCTTTCCTTAGTATTTCCTGATAACCCCCATGCAGAAATAGACATTCACCAAAACTCGTGGAATTCTGTCAGTATAAACCCTAATTCTAGCTATGGGCTTCATTTAGATCCTTTTCCTTGTTTAGTTGATGGTTAAAATTGGTACTTAAGGACCGTCAACAACTCCCCCAAGCTTACCTTTTGCTCGTCCCTAAGCAATGATGAACTCAATGATGGATCAGGAGTTGCTACAATGCTTTCACGCCTTAAAGGTACACATGCGTTCAAACAAGAATTCTCCTCTGGATTAGAGTAAACTATTCTGACTTACCCATATTACCTTTGACCATGGGGCTTATAGCCATCACTTGGGTCTTGAGTAATTGAAAAGTAGAATGATCAAGCCAAGCACTATGTCTCAAGCTCTTCACTTTACCTTCATCTTGGAGTTTTGTAAAGTTTTCAAAATAAAACTCAAAGTCTCTTTTGTATGACCCTCTCAAGTCTCTCTATATGTGGTATTTGTGGATCCTCACCAAGGCAACAATGGTGTTATGCCTTCTCTCAGAATACTATTTGGAATAGGCAAAGTAACAATGTTCCTTCTCTCTCTCACCCTATAACTAATAGGCAATATATGGAGTTCATAGGTGGGGAGAAACAGCGCATACATACTTGCAAAGCATATATTGTAAAGTCAAACAATGGATCCAGAGAAACATGTCATACAATCAAATCAAGATGTGCATGTGTATGGGATATATGGTGTATGTATGAGGGTGGATATATAATGGTGTATGGTGGATATATGAGGGTGTATGATGGAAACCTAATTCTACTCTGCTCCTTGAACACATATATACATACATCTCTCTTTTGGAACTTGGAATTTTTGAGAGAACTTGGGCTTGCTTGTTTGTTTTTTTTTTTGTTTTTTTATAGAGGCGGGCATCTGAGTACCCATTGTTTTGATAGGACACTTGTCCATGTTTTACTCTCTTTATTAATTTTTTTTACAACCCCAAGTCTCTTTCTATAATAAAACTTTTGAGAGATGATAACAAGGAAATCTTTGGAGCAGTTACATTTGTGGTAATGAAATATATGGATAGGTAGAGAACTAGGATATTTTTGGTTACCTAGACTTAGCTCAAGCATTCGCAACCCACAAGTTTCAGGTTCAGCGCAAATCTTCATGTCAAAACAGTTATATCTAAAACTCGGGAGAATTCAAGGCTAAAAACTAGGTACTTGAAAGGAATTATGACAGAGCAACTATTCATCATTTCCATAGAGTTATCTTCAGAGTTCTTCATTTTACTAGTAGCAACTTCTAAACACACTTATTATTATTACTAAATAGAAAACTCTATTAAGGATAAAGTAGACAATGAAAAGTATCTAAGTTGTAACTCTTGTGATTAAGTGTGAACCTTCATGTGCTCACATTTTTTTTAATTTATCTATGTAACTAATATCTAAGTAAACCTAAGTGAATAAGAGTACTTACCTGGGTACATGGGGGCTCTCTCCCCCGAGCTGGATGTTGACATAGTCATTCATTTAGATAGTGTAGACTTACTTCACTTCTCTGAAACTTCAAAGATGATAGTTGATGTAGTTGTACTTCTCAAAGTAGATGAAGTTATCTAGTTATGTCTAGTCTTTCCAAATCCTGCACAACTCAAATAGACAACAAAGCTCGTGGAATTGATTAATCATTAGTGGTTGGCCACTTAAACCTTAGTTGTCTAAAGCATGATTAATTTTTAGATTGGATTTTAAATTGCAAAAATTCAATCAAGTCAATTTCTTCTAAGTTCTCAGGTTCAAGAAAAACTTTCAACCGTTGACCATTTACCTTGAATATGTTACTTGTATCATCTTGAAGTGTAATAGCACCGTGTGGTGCAACTTCAATTACTTTGAATGGTCCTTCCCATTTGCTTCGAAGTTTTCCATAACCAAAGAGCTTCACTTTTGAGTTGAATAGTAGAACTTTATCACCAGGTGTAAACTCCTTGTGCTTGATTCTCTTATCATGCCACCTTTTTGTCCTCTCTTTGTAGATCTTGGAATTGTGATAAGCTTTTTCTCTCCATTCCTCTAGCTCAGATATTTGCATCTGACATTTCCTCCCAGCCGAGTGGAGATCCATATTCCATTTCTTGATGGTCCAATGAGCTCTGAATTCCAATTCAACAGGCAGGTGACATATTTTTCCATATACAAGCTAATAAGGTGTCATGCTTATGGGTGTTTTGTATGCAGTTCTATACGCCCATAGTGCATCATGAAGCTTGTACTTCCATTTCATTCCCATCTCATCCACGGTCTTCTACAGAATGTTCCTGATTTGCTTATTTGATGTTTCAGCTTGACCGCTAGTTTGAGGATGGTATGGAGTTGCAATGTTGTGCTTGACTCCATATTTTGCTAGGAACATCCGAAATGTTTTGTCGATGAAATGCGACCCTCCATCACTTATGACCATTGGAGGCATTCCGAATCTTGGGAATATCACTTCATGGAACATTTTCTTAGCATGCTTGGAGTCGGCAGCTCGACATGGTAATGCTTCTACCCACTTGGATACGTAGTCAACTACCACCAAGATGTATTCAGCATCTCCAGACCTTGGGAATGGTCCCATGTAGTCAATTCCCTAGACATCAAACAACTCTATTTGAAGGTTGTTAGTGAGTGACATTTCATTCCTAGCATTAATGTTTCCATGTTTCTGGCATCTGACACATCTTCTAATGAACTGTTTTGTATCTTCATACATTGTTGGCCAGTAGAATCCGCTTTGCCATATCTTTGCATGTGTATGGTACACTCCATAGTGTCCTCCATAAGGTGATGCGTGCAATCTGTCTATAATCTTCATGACTTTAACCATTGGGACACATCTCCATAGCAGTCCATCAGCACAAACCCGATAGAGATACTGATCATCCCATAAGTGGCAATGAGAGTCATACTGGAGCTTCCTCTTGTCACCTCCTGGAGGAACTTATCCTGAAACCATATAATTCACAATATCCACATACCAAGGGTCCGAGTGTGTTACCTTGAGGAGTGTCTCGTCCCTTAAATAGTCATTAATAGGTAATTCATGTTCATTTTTATGTTGAAGCCTAGACAAGTGATCAGCTACTGAATTTTCTACTCCTTTCTTGTCTCTTATTTCTATGTCAAATTCTTGGAGTAAAAGAATCCATCTTATAAGCCGAGGTTTAGCATATTTCTTAGTGAGCATAGTGCTTTTTATTCTTGGTTTGGCCTAAGACAACACCTACTGCAAAGTCACTAGCATCACACATGATCTCGAAGGGTAGCGTCCAATCGGGTGGTTGGATGATTGGAGCTGAAATGAGTGCTTTCTTGAGAATTTCAAAAGCTTCATAACCCTGATTAGTGAAAACGAAAGGTACATCTTTGGCTAAAAGGCTAGTCAGGGGTCTAGCGATTTGGGAAAAGTTTTTAATGAAACGCCTATAGAACCCTACGTGGCCTAGAAAGCTTCGGATTCCTTTCACATTTGTGGGAGGTGGAAGTTGTTCAATAACTTCAATCTTTGCTCTATCCACTTCTATCCCACGTTCGGACACCTTGTGTCCTAGCACTATTCCTTCCCGGACCATGAAATGGCATTTTTCCTAGTTCAGGACTAAGTGCTTTTCTTCACACCTCTGTAAGACTTTGTCTAAATTCTCTAAATAATCGTCAAAGGTTTTGCCATAGACGGTAAAATCATCCATGAACACCTCCACGATTTTCTCGATCATGTCAGAGAAAATAGACATCATGCACCGTTGGAACGAAGCTGGAGCATTGCATAATCCAAATGACATTTGTCGATAAGCATAAGTTCCATAAGGGCATGTAAAAGTGGTTTCACTTTGGTCATCAGAGTGGATCGGGATTTGATGATATCCGGAATAACCATCAAGGAAACAAAAGAAAGAGTTCTTTGCAAGTCGTTCCAACATTTCATCAATGAAGGGTAACGGGAAGTGATCTTTCTTTGTAGCCTTGTTAAGTTTCCGGTAGTCAATGCACATGCGCCATCCAGTGACAGTGCATTGAGGGATGAGTTCATTTTTCTCATTTCTTACAACTATCATCCCTCCTTTCTTTGGCACAACTTGGACAGGGCTAACCCACTCACTATGCGGCACAGGATAAATAATCCCGGCGTCCAAAAGTTTCAAGACCTCTTTCTTAACAACCTCTCACATAGCATTGTTAAGTCTTCGTTGTGGTTCCCTCGAAGGTGATGAATCAGGATCGATGGGGATTCTATGAGTACAAAGAAGTGGACTAATTCCAATGAGATCATGGTGTGAGTAGCCAAAGGCTGATTTATGTTTTTCTAGGATAGTAACGGGAAGTGATCTTTCTTTGTAGCCTTGTTAAGTTTCTAATGAGGCTAGGGTTCGTGAGCTCGGTATACTTCCGAAGGTAGGTTGGTGGCCGGAATCACGTCGGGACCTGTGCAGCATGTATACGTGAGGAGAAATAACGCGGCCCGGTGGGCTCCAGGCTGAAATCTCGATCCTCGTCAGGGTCGTGTCGTCTGCCCCTACGTGGGTGTCGCCTGCGTTGCCTGTCGCCGTTGTCATTGTCACTCTGTCCGCAATCGTCGCTTTCAAAGCGCGCCCCGCGGCCGTGACGTCGCCTGACCGGAGCCTGGTCTCTCGCGGGGGTCGGTCGTGGCCTCTGACGGATGGAGTTTTCGAGTGGTGGCATGTTTTGTATGCTGGAGAGAGCCCCTGCTCTTTGTCGCATCGATCTCTCCACCTGCTGAACGACCACGCGGTCCAGGAGGACATGTAGCTCTCCCATGAGCTTATTCTCCTCAGGCGTTGTGGCCTTGGGGAACTGCCTCATGAGCATGGCGGCTGCAGCTATGTTCTGTTATGCCCTTATGAAGGTCGGTGGGGACCCGTCATCCTCGATGATACGGCGTTGCACCTCCCGAGCTCTAGCTCGAGGTCCAACCGCTGGCCAAGGGTTTAGCTACTGCTCGAGCAGGGCGTGCTCGTCGTTGATCTGATGGAGGGCCTCGTCGAGCTCGTTCCGCTGGGCATGCATAGCGTAAAGATTGACGTGCGGCGGGGTCCTGGCCTCCTGGTTCTCAGGGAGTCCCTCGTCGCCATTCTCGTCGATGTCGTGCACGGATCCCTTTGGGGTGGGCTGCCTCCCATCGCACATGAAGCATTCTCGCAGGGAGGTCTCATCTCCTTTGGGGGCGGTGTGCTCGGTCCCCGTGCTATCGGAACTGGAGAGAGTCAGCTCTTCCTCGGTCAGGAGGTCGTAGAACTACTCGATGGTCGCCACGAATCCATCATCGGGGGTGTCAGTCATCTTCTGCGTGATGAGCCGCTCGAGGATGGATGCGGCGCTGACGAGTCTGAATGGGTACGTGGATGGGACACCTCCTCTAGCGGTGTGCCTCCTTTGATCTGGATTGCTGCGTTGATGTAGGAGAGCGCCTGTCTCTGTACACTGGTCGAAGAGGGTCACGGCGCTCTGCGGCCCTCGGAGCGCCGGCGCGGTCTGCGTCCGTGGAGAAGCGGACGGTCGCTGCCTTCGGAGGACTACTCATCTAAGGCGTAGTATGTCATCCGCTTTGCGTCTGACTCTTTTCCCGCGTCGAGGCCAGGGAGGAGGTTGTCAGCGCGTCCCTTGGCGTCCTAGTGGACCTCCATCGTCGTGGTGACGGCTCCGAGGCGACTGTCGCCTGGCAGCGTTTCGTCGCCGTCGGAGCTGGGGTCCAACACCAGGATGTATTCATACTGGGAGCACACGAAACATAACATGGCATGCTCGGTCGCATAATCAATTTTGTGGTCATCGTCGTCGAAGTCCCCCATGCCGCTCATGAATGCCTCGAGCGGGTGGAGTCCTCTGCCAGCGTTCCCGAGGGTTTCTTCCCTAGGGCTGATGGAGTCAGCTCCGGAGCCTCGTGGCCCGAGGGCTTCAGCCGGTGCGCCCACGCTAGGGGTCGGGAGGTCCCCGCTTGGCTGGGCCAGGGCGTTGATGGCCTAATCCGACGAGGGCAACACGCGGGTGAAGGTCCCATCTGGAGAGCGGATGAACTCTAGACTCCCAAAGCGGATGAATGAGAACTCGAAGTGATTAGCGTCGCGAGAGGCCATTCGGAGCCCTTGAGGCGTCGTGACACGCGATGCCCCCTACCTGGCGCGCCAACTGTCGGTGTTTAGAAACTACCAACAAGTAAATTTGTACGCGTGTCGAGTTTCGAATGGTGGGACGAAGAGATAAGAGGTTTATACTGGTTCGGGCAAGAAATCCCTACGTCCAGTGTGAGACCACTCGTGTTCCTTATCTCTGCTTGGAGGGGGTTCACAAGCTAGGTCGAGAGAGGGAGTATGAGTCCCAAGTCTCTAGGTGCTTCGGCGAGTGAGTGCGTGCTCGGATGTTTGTCTATTCTATGTATCGATGCCTGGCGTCGTCCCCCCTTGCCCTCCTTTTATAGTCGCAAGGAGCCCAAGGGAGTTACAAGCGTGGGCCGAGAAGGATCTATGTGGGAAGTTGTGCCTTATCCTTGTCTTCTTCAGGAAGGATAGTGGACACTCATAATACTATATTCCTATTGCCCTTGTACCTGGTCGGCAGTTGGATGTCGTGTCAGCCCTTCATCGCACCGCCGAAGAGGGGGGGTCCGGTTGAACCCGCCGTAGGATAGAGGCATGGTTGTCTGTTGTACCATCAGGGTAGAGGCCGAGTCAGGGGCACCCGTCTGCGAGTACACCATTGTACCTTCTTCCAATTCTTTTTGTATCTGTTAGACGGCGAGATTCCCTCGCACCTGGCCAGTTCACTCCCGTTACTCCGAGGGCCCCCGTACCCGCTGTACCCCCATTCGGAGGATTCCTGTAGGGGCCGGGGGTGTGTGAGACTGACTCCGCTCTAGCGAGAGGGATGATTCTTCTCTGCCCACGAGTCCTGCTCTGTCCCATCCCTGGTTGGGAACATGACCTGTCCCTGTTCGGGCAGGGACCAGAACATTATCCTGAGCCCCGGATTACATGGGGTTTACGATTCTTCATGGCTCCCATCCTTGTTCTTATCCCATTGAGAGCGCGTCGTCTGTGGCTAAGAGCTGGTGACCTCTTCTCCTGCGAAGATCTAAGCCGGTTTAGACTTGCGGGACGTTGGCATAGGTCGAGGTGCGGGCACGTCTTCCCGGTTTAGGGTCATCCTGTATTTGACGTCGCACGAGGCGTAGTCTCGTCTGCCCGTGGCACGTCTGCCCTCCTGGGCCAGCTAGATCGTGGCCCTCGCACCTTCTTCCCTCATGGGCTTCCTGTTGTGGTTGCTTCAGCCTTAATGGGCTCCTCATCCTCTTTCGAAGGGTCATTTCCACGTCTTTGGTTGTTGATTATTTTTTAAAGTTTACCATTAAATTAGGTATCTGACATGTTCCTTCTTGGAACCTTCTTCTATCTTCTTCACCAAGAGGTCCATCTTGGCAGAGAGCATGTCCACCTCATTGACGGTGTGCATACCTCTCTTCTTTGGCTGGAGATGTTCCTCACCCCATCCTTGGTTGAGTACTATCTTTTGATGAGATCCTTGGCATTCCTCACGGTGTGTTGGAGGAATGCCCCTCCAGCGGTAGCATCAAGGTGACTACGGGCCATGTTAGACAGCCCGTGGAAGAATCCTTGAATCAGGAGCCAACCTTTTATCCCATGATGAGGACAGGCACGAAAGTACTCTTGGAGACGTTCCCATGCTTCGGGAATCGTCTCATCAGATTGTTGTTGAAAGCTCAAAATCTTTCTACAAAGGGCATTGGTTTTGCCTATCAGGAAGAACTTCTTGAGGAATGCGTTGGCACACCTCTCCCAGGTGGTGGCTTCTTCTTTGTGGTCATAGAACCATTGTTTTGCCTTTCCCAATAACGAGAATGGGAAGAGGCCAAGATGAATAGCGTCAGGAGTCACTCCTTTGATGGTAAACGTGCCACACACCTCCATGAAGTGCTGGAGATGAGCATTGGCATCCTCATGGGACTTCCCGCAAAATGGATTGGCTTGCACCATGTGGATCAAGGCGGGCTTCAGCTCAAAGGTGGCATCCCCGATGTTGACCTCGGGACCCTGAGCTACATGGGTAGCGGACGGAGCCCAGAAGTCAAAGATCGCCTTCTAGGCCATAGCTTCCTTGAGTGGTGGTGCGGAACCTCCTTCCTCGAACGGATTCAGGGTCGAGATGAACCTCTGAGGTGGAACTTGACAACGTCTAGTCCTCCTCAACAACTACTCGGGATCTTCTAGATAATTTCCCGGTAGTTGGAAACAGCTCATACACTGTCTGGCTTCACAAGAAAGGAAGACACATACAGGGGTAAGCCCCTATGACTAATTGATAATTAAGTTAACAAGAATCTCTGGATTCAATCTAATTAAAATTTCTACGCTATGCTTTCCCTAGCAACGGCGCCAGAAATGCTTGTGGGTATTTCTTATGACTATTGGATAAATCCGTAAGCGCATAGATTATATCGTTGTAGCACTTCACCTAGGAGTATTCCAAGGTATCGTAATTTATATTTTCCCAAAGGAAAGCAGAGCTAGAAATGATAATTGGAGAGAGATCCGAGAGAGCACCTCAACTTAGTACCAACTAGTATAAGGGGTAAACAATATATGTGATAGGAAGGGTGATGGAAGAATAAGCTAAGGTAAAAGATAACTTAGAGATAACTAGATAGTATAACTAGATGGGAGGACAATGAGAGAGTATAGGGACTCCTATGTAATTCACTCTACTTCAATTCACTTAGCCAATTAATTAGTCTAAACACTATAGTTTGTGTCCTCAATACAAGTATGCTAGGAGAGAGGATAGATCAGTAGGAGGGCAATACAAGTATGATAGACAATGATCGCATACAGGAAAGGCCACAAGGATCACAGACTATTGATGTAAAGGCTAGTAATAAGCAAAAGTATATAACAAGGCTATAACAGGTATAGTAATGCTCAAAGTAAAGACTAAGTAAAGTAGAGGAAAAGTAATATATTGAATAAAGTAAAGTCTTACAAAGAAGGAAAGATACAAGAGCTATACCAGACTTTCCAAAAGACGACTCTAGAAATCCCGAGCGCAGCTCGACTCAACTCAAACTCCCACTCTAGACTAACTACAAGAACAATCTAAGGAATAGAGCTTGTAGGCTTCTTCACCATTTCTAAAGAGGGGGTATGAGCCTCTAATTGTCATGGGAGGTGGAGTAGGGGCTACTCCATCGCCATGTCATCGATCCAGGAGGCTTCAACTCTCCACCCTTGGATGCACCGCCTCTAAACCGCCTTAGAGTGGATGGTCTTTATCTTCAACATGTGTTTAATGTGTAGGGAGTCACCAGGTGCAGCACTGTCCTAGGGGGAAGTCGACCGACCCCCCTATGGGCTATGGGCCCTACCTTGATCTTATAGAACATTCCCCACTGGTCAGGGACCAAGTGGGGGGTTGGATCCCCTGGTAGTAGGTCGGTCGACCCCCTATAGAGGTTTGGGCCCACCTCAGCCATCCAGAAGGTGTCCCCACTTGTCATCTAGCTGGGTTGGTTCTTCTGAATTGTTTTGTCACGTTGATCTTCTTGATGTGGGCCCATGGATCCATGTGAGTTGCATGTGAGCCGTTGGGTGAAAGCACAGTGTGATCTGAGGGTTGAGATTCACTCAGGGATGCTTCTCCTGGATCGTGGCCAGAGTGGAGTGCTGGTGGGCCCTATAGGAGGTCAGCCAACCCCCTATGTGGGTCCCACTGGCTCTCCTTTACTCCATTTGTTCAATTCTGCAATCACATACTTCATGGACATGTGGAACTTGTTATTTTATAAAAAATGCTCATGATGTGATTGTTTATCCTTGATCCTAAGGTTGTTGACATAATTTTAGTTATATAAGAGTGTATCATTCTTGGTGCCAACAACCACCCTATAGTCCCTTGCCCTCTCATATATGGAATCTCGAGGAAGGAGAGAGGGGAGAGAGAGGGGCTCAAGGTCATGTCAGCCGATCCACTATGCAACCTTGGCTGCTGGTTCTGAACACTCTTATGCCAGGTATCTCGAGGCAAGAAAAAGAGAGGGGGATTGGGGCCAAAGCCATATCGGATGACCCTACCTTGGCCTTTAAAGGCTCTAGCTTTTGAAACTAAGCTAACTACAAATTTTAACATGAAGTGCAACTTTCGTGGGTGGAAAAGATAAGGGATCCAAGGTTTTAGAGATTAAGCTAACTTTCATGGATGACGACTAAGCATGGTGGTGTTTCGAAACTAAAAGAAAATGAAGATGTAACGGAGAAAAGTTTCAGAAAATTAAAAGGGGATGAAAAACTTACCTTTTTGCGGAGCCTGTGATTTCAGTTGGTTGGAGCAGGATCATCCATCTCACTTGCCCGGCGGACTTGCTTGCGTGGTTTTGGAGGTGGAGAGGTACATGGTTTAATCACTTTCTTTTGCCATACCCGTTTGGGTATCGCCCGAGGTTGTTGCTTTACCTTTGTCAAGTAAGTATAATTAACAAAAGGGTCAATTTCAAATACCTTGACTATGGAGCATTGCTTGGTTTTTGATGAGGAGTGGCCCGATCTTCCGTGAGGTAACCAGTAGATTCGACTTATGGAGATCTCGACATTGGCAATCCAGCTTCAAATCAGACACGATTCGAACCCTGCAACCGTTACACCACAGCTCTGTTGGTTATCAACCAAGCACAACTTGATTGACCTCGCCAAGAAGGCTTCTTCTGCAAGCGAATCGAAGAACACAAGCAAGAAGATGTAAACACGCAATCTGAAATTGCAAATATGAATGATGCGAATATCAATATAGGGTTCAAGAACTCGGTTCCAAAGGACTAATCAACACAGTGGAGGAGATCACGAACGGGGGCTCTGCATTACTGTAAAAGGATTTGTCACCACAGTTACAATAATCGATTTAGTTTCTCGACGGAAAACTAAACTCTAAAACAAAACGCGAGTCTCAATGGCGGCTACTGCGTGGAAGATAAAAGCGGGCGTCCTAGGGTTGGAGGCTACCGGGGGCACCCACAACTTGGGCTTAAGGCCCGACTAGATACATGGCCTAGTTGGCCCAAAACAGGTGACGCAGCACCTTGCCGTGTCCATGGCCGATCTGGAGCTGGGACCAGATCCAAAACGATGGCGTCGTCGTCCCCTTTCCAACGTGTACAAGATCGCCCCGTTTCGACGTCGTATCAGGGAGTTATGACCGAAACATCGACGGCGTGTCTGCTGAATCCGAGGGCGACATGGCAGCTGAGTTGGAGATAAATTGCAACTTGGGAAAGACAATGGCGTAGACGTGTCTAGCGTGGTGATGTCCTCATCAGTTTTTGGCTTGAAGTGGAATATCTCCTGGGTTCCATTGATGTTGAATTGAATTTCTCCAGCTCCTACATCGATGTGTGCATTGGCAGTGCTGAGGAATGGCCTTCCTAGGGTGAGTGGAGTCTTCTTGTCTACTTCCATATCCAGCACCACGAAATCCACGGGGATGAAAAACTCTCGTATCTTGACGGAATATTTTTGGCAATCTCCGTGGGGTAGCGAATTGATTGATCCGCTAGCTGCAAACACATTAGTGTAGGGGACAAAGTAGTATGACTTAATTTATCGAATACTACCTTTGGCATGACACTAACGCTTGCTCCCAAGTCACAGAGTGCATGCTCGAACTGCTGAGCCCCGATGGAGCAATCAATGGTAGGACACCCTGGGTCCTTCTTCAATGGCAGCTAGTTGAGTATAGCGGCACTACACTCTTCCGTCAACTTGATGACTTCAGTGGTGGGCAACGGCCTTTTCTTGTTCAGGATGTCCCATAGATACTTGGCATAGGTTGGAACCTCAATGGACATATAATTGACATATTACCTCAATGAATTTCCTGAATCGCTCATCTGTAGATTGTCTTCTTGACTTGTTTGGGAATGGTAGTAGTACGTTCGTGTCGTAGTACTCATGTGGGGTCGTCTTCTCATGGAACTTGATAGCATCTTGTAATGGTGCAAGTCCGTCTTCTTCATCTTTGGTTGTTCTTCTGTTTCAACTTCTTTCTCCTTTCTTGTTGATTTTCCTGAAGTATTAGGATGTGGTGGATCGCGAGTGGTCTTACCCCCTCTCGTGATCACCGAATTTATACTAGAAACTTTTTCAGATTTACCAGGATTTGGATTAAAGGATGGAACAGAAGTTATCAATTGAGATAATTTTCTTTATAACATGTTATTGAGATTCAATTGAATCTTTACAACAGAAGCAAAGTCATCCATTTTATTATTCACACTCTCAAGGGTCTTATCGTTAGCAGCTAGTTTCTTATTTATACTATCATTAATTCTAGCCTGGCTTAACGCAAGATCTTTAAATGAAGGCTGATTAAAATTACTAAAGCTTGTACCTCCATTACCTTGATAGAAGGGTTGTGGCTTTGATCCAGATTGTTAAGGTCGATCTTCATTGTTGTTGATGAAGCTCACGCATTCGTTTGTTTTGGGACAATTATTTCCCGAATGATTTCCGCCACATACCTCACACCATTGTTCTACCTTGTTAGCTCATGTGGAGGCATAGTGTTGGATGGCTTCTCTATCTTTCTTGAAATTTGCTCATTCTTCGAGTTTCTTCATCAGGAGATCCATCCTTGCGGAGAGTGCATTCACTTCATGAATGGACTGTGCACTCTTCTTCTTGACTTGGAGCTTTTCATCTTTCCATCCTTGGTTCGTCACCATCTTCTCAATGAGATCTTTTGCTTGTGTGACGTTGAGTGAAGTGAATGCTCCTCTTGCAGCAGCATCAAGGTGACTACGAGCTATTCTTGTTAGCCCATAGTAAAAGCCTTGAATCAGGAGCCAATCTTAAATGCCATGATGAGGGCACTCTCGAATGTACTCCTAGAGATGTTCCCACGCTTTGGGAATAGTCTCGTCTGCTTGTTGTTGGAAGCTCGAAATTCTTCCATGAAGGGCAATGGTTTTGCCCATCGAAAAGAACTTCTTGAGGATGGCACTAGCAAATTCTCCCAAGTGGCAACTTCCTCGGAATGAGCATAGAACCATTGCTTTGCTTTCCCGAGTAATGAGAACAGGAAAAGGCGGAGACGAATGATATCTGATGCGACATTCTTATTAATGGAAATGGTGCCACTTACCTCCAAGAAGTGTTGGATATGTGGATTAGCATCCTCATCAGACTTCCCGCTAAAAGGGTTGGCTTGCACTAAGTTGATCAAGGTTGGCTTCAGCTCGAAGGTAGCACCCCCTGTATTAACATCTGGTCCTTGCGCCACGTTCACGACTGAAGGAGCCGAGAAGTCAGAAATAGCCTCTTGAGCCATAGCTTGCTTGATGAACAGAGTGGAGCCTCATTCCTTGAGTGGATCCGAATTTGAGGTGAGCTTTCGAGGAGACACTAGACGATGTCTAGATTTCCTTGAGAAGCTCTTAGGATTTTCTAATGTGGTTGCTCGAAACTAGAACTCACTCATACAATGCCTTGCTTCACAATTAAGAGAAACAAAGGCAAGGGGTAAGCCCCTACAACTATTTTATAACTAATTTGATAGTAAACTTCGAATTCAATTCTATTAAAATTTCTAGGCTATGCTTTCCCCGGCAACGGTGCTAGAAATGCTTGTTGGTATTTCTTATGACTATTGGATAAATCTGCAAGCGCACAGATTATACCGATGTTGCACTCCACCCAGGAGTATTCTGGGGTATTGTAAATTATATTCTCCCAAGGGAAAGCAAAGCTAGAAATAATAATAAAAGAGAGATCCTAGAGATCACCTCAATTTAGTACCAACTAGTGTAAGGGGGTAATCAAAATATGATAGGAAGGTGATGATTTGACAAACCGAGATAAAGATAAGTAAGAGTTAACTAGTGGGTAACTATGTGGGAGGACAACGAGAGAGTAAAAGGACTCCTATGATTCCAACTCTACCTTTGTGGATTTAACTATGGCACACAATTGATACAAACATCGATTGATTCCTCAATACAAGTATGCTAGGCGAGAGGATAGATCAGTAGGAGGGAAAAACTCCTATCGGACCGCGCTCTCTTTTTATGGGGGCCTTATCTTTTAAGAACTAGCCTAAGAACACGTGGTGGAATACAAAGACTAGACAAGGCTGTCACTCTCTTGCTAGCTACCACAAACAATCCATGCAACAAGCGATAACCAAAGGCAAGATTAAGTATAAGCACCACGCTTACACCTACTCTCACTACTCTAATCGTGTATACGACAATTAAAGCACCCTATGACAGGCGATGGTCGCATACAGGAAAGGCCACAAGGATCTCAATCTAGTTTATAAGAACTAGATGACAAGATAAACCACAACAATACTATAACAAGTATAATATTGCACAAAGTAAAGACTAAGTAAAGTAAAGAAGGAATAATGCATTAAATAAGTAAAGTCTTACAAAAGAGAAAAGATACAAGAGCTATACCAGATTCTCCAGGAAGACAACTCCAGAAATCCCGAGCAAAGCTCAATTCAACTCTAACTCCCACACTAGAGAACACCACTACTAATATCCACTTGAGAACAAGAGTGGTTTGTATGGATTACATCCTGGCTAGAGAGGGAGGTATGAGCCTCTATTTATAGTGGGAGGTGGAGTAAGGACTACTCCACCGCCACGTCATCGATTCAGGAGGCTTCAATTCTCCACTCTTGGATCCACCGCCTCTAAACCGCCTTAGAATGGATGGTATTGATCTTCAACATGTGTTAAATGAGTAGGGGAGTCATCAGGCGCAGCACTGACCTTAGGGGTATCGGCCGAACCCCTATGGCAGGAGGGCCCTACCCCCGAGCTTCTAGAAGGTGCCCCACTGGTCAGGGACCAAGTGGGGGTGGTACCCCCTGGTAGGGTATCGGCCGACCCCCTATAGGGGTCTGGGGCCCACCTCGGTCTTCTATATGGTGTCCCCACATGTCATGTGTCTTGGTTGATTCTTCTGAGATGTTTATCATGTTGATTTCCTTGATGTGGGCCCATGGATCCATGTGAGGTGAATATGAGCTATTGGGAGAAAGAAAAAGTTGATCCAAGGGTGGAGGATAACTTGGGAGTGCTTCTCCTGAATCATGGCCAGAGTGGAGGCTTGGTGGGCCCATGGTGGTGTCGGCCGACCCACTATGTGGGTCCCATTGGCCCATCTTGCTCCATTTCTTCAAATTTTGCATCAAATACTTCATGGACATGTGGAACTTGTTATTTTATAAAATATGATCATGATTTGTTGTTCTATCCTTGATCCCGAGGTTGTTGACACTATTTTGGATATATAAAAGTGTGTCATTCTTGGTGTCAACAACCCCTAGGTGGTCGGTCGATACCCTACTAGGGGTTACCACCCCCCACTTGGTCCCTGATCATTGGGGCACCTTCTAGAAGCTTGGGGGAAGGGTCCACCTGCCACAGGGTGGTCGGCGGATACCCCCTATGGTCCCTGCTACGCCTGGTGACTCCCCCATGCATTTAACATATGTTGAAGATCAAGACCCTCCAATCCAAGTCGGTTTAGAGGCGGTGCATCCAAGGGACCAGAAGTGAAGCCTCCTGGATCAATGACGTGGTGGTGGAGTAGCCCCTACTCCACCTCCCACTATAAATAGAGGCTCACACCCCCCCTCTTCATTCATGGTGAAGAAGCCTACAAGCTCAATTGCTTAGATCTTCTAGTAGTTAGTCTAAAGTGGGAGTTAGAGTTGAGTCGAGCTGTGCTCAGGATTTTCGGAGTGGTCTTCTGGAGAGTCTGGTATAGCTCTTATATCTCTACTTCTTTGTAAGACTTTACTTTATTCAATATATTACTTTTCCACTACTTTACTTAGTCTTTACTTTGAGCATTACTATACTTGTTATAGTCTTGTTATATACTTTTGCTTATTACTAGCCTTTACATCAATAGTCTGTGAACCTTGTGGCCTTACCCGTATGCGATCATTGCCTGTCATAGGGTGCTCTGGTTGTAGATCACAATCAAAGTAGTAAGTTGTGTGTAAGTGTGGTGCTTATACATCATCTTATCCTTGGTTATCGCTTGTTAAATGGATTGTTTGTGGTAGCTAGCAAGAGAGCGACAACCTTGTCTAGTCTTTGTATTCCACCACGTGTTCTTAGGCAAGTTCTTAAAAGGTAAGACCCCCATAAAAAGAGAGCACGGTCCGGTAGGAGTTTTGCCCTCCAACTGATCTTTCCTCTCGCCTAGCATACTTGTATTGAGGAATCAATCTATAGTGTTTAGACTAATTAATTGGCTAAGTATATTGAAGTAGAGTGAATTACATAGGAGTCCTAATCTCTCTCGTTGTCCTCCCACCTAGCTATACTCACTAGTTATCTTTAAGTTATCTTTTACCTTGGCTTGTTCATCCATCACCTTCCTATCACATTATTCGATTACCCCCCTATACTAGTTGGTACTAAGTTGAGGTGCTCTCTAGGATCTCTCTCTAATTATCATTTCTAGCTCCGCTTTGCCTTGGAAAAATATAAATTATGATACCTTGGAATACTCCTAGGTGAAGTGCTACAATGGTATAATCTGTGTGCTTGCAGATTTATCCAATAGTCATAAGAAATACCAACATTTATCTAATCAAAGGCCTATGATACTCTACCTACTTTGGAGCAAGAGTACCTTCCCGACTCTCGAATAAGACTAGGAAAGAGGTAGTCGGGAGAGGCTGCCAAAAGCTCTACGAAACACCAACCCGAACGTGGTGGACTACAAAGGCCTTACAGAGCTGTCACCTCTGGGGATACCACAACTATCCGTGGGATTGGGCGTAAACTCAGGTAAACTCTAGTCTAGACACCACATCTACACTATCGCTTACTACTCTAGTTCTACGTATAAACCAGAGCACTCAATACGAGCGGAGATCCTATAAATAGAATAAAGTAAGAACTGAAACAAGATACTTAGAAATAATAAATGAAGAACCTAGAGATTGCTCCGAACCAAATGCTGCAAAGGTACAATGTTGAGGAAGTTCTGATAGATCCGGCTCCTCCTAGCTCTCTCCTCCTCTCTCTCACCTCTAATTACAACTAGATGAACTAGAACTAGCAGAACTAGATCTAGACAACTAGAGGGAACTCTATTCTACTTGGATGGAGAATTGAAACCCTAGCTTTTGCTCTGTAGGTAGATAATGGTCCTAGAGAGTGGGGTCTGCCCCTCTATTTATAGCCTGATGGGATCAACGATAGCCCTTGTATCAAACCGACTTTGAAACACGGTCAAGATGCATCCTAGGAGGCGGTGGAGGAAGCTTCCAGTAGCGGGTCTGGACCCATTACTGTAGAGGGCCGCCTGACATGGGCTTGGTCCGGTCAGCACCCTATTTCGGCCTTTCGGGCCCCGCTTCCTTCGGATGCCTTCTAGACCCTTCCTGAGTACAAAGGAAAATATCCCACCGCGAGATTCTTCCCATAGTTATTCTGATAATTATATCTTCTACGATTCTCTGGAATAGTCCCTGGAAAATATAGATTTACCAAAGCTATGGGATTCTTGCATTTTAATCCCTCAAATATATAGTGGGTGATGGTTCTGGTATGTTATAGATTGTTCCCAAGTTGAATTCCATTGCGATGTTGATATCTTTCTCATCGGGGCTCCGAATATAGCAAGTGCTAGGTCCATTTCGATCGGCTCGACAAGCTCTTCACAATGATGTACTCTAATTCCTTGTTTGAGGTACTTTTATATAGTAAAACTTTAATGTCCTGCAAAATAAGTGAGAACACCAAAACTCGTGGAATTCGTTAGAATTAAACCCTACAACTATGATTTATAAATTATTTCTTCTCATTTTATGCAATAGTTGATGGCTATATTTAGGTGTTATAGCCTAAAAGTACACATATTACTTTCACGCCTAACAAGTACACATGCTTTCAAACAAGAATTCTCCTCCGGATTAGAGTAAACTATTCTGACTTTCAAACTTACCCATATTACCTTCAACCATGGGGCTTATAGCCATCACTTGGGTCTTGAGCAATTGAAATATAGAATGATCAAGCCAAGCACTATTTCTCAAGCTCTTCACTTTAACTTCATCCTGGAGTTTTTATAGAGTTTTCGAAATAAAACTCAAAGTCTCTTTTGTATGACCCTCTCAAGTCTCTCAATATGTGCTATTTGTGGATCCTTACTAAGCAGTAATGGTGTTATGCCTTTTCTCTCTCACCCTATAACTAATAGGCAATATATGGAGTTCATAGGTGGGGAGAAATAGCGCATACATACTTGCAAAGCATATATTGTAAAGTCAAACAATGGATCCAGAGAAACAGGGCATACAATCAAACAAGATGTGCATGTGTAAGGGTTATATAGTGGATGTATGAGGGTGGATATGTGGTTGATATATAATGGTGTATGGTGAAAACCTAATTCTACTCTGCTCCTTGAATATATATACATCTCTCTTTTGGAACTTGGAATTTTTGAAAGAACTTGGTCTTGCTTTCTTTTTCTCTTCTCTTTTTCTTTTCTTTTTTTTCTTCCGAGAGGCGGACATCTAAGTACCCACTGTTTTGATAGGACACTTGTCCATGTTTTACTCTCTTATTTTCTCTACTATTTTTTCGCAAACCCAAGCCTCTTTATAAAATAAAGCTTTTGAGTGATGATAACAAGGAAATCTTTGGAGTAGTTATAACTGGCTGTTGATGGTCCTTAAGTACCAATTTTAACCGTCAACTAAACAAGGAAAAGGATCTAAATGAAACCAATAGCTAGAATTAGGGTTTATACTAACAGAATTCAACAAGTTTTGGTGAATGTCTATTTCTGCAGGGTTATCTGGAAATACCAAGGAAAGGCCCACATGTCATGTTTACATAGAGATATTTATCAACCACACAATTTTATGTACTCTAGAAGGTTCCAGGAGACACCAAAACGA
This sequence comes from Microstegium vimineum, assembly GCA_022036555.1. NCBI lineage: Eukaryota > Viridiplantae > Streptophyta > Magnoliopsida > Poales > Poaceae > Microstegium > Microstegium vimineum. The sequence goes on along the minus strand of CM039121.1, from coordinate 24,400,026 downwards.
ACGAGAGGCAAAATGGGCCTCTCGCCCTGGTGTTCCAACCAATCAGGCTCAAGTTCGCGGATTATGCTCCACCGCCTTTGAGGATCAATCTAAACCCTTCGCCTAAGGTCGGTTTGATCCGACGGCCGATGTTCATTTGAGAAGGCTATATAAGCAAGGCCCCTGACCCCCCTGAGGATCATCTCATCTCATTATTCTTCTCTAGAGCAAAAGCTAGGGTTTCAATTATGAGAAGGAGAGAGTTCCCTCTAGTTGTCTACATCTAGTTCTTCTAGTTCTAGTTCATCTAGTTGTAATCAGAGGTGTGAGAGAGAGAGGAGGAGAGAGCTAGGAGGAGCTGGGTCAGTCGGATCTTCCTCAACATTGTACCTTTGCGACATCTGGTTCGGAGCAATCTCCAGGTTCTTCATTTATTATTTCTATGTATCTTATTCTTACTTTATTCTATTTACGGGATCTCCGCTCGTATTGAGTGCTCTAGTTTTCACGTGCAATTAGAGTAGTAAGCGATAGTGTAGATGTGGTGTCTAGACTGGAGTTTACCTAAGTTTGCGCCCAATCCTACGGATAGTTGTGGTAACCACAAAGGTGACAGCTCTGTAAGGCCTTTGTAGTCCACCACGTTCGGGTTGGTGTTTCGTAGAGCTTTTGGAAGCCTCCCCCAACTACCTTTTTCCCAGTCTTTGTCGAGAGTTGGGAAGGTACTGTTGCTCCAAAGTAAGTAGATTATAGTGGGCCTTTGATTAGATATCCCCCTTAGAAAACTCTAAAATCTCTCTACCCAGTTATCTTATCTATCCTTTGATGTTCTTAGTTCTTATCTAGTACACTTCGCGTTCCCCGTAGAAATCGATACCCTTTTGGAATACTCTCGGGTGAAAGCTACAGCGGTATCCGTGCGCTTGCGGATTTATCTGTATGCGTTAAGAAATACCAACAATCTTTCTGGCACCGTTGCCGGGGAACGGTAGCCGTGCTAGTTTCGAACCAAGTCACCCGTTTACCCCTTTTTCTTATTTCCTTTTTACCACCTTTCTCACCTTACCATTTTCATCTTACCACATGAATTCAACTCCCATTTATAAATACTCTACTCCAAAGGGCGACATGTTGGAGCCTCCACCATTTTCAAACGCCATTCTTATAGATGGCTATGAGCTTCGCCCTGCATTCATAGCCATGGTTCGGGAGCAACCTTTCTCTGGGCTACAAAAAGAAATCCTTACACCCACCTTAGAGAATTTGAGCAATTGTATTCTTGCCTCATCATTGCTGGCATGACACAAGAGACCTTAAAATGGAAATTGTTTCCATTCTCACTTTTGGGAAGAGCAAAACAGTGGTATGCTCATTCTGTAGGAGGCGTAAATGGGAATTGAGACGAACTTCGAGACAAATTTTGTCTTGCTTTCTTCCCTCTTTCTAAAATTGCATCCCTTAGAATTGAAGTTCTTCAGTTCAAACAAAAAGAGAAAGAGACACTAGGTGTAGCTTGGGCTAGGTTCATAAGCCTTATCAGTTCCGGTCCAAACCTTTCCTTGCCAAACAATGTCTTACTCTATCACTTCCTCTTGGTCTTAACAAGGAAGCTGCTCTCCACCTTGAGCTATCTTCAGGAGGATCGTTCTCGCACAAAACCATTAGTGAAGGAGAAGCCATTCTAAATAAAATTCTTGAAAATACCCCTTACACTGGAGTCTTTGACGAATTTCCCGAAGAAGAAGTCAAGCCAACCCTCGAACAACATGAGGAGGAACAAACAACTGAATCTAAAATTCCTTCACATCCTTCGAATGATTTGGTTGCCATAGAACCATCTCCTATGGGAATACAGCACTCTTTAGAGAGTAATGAACCCTACCCTTATATGTTCCTCTCGGAAATCAAGGTAGATCTTTTTGAAGATTTTGGCAACATCTCGAATTTTCCAGTTCAAATGAAGCCTCTGGTACACTCTGCATCATTTGAGGATGAGAGTATACACAATGATGCTTTCCTTTTAGAGCACATTAAAGGACTCTCAGCCATCATGAGTCGTGAGTGGTCGGTAGAATTGGAGTTATCCACTGAGGTAGCCCGAATCACCGCTCCCTCAGATATTATACTTTGCAAACTTATGGGAATCACCATAGAGGCTCACTATAGTCCTATCGTTGGGATAAATATAATTTCAAGGGCTTTAGCCCAACATCTTTGCCCCAACGAATCTTTGATCCCATCACATAAGCTTCTAAGAATTCCATCTGGAGTTATTCTTGAAAGTTATGGGGCATTAAGGTCCATTCCTTTACGTATAAGAGGGTTCGAGTATCGCTTAGATTTTTACATCTATGACATCTCGGACATGTCTCTCTTGATTGGCGTACCGTTTGGAACACTCTTTCAAGAGCAACCAAACAAGGATCGCCTAAAGTTCAAGCTAGGCAATTCTTCTATTGATGTTAATCTTTTAAGATCAAATAATGCAATAGTAGAACCTAAGCCTAAACAAGACCCAATTGAGGAAGTCTTAGTGGCATTTCTAGAAGACTGGTCTCAACCAACTCTTGATGATGAACACTTCACTCAAGAAGAGAAAGAGCTAGCAGAACCTATCGAATTAGATCCTTTGAAAGTGCCATCACAACCCACAATCGAGTTAAAACCTCTTCCTTCTAGCTTGAAATATGTCTTTCTCAATAATAACAAAGAAACTCCTATCATTATAAGTGACAAGCTTTCCCAAGAGGAAACCAATAGACTTGTCACTATCCTAGAAAGACATAAATCAGCCTTTAGCTACTCACTCCATGATCTCATTGGAATTAGTCCAGTTCTTTATACTCATAGAATTCCCATCGATCTTGATTCATCACCTTCAAGGGAACCACAACGAAGACTTAACAATGCTATGCGAGAGGTCTTTAAGAAAGAGGTCTTGAAATTTTTGCACACCGGGATTATCTATCATGTACCGCAAGTGAGTGGGTTAGCCCTGTCCAAGTTGTACCAAAGAAAAGAGGGATGACAATTGTAAGAAATGAGAAAAATGAACTCATCCCTCAACGCACTGTCACTGGGTGGCGCATGTGCATTGACTACCGGAAACTTAACAAGGCTACAAAGAAAGATCACTTCCCGTTACCCTTCATTGATGAAATGTTGGAACAGCTTGCAAAGAACTCTTTCTTTTGTTTCCTTGATGGTTATTCCGGATATCATCAAATCCCGATCCACCCTAATGATCAAAGTAAGACCACTTTTACATGCCCTTATGGAACTTATGCTTATCGACGAATGTCGTTTGGATTATGCAATGCTCTAGCTTCGTTCTAATGGTGCATGATGTCTATTTTCTCTAACATGATTGAGAAAATTGTGGAGGTGTTCATGGATGATTTTACCGTCTATGGCAAAACCTTTGACGATTGTTTCGAGAATTTAGACAAAATCTTACAGCGGTGTGAAGAAAAGCACTTAGTCCTGACCTGGGAAAAATGCCATTTCATGGTTAGGGAAGGAATAGTGCTAGGACACAAGGTATCTGAATGTGGGATAGAAGTGGATAGAGCAAAGATTGAAGTTATTGAGCAACTTCCACCTCCCACAAATGTGAAAGGAATCTGAAGCTTTCTTGGCCACGCAGGATTCTATAGGCGTTTCATTAAAAACTTTTCCCAAATTGCTAGACCCCTGTCTAGCCTTTTAGCCAAAGATGTACCTTTCGTTTTCACTAATGAGTGTTATGAAGCTTTTGAAATTCTCAAGAAATCACTCATTTCAGCTCCAATCATCCAACCACCCGATTGGACGCTACCCTTTGAGATTATGTGTGATGCTAGTGACTTTGCAGTAGGTGCTGTCTTAGGCCAAACCAAGGATAAAAAGCACTATGCTATTTCTTATGCAAGCAAAATTTTGTCTGGGCCACAACTCAATTATGCTACCACTAAAAAAGAGTTGTTGGCAGTAGTCTTTGCGATAGACAAGTTTAGATCTTACTTAGTAGGAGCTAAGGTAATCATCTATTCAGACCATGCTGCCCTTAAATACTTGCTCACTAAAAAATATGCTAAACCTTAGTTTATAAGATGGATTCTTTTACTCCAAGAATTTGACATAGAAATAAGAGATAAGAAAGGAGTAGAAAATTCAGTAGTTGATCACTTGTCGAGGCTTCAACATAAAAATGAACATGAATTGCCTATTAATGACTATTTAAGGGACGATACACTCCTCAAGGTAACACACTCGGAACCTTGGTATGCGGATATTGTGAATTATATAGTTTCAGGATAAGTTCCACCAGGAGGTGTCAAGAGGAAGCTCCAGTATGACTCTCGTTGCCACTTATGGGATGATCCGTATCTCTATCGGGTTTGTGCTGATGGACTGCTACGGAGATGTGTCCCAATGGTTGAAGCCATGAAGATTATAGACAGATTGCATGCATCACCTTATGGAGGACACTATGGAGTGTATCGTACACATGCAAAGATCTGGCAAAGTGGATTCTACTGGCCAATAATGTATGAAGATACAAAACAGTTCATTAGAAGATGTGTCAGATGCCAGAAGCATGGAAACATTAATGCTAGGAATGAAATGCCACTCACTAACAACCTTCAATTAGAGTTGTTTGATGTCTGGGGAATTGACTACATGGAACCATTCCCCAAGTCTGGAGATGTTGAATACATCTTGGTGGCAGTTGACTACGTATCCAAGTGGTAGAAGCATTACCATGTCGAGCTATCGACTCCAAGCATGCTAAGAAGATGTTCCATGAAGTGATATTCCCAAGATTCAGAATGCCTCGAATGGTCATAAGTAATGGAGGATCGCATTTCATCGACAAAACATTTCGGATGTTCCTAGCAGAATAGGGAGTCAAGCACAACATTACAACTCCATACCATCCTCAAACTAACGGTCAAGCTGAAACATCAAATAAGAAAATCAAGAACATTTTGTAGAAGATCGTGGATGAGATGGGAAAGAAATGGAAGTACAAGCTTCATGATGCACTATGGGCATATAGAACTGCATACAAAACACCCATAGGCATGACACCTTATCAGCTTGTATATGGAAAAACATGTCACCTGCCTGTTGAATTGGAATTCAAAGCTCATTGGGCCATCAAGAAATGGAACATGGATCTCCACTAGGCTGGTAAGAAACGTCAGATGCAAATATCTAAGCTAGAAGAATGGAGAGAAAAATCTTATCACAATTCCAAGATCTACAAAGAGAGGACAAAAAGGTGGCATGATAAGAGAATCAAGCACAAGGAGTTTACAACTGGTGATAAAGTTCTGCTATTCAACTCAAGAGTGAAGCTCTTTGGTCATGGAAAACTTTGAAGTAAATGGGAAGGACCATTCAAAGTGATTGAAGTTGCATCACATGGTGCTGTCACACTTCAAGATGATACAGGTAACATATTCAAGGTAAATGGTCAACGTTTGAAAGTTTTTCTTGAACCTGAGATCTTAGAAGAAATTGACTTGATTGAATTTTTGCAATTTAATGATCCAATCTAGAACTCAATCATGCTCTAGACAACTAAGGTTTAAGTGGCCAACCACTAATGATTAATCAATTCCACGAGCTTTGTTGTCTATTTGAGTTGTGTAGGATTTGGAAGCTTCAATAAGATCTAATATATCAACAGCAAGAGTAAACGACTATGTCAACATCCAGCTTGGGGGAGAGCACCCCCGTGTATCCAGGTAAGTATCCTTATTCACTTAGGTTTACTTTTATTTAGATATTAATTACATAGATTAATAAAAAAATGTGAGCACATGAAGGTTCACACTTAAATAATTATGAATCACAAAAGTTACAATTTAGATACTTTTTATATCTGTGGAAATTTCATTGTCTAGTTTATCCTTAATAGAGTTTTATTTAGTAATAATAATAGGTGTGTTTAGAAGTTGCTAATAATAAAACGAAGAACTCTGAAGATAACTCTATGGAAATGATGAATAGTTGCTCTACCGTAATTCCTTTCAAGTACCTAGTTTTCAACCTTGAATTTTCCCGAGTTTTAGACATAACTGTTTTGACATAAGATTTACTCTGAACCTGAAACTTGTGGGTTGCAAATGCTTGAGCTAAGTCTAGGTAGTTGATAGGTATGATATGACAAAGTTTGAGCTGCTATTTATCTTGTTCCTAGCAATACTAGAGTTCTGAAGAATTTATCTTTTGAAAATTGAAAATGTTACATGATAAGTTTTTGTATGACGAAAGCTTGAATTCCTACCACAGTCATATATACATGCCTGGTACATTAGGAAAACCTTATACTATCATATTTACTGCTTGTTTTTGCATTGAGTTTTGTCAAACTTTGTTGACCCTTAGAGACTTGTCATGCTTTTAAAATCAAGATCACGTACACTCCACTCATATATGCTACTTCTATCCTGGAAGTATGCATCCACATATATGCCATTCAGATCCACCAGAAAAATGCTCTACTCCTACCTTGGGAGTAAGTAACCAAAAATATCCCAGTTCTCCACCTATCCATATATTTCATTACCACAAATATAACTGCTCGAAAGATTTCTTTGTTATCATCTCTCAAAAGTTTTATTATAGAAAGAGACTTGGGATTGTAAAATAAAAATAAAAATAAAAATAATATAAAGAGAGTAAAACATGGATAAGTGTCCTATCAAAATAATGGGTACTTAGATGCCCGCCTCTCTAAAAAAAGTAAAAAAAAAGAGCAAGGCTAAGTTCTCTCAAAATTCCAAGTTCCAAAAGAGAGATATATGTATATATGTATTCAAGGAGCAAAGTAAAATTAGGTTTCCATCATACACCCTCATACATCCACCATATATCCCATACACATGCACATCTTGATTTGATTTTATGACCTGTTTCTCTGGATCCATTGTTTGACTTTACAATATATGCTTTGCAAGTATGTATGTGTTGTTTCTCCCCACCTATGAACTCCATATATTGCCTATTGGTCATAGGGTGAGAGAGAGAAGGCATAACACCATTGTTGCCTTGGTGAGGAGCCACAAATACCACATAAAGAGAGACTTGAGAGGGTCATACAAAAGAAACCTTGAGTTTTATTTTGAAAACTTTGCAAAACTCTAGGATGAAGGTAAAGTGAAGAGCTTGAGACATAGTGCTTGGCTTGATCATTCTACTTTTCAATTGCTCAAGACCCAAGTGATGGCTATAAGCCCCATGCTTAAAGCTAATATGGGTAAGTTTGAAAGTCAGAATAGTTTACTCTAATCCAGAGGAGAATTCTTGTTTGAACACATGTGTACCTTTAAGGCATGAAAGCATTGTAGCAACTCCTGATCCATCATCGAGTTCATCTTTGCTCAGGGACGAGCAAAAGGTAAGCTTGGGCAAGTTATTGACGGTCCTTAAGTACCAATTTTAACTGTCAACTAAACAAAGAAAAGGATCTAAATGAAACCAATAGCTAGAATTAGGGTTTATACTAACAGAATTCCACAAGTTTTGGTGAATGTCTGTTTCTGCAGGGGGTTATCAGGAAATACCAAGGAAAGGCCCACATGCCATGTTTACATAGAGATACTTATCAACTGTACAATTTTCTGTACTCTAGAAGGTTCCAGGAGACACCAGAACGAACGAGAGGCAAAATGGGCCCGTAGTGAGGGCACCCGCCCTGGTGTTCCAGCCAATCAGACTCAAGTTCACGGATTATGCTCCACCGCCTTTGAGGATGAATCTAAACCCTTTGCCTAAGGTCGGTTTGATCCGACAGCCGATGTTCATTTGAGGAGGCTATATAAGCAAGGCCCCTGACCCCCCTAAGGATCATCTCATCTCATTATTCTTCTCCAGAGCAAAAGCTAGGGTTTGAATTATAGAGAAGGAGAGAGGTCCCTCTAGTTGTCTAGATCTAGTTCTCCTAGTTCTAGTTCATCTAGTTGTAATCAGAGGTGAGAGAGTGGAGGAGAGAGCTAGGAGGAGCCGGGTCTGTCGGATCTTCCTCAACATTGTACCTTTGCAGCATCTGGTTCGAAGCAATCTCCAGATTCTTCATTTCTAAGTATCTTATTCTTACTTTATTCTATTTACGGGATCTCCGCTCGTATTGAGTGCTCTAGTTTTCACGTGGAATTAGAGTAGTAAGCGATAGTATAGACGTGGTGTCTAAACTAGAGTTTACCTGAGTTTACGTCCAATCCTACGGATAGTTGTGGTAGCCCCAGAGGTGATAGCTCTGTAAGGCCTTTGTAGTCCACCACGTTCGGGTTGGTGTTTCTAGAGCTTTTGGCAGCCTCCCCCCGACTACCTTTTTCCCAGTCTTTGTCGAGAGTCGGGAAGGTACTGTTGCTCCAAAGTAAGTAGATTATAGTGGGCCTTTGATTAGATATCCTCCTTAGAAAACTCTGAAATCTCTCTACCCAGTTATCTTATCTATCCTTGCATGTTCTTAGTTCTTCTCTAGTACACTTCGCGTTCCCCATGGAAATCGATACCCTTTTGGAATACTCTCGGGTGAAAGCTACAGCGATATCCGTGCGCTTGCGGATTTATATGTATGCGTTAAGAAATACCAAAACTGGGGTAATGGAATATATGGATAGGTGGAGAATCGAGATATTTTTGGTTACTTACTCCCAAGGCAGGAGTAGAGCATTTTTCTGGTGGATCTGAATGGGATATATGTGGATGTGTACTTCCAGGATAGAAGTGGCATATATGAGTGGAGTGTACGTGATCTTGATTTTAAAAGCATGACAAGTCTCTAAGGGTCAACAAAGCTTGACAAAACTCAATGCATATACAAGTAGTAAAAATAATAGTGAATGTTTTCCTAATCTAGTAGGCATGTATATATGGCTATGGTAGGTATTCAAGCTCTCGTCATACAGAAACTCATCATGTAATATTTTCAATTTTCAAAATATAAATTCTCTAGAACTCTAGTATTGCTAGGAACAAGATAAATAGCAGCTCAAACTTTCTCATATCATACCTATCAACTACCAAGACTTAGCTCAAGCATTTGCAACCCACAAGTTTCAGGTTCAGAGCAAATCTTATGTCAAAACAATTATATTTAATTAAAACTTGGGAGAATTCAAGGCTAAAAACTAGGTACTTGAAAGGAGTTTCGGCAGAGCAACTATTCAGCATTTCCATAAAGTTACCTTCAAAGTTCTTCATTTTATTATTAGCAACTTCTAAAAACAAACTAAACACAACTATTAAAAAAACTCTCTTAAGGATAAAGTAGACAATGACAAATCCATATATATAGAAAGGATTGTAACTTTTGTGATTCATAATTATTTAAGTGTGAACCTTCATGTGCTCACATTTTTTTATTTGAATTAATTTATGTAACTAATATCTAAATAAAAGTAAACCTAAGTGGATAAAGATACTTACCTAGATACATGGGGTGCTCTCCCCCAAGCTAGATGTTGTCGTAGTCATTCACTTTGACGGTGTAGACATACTTCACTTCTCTCAGACTTCAAAGATTGATAGTTGATGTAGTTGTACTTCTCAAAGTGGATGAAGATACCTAATCTTGTCTAGTCTTTCCAAATCCCGTTAAACTCAAATAGACAACAAAGCTCGTGGAACAGATTAAGCGTTAGCGGTAAACCATTTATGCCTTGATTTCCTAGAGCCTTGCAAAATTCTTCTATTCAATATATTTTTAGATTTTTCAATGTTATATGCAAATGACTAATACAATATTTTTTTATTCCTGCAAAGTAAATAGTTGGAAGACTTATTCACATGGGGCCTAAAGGTTTTCTTTTTTTATAATGCAATGCAGTGCAATAATATAGATATGCTATGATTAAGATGATTATGCAATGGATTATACTAAGGATGATATATGAATAATGCCAGAAATACTTATAGAAAGTAAATATGCTAGAGTGCAACTAATGCAATACAGATAACTTACCGAGTTTACCTTCTGGCTAAGGTTCAGAGATTTAGGTCCGTCGAACCGGACCTCTTTTTTGGTTCAGACGTCCTTTAGGAGCATTGTCCAATCTTGGATGTTTGCTTACCTTATAGTTGTATCCTCGTAGATGTACGACATCTATTTTCTAAGGTCACAGACAACTTCTTCAAAAGTGTAAGCTCCAATGGAGATTGGGATGAAAGGTCTCACTGGATCTCCTTTCTTCATTGGTAGGGTGCCATCCACCCATGCTCTTGATGGTAAGGTGAAAAAGTGTTCTGCTCATAAAAACAAGACAGAGATCAAGTGCATGGGCTCTGCGGGTGGGAAAATGTAACACCCTAGGTGTTAAGCTTGCATTTTCATATCATTTCATGAGCATGAGCACAAGCATCATTGCATTTATGCATTCATATGATCAAATGAAATGATAAGCTTGTTGGTTACCTTGTTCTCTATATGTGTATGTGTTAACCTACATCTAGCTTTAAGTGAGTTATGTTTGTATAACCAAGTGCTTGGTGTTTTGATCACTAATAAACACCTAGACATACTTAGGGATGCTAATGGAACCATGTTTATACATGTGATCTTGTCAAGTTAAGCTTGCTAGGATTTAAGCTCCTATGTTGACCTTAGGAACCCTTTTCCTTGACCTAGTTAATCAACCTTGTTAATGACCTTGCATGACAAAGTGGGCTTAAGAAAAGTTGTAGAGTTTTTCATAAGGAACAAACTTTGTTTAACCACCTTGAGGTGACTTGGACCCTAACATACCCTAATTGGCCATTTAAGGCAGATTTGGGGGTTGTTTTGGTTTTCAAAATTTGCCTGTCATATCTGACTTTCAGTTTGAAAGTTGCTCTGTTTGAATGCTTGTAGTTTGAAATCCAAACTATTTTAGCTCAAGCAAATTACACCAAGGATGAAGTTCATCTATAACTCTACCAAAGTGTGTAATTGGTTGAAGCTAAGACGCATGGATTCGGAAGTTAATAACGCTCCAAAACCGGCCGTTAGACACCCTAATCGGTTTTAAAATCGCCAGAGGCAGCGCCGTGCGCCGGTTAGTGGCCGACCGAGCCAGGCTTCGTGCGCCGCGTGGCAGCCGTACACTGGCGGGAGGCCCGCGCCGGCCGCGCCTTGGCCAGCCGAACACTCCACCTCGCGACCGCACTCACGCCCGCGCCTCACTCTCTCCCTCTCCTCTCTGCTTCGCGCAAGAACGCAGCTGCGCCATTGCCGAGCTCCAGCGCCGTTGCCGAGCTCGCCTGCATAGCACACCGCTGCATTGGCCGCCAAAACACAGCCACCACTTCGCCTTGGTTGAAGCGCAAGCCGCACAGGTGAGCAAGACCACGCAACACAGTAGGCGCCATTGTTGCCAAAGCTCCACCGAGCTTTGCGCCGCCGTGGCCAGCCCAATCCAGCGCCTCTCCCTCTCTTCTAGCACTTGTACACCATCACCTAGGTCACGGTGAAGCTCAACGAGGGTCGGTTGAAGCTATTAGGGTTAGGGTTTGCCAGAATGGGTATCTCCGTCGCGCGCGAGCGCTTGGCACCCGCAACGCTGGCGAGGGTCACGCTGGGTAACGCAGCGCCTCTCAAGTTCGTCGAAGTCACGTTAGGGTTAGCTGGTTAGCCCATAGTTAAGTTACCAGAGTCGGTTGAAGCATTTTTGCGTCACCGCCGTCGGAACAGAGAAGCTGCACCACCGAGATCTCGCCACCGTGCCGCTATGCATGTGGCCGAGCTCATCGGAGGGTTTCCATGGCCCCAATCCGGGCTAGATCGAACCGCTAGGGTTCAAGGTAGAGGTACCAGTCTCTAGCTTGGCAATGAAAGCTTGCGCTGGCTAGCGTAAGCACCACAGCGCCGCCGTGCCGCCATTGCCGCCGTCAAGCATGCTCCGGTGAGGTTTGGACACAACCAGCTACATGGTTCGATGCGGGTTGCGAAGGAGAACACGTTTGTAGGGTTCGTTTGGCTAGAGACCTCACTGCCGGCGAGTGGCCGTCGGTCGAGCATCTCCCGTGCCTTCAGCTCTGTGGGGAAGAAGGTGACTCATGGGTCCCACATGTCATAGACTATGTTTTGTTTTCTGTTTTGTTTTTCCAGTTTTGTTTGCTAACTTTGAAAATGCATAACTAATTCTAGAAAAATGCAAATAATGTGAAATAAATTTTGTTAGACTTGTTAGGTTTTTCTATATGCATGAAAAATATAAAACGATCTGTTGTTACTTTTCTTAATTGTTGTTTAATTAAAAATGGACAGAAAGCTTTATATGCTTAGTTTAAATTGTTTAATTTGTAACTAAAGTTCGGTATATGCTAAAATCATGGTTCTTGTTGTGTTGATCTTAAATCAGCATGCACTTTCCATGAAAAATGTTAAAGTGCCAGTAACCTCTATTTCAATTGCATGTTGTAGCTCTTTTGGTTAAATGTTTAATTAACTGAATGCAACCTTGTTTTAATTACTATCTAAGTCATATGTGTTTCCTATGCTTGGTAATTTTTGTACATGTACTACATGATTAGTGTGAGCTAAGAAAAATATGAAATCTGTTGTTTCACAATTTTCAAATTGTTTAAGTAATTAATGCTTAAAGTATGCTTGTTTCCTCATCACCAGCAAAGTAATAACTTTAATCCCTTTTTATGTATATTCTCTGTTGATGATGTGAATACCAAAGTGGTAGCTAATTATGTAAACTGGCTTTTCTAATTTTATCATAATTTTTGGAATGATAACTAAAGCTTTATAACTGTTCTAAGTGATAGCTGAAATCTGTTAGACAGCTAAAACTTGTTTTCTTGCTTGAATTATTTGGGCTACATTTATTTGGTTTCAACAGTAGCTACAATTGACTTTGTTGAACATAACTTGTTAATATATCTTTTGTTAAATTTTCACAGTGATAACCTGTTTAGTTTAACCTGGGTGTATTTTACAAGTTATGTAATAAATTTGTGTTTTTCTGTTTTCTCCAAAAAGCTTTGCTTAAAGTGACTGTTAGGCTAATTTAAATTTGGATCTAGCTGGGGAGTGTATGTTTTGTAGAAAATTTCATAAGCTTTCCAGAAAGTCCAAGTTTGTAATTTTTGGTTATGTGTAGCCTCTGCTACACTGTTTTCTTTCAGTTGTTGTTTTGGAGTGTTTATGTGCCTTGTTGTGAATGTTTCTAAGTAATGAATGCCTTGCACATAGTTAAGCACATAACCTAAAATATAAACATGTTTAAGTTGCAGGTGTAAGAGAGCTTACCTCAGATGAGAAGCTCTATTATAGGTTACTAAAGAAGGGTAAGTGCTAGCTTCTCTACAGAAGAAGAGATTTACACCTACTCGGTCAACGAGTGTAATTTGTTGCATAATACATCCATCATGAGCATTCATCCATATGCATTAGACATGTTTCATTTCCTAGTATATGACTTGTCATATATATGTTGGATCATCATACATGTATACATGCATCCAGGATCGCCGGAGGGAGTGACATTGCTAGAGTTCGGGGAGTTGGAAGGAGGAGTCCCACTGGAGATTCAAGCTCCAGGAGTTCCAGAAGAAGAAGAACAGGGCCCTGAACTTCCTGAGTGCCCAAACCACTTGCCCTCCACCTTTGTGAAAGGCAAGCCCCGGAGCATATATATATACCTAGCTTACTCTATTGCAAGTAATTTTAACTATATCATTATCACTTGTTTGTGCATTAAGTTAGTAGGCGTTGAATGAAACCCTTGCTGCATTATATCTTCCTTGTCCAACAAAAGAAACCTGTAGGACCAGTATTGAAACCTATGGTTATCCTTGCTTAGACCGGTAGAGTGGGTGGCCTACCATCCCCCATGGTGATAGGTGGTACTGGTCACGGTTGGCTATATTTGCTATCGTGGAAAATAACCATGTGAAAGTAATAAATCGAGATCGGGCGGACAAGGTGTGTGTGAGCCACTTGACTTGGAGGTATTGTGAGCGGGTTCCCTCCGTCTGTGTTGTTAGGCACTGGATCGTGGTTGGACATCTGTTGAGATTGAACGCATGCCTTCTTCATAGCTGGCCAAATAACTCGTTTCGACCGCGAAGCCTAACTCTGTAGGTCAAGCCAGAATCCCCCCCCCCTACTTGGGTCATGGAGATCGCGAGCGGCATACTAGACCATGGGCAAGTATCCTGAACGTCCTGGCTATGTACCAAAGGCAGGCAATGCTTGAACGTCCTGGATATCCATGAGTCGCCATTCATGCCTGTACCTGGGGATCCGCGGCATCACCCGAACTATATTGAAGGTGACCCGAATAAGTCAACCCGGCGGGGTAGACTTGGGTGTGATTGAGGAATAAACCTCCAGCTAGATAGGAATTCGATTCGAATCGCAGTCTCTCCCCGTCAGTGAGAATCTTGAAAGATCTTCCTCCCACTATAGAAACTTGAACTCTAATAAGTAACCAAAAGATGGTTATATGGTTTACATGCCAAACATGATATGGTTATTATTGTGATGATATCTCAGTGATTGCTCTAGATCAGGTGCTAATCTAGAATTGGTTAATGCTTTTAATCCTAATGCTAAAATGATGTTTTAACTTGAAAGAGTAGAGTAAGTAATAAATGCTCTTTTATGCAAAAGTCATGCTATCTCATGAGCTCCACCTGATAAAGCCTTGCATAATCCTTGAAGTGTCTATGGTTATGTATCTATCTCTGAGTCGGGTAAGTCTAGCTGAGTACAATTGAGTGCTCAGGGTTTCTTTACCCTTGTTGCAGACGGTATGGTCTATTCTGGCTATTGTAAGGCATGCCTCTATCCTGCATGTGATGATGAGTGAAGGCCATGGGCAATGGTGGATCCTTATGTCTCTCCTTGTTGCTTTTGATGGGACTGTACTAAGCACGACACTGTATGTGGTTTAAAATAGTTTGCAATGGGTGTTTGCGAAACAAAGACTTCCACTACTTTGATTTGAACTTGGTGTTGTAATAACACTTCTTTTAAACTCTGTTGTAATATTATTTTGTTTCGAACTTATCACTGTGGATGCGTAGTTACTGAATCGAGTACGATCTTGGGTTGTTACTTAGGTGGTTTGAAATCCTTCGAGATTTCAAGGACTACCGGGCTTATATGGGCTCTAGTGTGACAGTGTCGTCAGAAATGGTGACCATTACACTAGTGCTCTTATAGGTTGGGCAGTTTTGTGATAGCTGGTATCAAAGCAAGATTCATTATACTACCATTCATAAGTGTATTCTAAACAAAAGATTTTGTTTACCAAACTATTTTGTGCTACAAAACTTTTGTGTGCGTACTAAAAATGTTATTTGCAAACTATAAGTGTGCCAATGGTTAAGTCCCTTATTGCCCAATTAGGATGTCAGGTGGCTTATAAGTACTAACTTGGGGTATTGCATCATATTTTTGGTTACCTGTCCATACAGGTTGGAATAGTATGGGGGCCATTCACTTGAATGGTGTTGTATGGATCATAGATTTTTTTATTTTGCCGCTACGCCCAAGGTAAAGCAAGTTGTGAGAGTATGACCAGACAATCATTGGCCTAGGCAGTGAAATTATAATGTGTCGAACTGTTGCATACGTACATGTGTGTGGACAGCAAGATACCCATGTGTGGAGTAATACTTTTGGAGAAAGGGTGCATATACTACTTACATGTATACTTGGTGTACACCTAAGTGAGTATTAGATTTACATTTCAACAATGCATTATTTATACTGTTGGCAAGGGGCTGAAATGAATCTTCTGCAGGTACACTAACAACGAATCGTGTAGATCGTCTAGTTACGTATATATGAGAGAACGTATGTATGCCACCGTCTAGAACGTTATTAGCGAAAGGTTTGCTTTCATAGGTATGTGAGGAAGTAAGATACGTGCATGCATCATGTTTCATCATATTGTATCTCTTATATATGTAAAATTCTTAATCTGTAAAATACATGTTCTCACAAAAGGTCAAAAACTTGTTACAGATGGTAGCACCAGGACCTCCCCAGCGCAGTAACTGTTTCCTGACCATGTTTGGCACTCCTACTTTGCTTTGGAGGGTGCTGAGTCAGGTGGGGTATGCTGAGCCACCTCAGTACTACTGGACTCAGGAGTCGCTTAGGAATGCACTGTTGTACACAGTGAAGGTGACTATCCCTGAGCGTACTGAGGCTCCTTTATGGAGGAAGTGGACAGATGAGGCCCTTGGTAGTAGCCATTGGGAAGGAGCGTAGTCCACCGCGTTGACCGTGCTGAGTCAGATCTGCTAGGAGCACAGTGGAGACCTGGATCACGGTGCAGCAGGGACCTTTCTAGATGTTAATTCTGACACCACGGCCTGGTATCAGGACGGTGGGGATCCTTTGATCAGGAACAGGGATGAGAGAGTTGGCAGCTCAGGACCAGCCATGAGTGCCATGTATGCAGTGCTCAAGACCCTCTTTGCCAGAGAAGATTCCTACCTATTCAGTGTGAGTCGGCTCAGGACCAGTGAGATGGCCTACAAGGTGTAAGCAAGGATAATTAGTGACTCAGGAGGGCAGCCAAGGAAGCGCAGGATGAGAGAGATGTAGCTATACTTAGAGAGGAGGCAGCTGAGGCACATGAGCGTATGCTTCGCCACCAGCAGGTGGTGGGGAACATCGCTTACCACTGTCATGACGCAGAGTGGAACGGGAGGCTTCAGCAGGCCCATGACCACATCTGGGAGTTGCAGCAGGAGATCCACAGGCTCAACAACGTAATCCACCCAATCCCTCCGCCAGTTGCACTAGAGGTCGATCCTACAGTGATCTATGGCGATGATGACCCAGAGGCTGAGGACGAGGAGGAGGAGGATCCAGAGGAGCTCGAGTTCATCGATGACAGCGACGACGACAGTGGTCGTCTATCAGGGATGAACAGTGACCACGACGACTAGGATAGCTTTCCTATGTTAGTGTGTAGTTTTATTTTGCGTCTAGTAGCTTGGTGTTGTTGTTCTATGAGTGACATGTTGTTCTATAACCACCATGAATCAAAGTCTAGATGTCTAGCACTTTTGGCTTGTATGAATATTTGTTATGGTACCGAGTATAATAGATGATGATGTGTTGCTAGCATGAATTCTTTTATGCCCTATGTGGATTTAAGTTATCTCCTTTTTAGTGATTTACTAAGGCATAATTATGATTCATCTACAATTACTCAAATATCATTACTACTTGCTATCAAATTCATGCAGATGCCTGCCAACACTCGTTCCCGTGGTTTCGGAAGTGGTGGGAATCACTCTAATGAGGATGAGGCTCCTCTACCACCACCGCCGCCAATGTCTTCGGAGCGGTTCATGGCCTAGTTCATCGGTGGGCAACGCAACATCGAGGAGTTGCTACGCCGCATGGCTCAAAACAACCAGAACCAGGGTAATCGCGATCATCAGGCTGGGAACCAGTTCAGTACGTTCAAGGACTTCCTTGACACCAAGACGCCTATCTTCAAGGAAGCAGAAGAGACACTCTAGGCTGATGAATGGCTAAATACTATGGAACAGAAGTTTCGTTTGCTCAGAATGACCGAAGAGTTGAAGGCAGAGTATGCGTCGCATCAGTTGCCGGGACCAGTAGGTATATGGTGGGCACATCATCGCACCACATACCCTGCAAATACTCCAATTGTCTAGAATCAGTTCAAATCCGCTTTCTAGGGCATTACATTCCTTTAGGCTTAATGAAGATGAAGGCAGCAGAGTTTCTAAAGCTCACTCAAGGTACCAAGACCTTAACAGAGTACCGTCATGCTTTCAACAACCTTGCCCGTTATGCTCCCCAGTTTGTTGACACGGATGAAAAGAAGATCTATAGATTCAAGAGAGGTCTGGGGACCAAACTGATGAAGACCCTTGCTAACTCAACTCGCACTAACTTCAATGAGTTCATCAATGATGCTTTGACTCAAGAGAATTAGAATAACATGCACACTGCAGCCAAGAGCCATAAGAGGGCATTTGAAGGAAGCTCGTCTCAGTAGAGGGCTTCTTTTGTCAACCGCTCTACTTACCAACCTCTAGTGGCAGGGGCTAAGTTTTGGCCTCCTCAGAAGAAAGCTCTAGCAAGAGGTGCACAACAGAGTCAGTATCGCAAGCCTTATACCATTGCTCTTCCAAAGGGCAATCCAGGGCAAGGCAGTTCTAGAAATCTGAGGGCTCCACCCAATAATGCACCTTGCTACAACTGTCAGTGTCCAGGGCACTTTGCTAAAGATTGCCCTCATCCAAAGAAGAATCAGGCATATCAAGGGCGAGTGCACTATACTAAAGTGGAAGAAGTGCCACAAGGAGAACCCATCATAGCTGGTATGTTCCTTGTAAACCATCATCCTGCAGTTGTGTTGTTTGACTCAGGATCTTCACATTCGTTCGTGAGTAAAGCTTTTACTGTTAAGCATGGCTATTGACACCTCTTAAGTATCAATTCTAAGTGTCAACTAAGCAGAAGAAAAGATATATTTGCAACGCACCACCTAGACATAGGGTTTTAACTGACAGAATTCCACGAGTTTTGGTGTTTATCTATTTCTGCAGGGAGACAACTACAAAAGACCAAAAGAGGCCCACAAGTAAGGATTACATAGACACATAACACTTCCGAACGAAAAAGAGCAATCTAGAAGACTCCAGAAACACCCCCGAGGAAGGAGGTCCCACCTGTCGGTAGGATAGGGTGGGCGGCCTCCCTAGGCTAAGGGCCAATGAGGCTCCGCCTCGTGGATTATGGTTCCACCGCCTTTGAGGATCAATCTAAACCCTCCATTAAGGTTGGTTTGATCCGACGGCCGATGATCATTTGAGAGGGCTATATAAGGAGGACCTCTGCCCCCTGGCTAAAGGCAATCCATTATTCATTTGCATATTTTCCAGAGAGGATTCGCCAGAGAAGATCCCTTATGGATCTATTCTCTAGGGCTTAGCATTCAAGAGAAACTATCCTTAGTTTCTATGTGAGATTAGAGTTTACTCTTCTAGATTGAGAGAGTTAGAGTGGAGTTGTGGCTTAGAGGAAGCCCGACCTGTCGGTGTCTCCTCTCCAGTTTGTATCAACGGGATCAAGTCTCCTAACCCGAGGCTTGCTCCTAGGATTTCTTCAGTATTTTGACTTCTAATTCTAGTAAGTTCTTTGTTTTATTATTCTTTGGTTTTTGATTTTACTTTATTCTGTTCGCGTAGAGGGTAGGGTAATCATCTCTAGCGTAAATGTGGTGTTTGGGCTAGGATACTCATAGATATCCCGTGTCTAGCCGGACCTGTGGTAGTAGCTCAGAACGTGACAATTTCGTAGATTCCTTTGGAACCCACAATCCCATTAGAAGGATCGGTAGGGTTTATAGGCCGTGTGCTAAGCATCCTCTGATGTGTCTCTTATCTCGACGGTTCTCCCCAATAGAATAATAACACATATCTTGCTTAGACTAGAACGAGAGTGCAGTCGCGGTCTTCTCTAATTGCTCATATCAAGATCACCTTGTTTGTAGCCTAAAGGTTAATAACATAGATTTGGTAAGTCAGATGCACCCTTTCTCCCTGTGGAAAAATAAATTACGATACTCTAGATAATCTCCCGGGTGAAGTGCTCACCGGTGTCCGTGCGCTTGTGGATTACTTCCTAGTGATTCTTCTATTTGCATTAACAAATATCAACAAGCATTTCTGGCGCCGTTGCCGAGGAGAAAGACAGTTTGCTGAGATAACCTTGAATCTTGCTATCTTCTTGTACCTATACTTTTATCTTTTCTTATCTTTTTCAATTTATTTATTTCTTATCTTTTCTATCCTTATGGAAAATCTAAATTCCACACCTATCTATCAATTTTCTGCACCCACGGAGACCGACCTATTACCATGGGAGTCATCACAGCCTATCCAAACTTCCCAGTTTAGGTTGAGTCCGCGGTTGATTGCAATGATTCAAAGCCTATCCTTTTCAGGAAAGGAAGACAAAAATCCTTACCTTCATATTCGAGATTTTGAGCAAACATGTGATTGTCTTTGCATAGAAGGCATATCCGATAAAACTTTACGTTGGAAGCTTTTTCCTTTTTCTTTAAAAGGAAGAGCTAAACAATGGTATAATCAGAAGGTAAGCCAACAACAAGGAGATTGGGGAGTTACGCGCTCCAACTTCTGTCTAGATTTCTATCCCATCACCCAAATCATCGACCTTAGAGTCAAGGTTCTAACCTTCAACTAAGAAGAGAATGAATCTTTGGCTTACTACTGGAAACGTTTTCTTGATCTTTTAGAATCTAGTCCACACCTTAGCATCAAAGGCCCTGTTCTTCTTCAACATTTTTATAAAGGTCTTCGTAGAAAGGATAGAGAGTTGGTAAACACCACATATGGAGGTTCTTTCTTTCATATACCATCCATAGAAGCAAAACTAACCTTAGATAGAATCCTAGATGCTGAGTTGGATAATACCCTCCATGAAGAAACTCACGAAGCTGAAGACAATACCTTGCCAGATCCACCATCCATTTCAGCTATCCCAAGTTCTGATCCTGTGGACGAAATATGCGTCGCAGTATACCTAGGGGGTACCCTACGGTAGTATATTGTAGGCAGAGGTGTGGCGACGGTGATCAAGTGTAACACAGAGAGCGTACACAAGGCGATTTATATAGGTTCAGGCCGGCAAATCGCCGTAATACCCTACGTCCTGTGTTTTGGCTGCTGGATTGATATGAGTATTAGGTTACACGAGGTGTAGATTTGGAGGGGGTCCCTGCTCGCCTTATATAGCCGGGGAGCAGGGTTACAGTTTCCATATCCTAACAGATTATGATCGGTCCCTTAAGGCAAGGGATCCGAGTCTATCTACTAGGATCTTCCTTCGCAGGCAAGGCTTTTTCGGAGTCCCTCGCGAGCATGATGGGTTGGTCGTGTGCCGCAAGGCCTCGCGGGCTAGGCCGTCTTCTGGTCGGTAGGCCCATAAGGTCCCTGGGGATATGCCAAGGTAATATCCCCAAAAAGTCCCCGAGCACGTTATATTCTTCTGGTGAGCCCGCAGTGTCGTCCTTGGAGGTGTTTAGCTGGTCGCCATCTTGCAGAGTGGTCGTCGTGGAGTCCCGACCAGGCTGCCTGGTCGAGGCGCTGCTCGGAGAAGCCTCGCGCCCAGGTCAGGCTGGTCGAGAGCATCATAGCTTGATGTGCGAGCTGGTCGCCTCGTCGGATGGAGCGGCAGCTCGTTGGAAGGATGTGACGTGCTGAAGAAGAAAAAACTTTTGAAAAGTCCTTTCCTGGTGAAGTGTACCCACTTAGGCTCTGCAAAAACAAAAACAGCAGAGCTTTGTCGAGGAGAAAATCAGTACATTCACCGCAAGGTGAAGTGTACCCACTTAGTCTCCGAGCATGGTAGCAGATGAAGTATGCACGTGGTGCCAGGCTTTATAAAAAGATGCATAAGGTAGGTAACTAAAGATTGAAGCATGAGTTTTGTATAAAACAACTGCGAATACCCATAGTCCTCGAGCCTAAGGTAAGAAACTGGAAGCTTCTTGTATCAGAATCATATATTGAAAATTTAAAAACGTAAATATGAGTTTAGTAAGAAATGACTGTGAATACCCGTAGTCCCCGAGCCTGATGTGAGGAGCCTAGGAGGTGCTTGCATCAGGGTCATATTGTTTGATTTGCAGTCCCCGAGTTTCAGTCCCTGGGTGTTGTCCTGCTTCGTGCGACCCTTCTGTACCGTGGGTGTAGTTCCCGAGCCTTGCTCGGTGTAAACTGGACGAAGTCCCCAAACCTGGTCGGGTATGCATCCAGGCAGCTGAATCGTGGTTACCATCGACAAAGTCCCCGAGCATCCTTGTTTGCTGCTATTTTTGTCGTGCTTGCCGGCCAGACTTCTGTAGCCATGTTTGTGTTGCTGCAGAAAAGAAATCATAACAAAATTACACGTCCAATCCCCGAGACTGTAGTGTTAGTGATATTTTAGAAATCATTAGCCATAAATTGGGGAAGTTTAACTAGAAGTAAATAAGTGAGGAGAACGAAGAGGAAGTAAATGGGCTGAATTAACCGCGCAGTTACCGGCCCGTGTTTGAGGCGCAAGGAGTGGGCGGCGTGACGGTTCCGTATTCGGTCGTTGCAGTTTCCCAAAAACCCTGGAAGGCGAAGAGCCACGCCGCTTGGTATAAAGGACTACTCCGACGGTTGGTGGAACGGGAAGGGTCGCGTTTCCTTGCCTTACCGAGTACACCGAGGGTACGAAGAGCCGGCGATTTTGTGCTATATATGTTGGTGATCTGAGGGGATTTCTGTCCGCCTTGTTCAATAATCTCCATGCTTGCTAGCCGCAAAGGATAAGCGAAGAGCAAGAGGGATTCATCGGCGCTAGGGTTTGGCCGGTGAAGATGGAGGGTGACGGTGCGCACCTTGCGGTGGGTTTCGCCGCCTTGCTGGCTCTGCCGGAGGACTTGATCTTCCGGATCCTTCTTTTGTGTGATCGATGATGGCGACAATGTGCGTGAGTATGTGAAGGCTAGCCAGGTCTGTCGCGTCTTCCGGGGGGTTTGTGACGACGCTTCGATGATTCGGCTCTTGTCTCTTCGGCGGATTCAAGACTATTGTCGTCCCTATTACCATGCGCTGGAGTCTTCTTTTGAGCGTCGCTTCCTTGAGGCCGATCATCCGGAGGCATTGTTCTTTTGTGGTGTGGAGAGATTGATGCTATGGGGGAAGATCCTGATGGGTAGTTGCTTATTAAGCGGGCGGTGGCTGCTGGAGATAGAGTCGCCATGTACTTCCGGGCCATGATGTTGTATTATTTGGATTCGGCGAATTCGGAGGCGCTCTCCATCGTTGATCAAGTCGGCGGCAGTGTCATGCCGGGCGGTCGGTGGCGTAACCCTGGCTTGAAGCGTCTTCACCTTCAGTCCCGTGATGATCTTCATGTTATCTAGCAACGGTGGGGGGTCCGTGCCCTGGAAGATGTTCATGAGTTAGTCGTCGCCAATCCTCATGTGTGCGCCTGGGGAGAATGTCGTCGTTTTGGCCCGCTAGGTAACAATATGCCTGGGATCATTATGTACTATAGCCGGCAATGCCGAATTCGATATGAATTCGAGCTCTGGACTAGGAATATTGGTGAGGTTGTCGCTTATCGCATTCGTAGGATGAAGTTGTAATCGTTGGAATGACTGATCTGAAGTATGGTTTCTTCTGTTTGGGAGTTTCAACTTTATTGTCATGCTCTAGTTTGCTGCGGGACAGTAGTAATTTGTATCTTGGATACAAGTGTTCGGACGTGTAAGTGAAAACTACAAAGTTGTAATGTATACGGGGCGGTGAGCTTTTGTTTCACTTGTATGTCCTATCGTGCCTGCTAAGTCGTGAGCCGTAGTGATGAATCGTTCGGCCTTGGGTCTCAAATGGTCCACATCGTAGGGCTAGCGCCACTTCACGCGTAGGATACATAAGGACTCCCAAGGAGGCACGTTGCTGGCAACCCGCAGCACAGAGGGCGAGCTGCTCATGCACGCTTAGGGAGATGCCATTGACAGGGCCTTTTTCCGAGAGGCTCGATCGTGGCGTGATTAGGGCCTGTGAAGACCGTTCCTGCAGATGCTGGGCGAAAAGCCATGTTGCTTGTAGAGTCGTCGACCATACCGTGGTCGTATACAGATTCTGGGCACATAGCCTCATGGCAACCGACCCAAGTGACATCGCCCGGCTTCTAGGGAAATGCCACTTGGGAGGCGTGTCGATGAAGTCATAGCGCTTAGGGTAGCTACTTCTATTTGCTATGGTTCATTGGCGGGCCAGCTTCAACTGCTTTCTGGTTATGGCCAGGCTATTTGGAGAAAACGCCTTATTTGCGTTGTGGATAGGTCGTCGAACACTATAGGAGTGTTTTGGAGAATTCGCCGAACGTTGGTAGCTGCATTGCCGTGGTCGCCATATGTATCTGCGTTTTAAGATGATCATCATACGATGTGGGAATTGTTGAAGTGGTCGTATGCCGTGAGCGTTTTGTAGAGGTCGTCGTACGCCATGAGCGTTTGGTTGAGGTCGTCGTACGCCGTGAGCATTTGGTTGCTTAATAGGTTCGGTTAGACGAAACATAATGGAAACAAAAATACCTTTATTCATTATTGGAAGAGTACATAGTACAAACTTTATTGGACTATGTTTATATTATGGCATCTTTGTTGACGGTAATTAAGAGCTAATTTTTCACCATCAAAATACCGTCAACATCCTCATTTTCCAAGGAAAGCAAGCATAGCCTGAACATATTGTGCCAAATAACTAGTTCCACATGTCCCATGACTATTTGATGCAGGTAATGGCAAAAGGGGACATTTGGGGGCTAGTGGGCCCACACAGGGGGTCGGCCGACCACCCTGTGAACCCACCTGGCCTCCCTAGCCCCCATGATCCTAGAAACACCCTCCAAGACACTTCCTACCCCTTGGTTCCAAGTGAGTTTACCTCCCAACGGTTCAGATTCATGTCACGAGGATCCATGGGCCCATATCAAGGATATCAGCGAGATAAACACCTCAGAACAAACAATTACTGAAGATGACAAGTGGTACCAGCATACAGGAGGCAGAGGTGGGCCAGGAGCCCCATAGGTGGATCGGCCGATCCACCCTTGGGTCCTACCAGGCCACCCACATGCCCCCTGTGCTGTGGGACACCTCCTGAGGACAGGTGGTAGGGCCCACCTGCCATAGGTGGTTCGGCCGAACCAGGCCAGGTGCCCAAAGGGTGCACCGACCTCCCCACCGACTCCCTACATGCCTCTATGCAGCCACTTGATCTCTCCCGTTGATCTAAGATGGTTCTAATGACGGTTTGATCCTACGGTGGTTGATGAAGGTGATGCGGATCGCTGACGTGGCACCGGAGTAGCCCCTACTCCACCTCTAGCTATAAATATACCCCTAGAGCTCCTTTCTCATTTCATGCCTCACTGGAGAAACACTACTTCTTAGTCTCTTAGCGGAGCTCTCTAGTAGTGCTATGCTAGTTGGAGGAGAGTGAGGAAGGTCTTCTCCGGAGTTCTTCCTCGGTGGATGCGAGTCTCTTGTAAGTTCAGCTCTTGTAAGTGACTTCTTCCGAGTTCTTTATAGTATTTGATATTCTAAGTCTGGGTTAGCTTTTATACACCTTTTCCTGCTTGTTCATCGTTTTGCTCTGAGTAGAGTGCTTTAGCCTTAACATGGGGTTAAAGTAGTAAGAATAGTGTAGACGTGGTGTCTAGACTAGATCTTACCTTTGTAAACCGCTTATCGTGTGGATTGTTCGTGGATGCTAGTAGAAAGTGACAACTCTATCTATCCTTTGTATTCCACCACGCATGTCAGATAAGTTCTTAAAAGGTAGGGCCTCAATACAACATGATAGCGCGGTCCGGTCGGAGTTATATCTCTTACTGATCTATCCATCGCCTCCTACAAGAGAAGGGCTGATAAAGCCAGTATAACCAGCTATACCTTGTTAGATATCTTTGCTATATCGAACCTCTCAACCCAGTTATAATAGTCTCCCTTGATCCATCATAGGACATACCCGTATTCCTAGTTAGATCACTTCTCGTTCCCCGTGGAAAATACGATACCTGGAATACTCTCGGTGAAGTGCTACATCGGTATAATCTGTGCGCTTGCGGATTTATCCAATAGTCATAAGACATACCAACAATCTTCTCACGCCGCTCGGGGCTAGCGGTCTCTACATTTATTCGCAAGAGGGGTCGGCGGTGGTCGCTGCCTGTTCTGCTTCCTTTTGTTTCTTTGTGGCGAGGTTATCGCTAGCTTCGGAGTTGTACGTATACTGGATACGGGGCTTCTCGATGGTGTTTATTGTTTGCTACTTGCATTCATATGCGATCTTCAGGTTGGTGCGGAGGCTGAGGAAGCCTTATTGCATCGGGATCTTGAGCACCATGTAGGTGTAGTGTGGGACTACTATGAACTTGACGAGTGCTAGTCGACCGAGTATCGCGTGGTAGGCTGTCTCGATGTCGGCGACGATCAAGTTAATATTCTCCACCCTGAAGTGGTCTTGGTCGCCAAACTGTACGGGGAGGGTGATCCGGCCTACCGGTGTCGATGGCTTATTTGGGATGATCCCCTAGAAGGAGAAGTTCGCGGGCAGGAGGTCCTTCTTGGAGTAGTCGAGTTGGCAGAATGCATCGGCGAATATAATATTGAGAGCATTGCCACCGTCGACCAGGACCTTTCTGAAGTGGCATGTGGCGATGGTTGGGTTGACGATGAGTGGGAAGCGGCCGGGGTATCTATAATCCGTCCACTCATCTTCTCCAGAGAAGCTAATGGGTTGTTCTGACCAGTCGAGGTAGCGAGCGTTGGCCAAATCCTCTCCTGTTGCTGCGACTGAGTAGATATCCTTGTGAACTTGAGGACGTCTCCTTTCTCCTTCAACAACCACGCTGCCCCCAAAAATGGAGTACGTCGTTGAAGGTGGTTGGAACTTCGGCGCTGGTGGCTCTTGGTCTTTGCCCTTGTCGGAGTCATCTTTCTTTGCTCTCTTGTCGCTTCTTCCCCGTACTGCTGACTCAAGTATCTCATAATCGCGCATGGAATGTTTGGAGTTTTTGTGAATGGGGCATGGGCCATCCAGGATCTTCTCATAGCCAGCGTCGTAGTTCCTCCTTGGGCGGGCGTTCGTGTTGGCGACGTAGCGGTTGTCACGCCTGTAATCATACTTCTGCTTGTAACGCTCGGAGTTGCCCGATTGGTAATCCCTGTGGTCGCCGGTCCTTCCTTCGCTGCGGTAATCTGGTCGGCGGTCCCTGTCCCTTGCGCGTTCTGGGGAACGAGAGTGGCGTCGCCTGTTCTCCCTGCTGCGGGTGGCGTCGTCCTGGTTGGCGTAAGGATTCACGATCATCATGAGCTCTTCTATGGTTGTTATGCTCTTCCGCGCCAACTTGTTCCGGAGATTGTCCGTCCGCAGGCCGTTGGAGAAGATGGCAATGGCCTCTGGGTTGGAGATCTCTGCGATGCTCAACCGATTGTCAGAGAAGCGCCTGATGTACTCGCGGAGGCTCTCGTTGCTCCTCTGATGGAAGCTCTCCAAGTCGTACCTCGTCCCAAGCTGGACACACGTAGCCTTGTATGTCTTGATGAAGATTTCCTTGAGCTGTTCCCAAGTGTCGATGGTGCCTTCTGGGATCTTCTGGAGCCAGCTGTTGGTGGAGGTTGACAACATCACCGGAAGGTAGTTGTCCATCACATCTTGATTTCCTCCGGTGGCATAGACGGTGATCTCGCAGGTGGACGCCCATTTCTCTGGGTTTGCCTTACCGTCATACTTCTCCACCGACGTAACTATGAAATTCTGGGGCCACCAGGTGGCGCGTAGACGGGCGGAGAAGGGGCACAGGCCTCCGATGGCCCGGGGTGCTGGTGGCGGTGTGTGGCCGCGTCGGGGATTGTCATCATCATACTGTGGGGATCTGCATCGATGCTCCCTTGGAGGGCTTTGGCGCGCCAGTGCAGGTGCTGCATCGCGCCGGGGCCTTTCGTGCTCGCCGTTGTTGTGAGGTGGGGATCCTCGCCTCTACTCCCTCGGAGGGCTTTGGCGCAGTGGCGCAGGTGCTCAATCACGCCGGGGCCCGCCGAGCTCTTCATCGTTGTGGGGTGAGATCCTCGCCTGGGCTCCCTCGGCGGGCTTCGGGGGTTGTTTCTGCTATGGGACTAGGCGGAGAATTCAGGCGGAGGACCCGCTTTGTTGACCTGGACCACAGCCGCCATGATGTGGGCTTCTATCTTCTCGATCTCGGGCGTGGAGGGGAGCTTGGAAAGCTCACAGGCGGCTACCACTGGATTGGCGCTAGGGGTTGGGTATACCGGAATGTTACCCACCTTGTCAAACTCTTGCTGGAGGTTGCGCCATGGCGGCCGGTCACGATTCCTCTGCTCTCTTGCTCACGTTGTTCCTATGCCAGTCGCTCCTGCTCGTGGCGCTCCTCGTCGCGCCTCTGCGTGTGCTCGGCGTTGTGCTATTCTCTTGCGATGCGGTCGGCGTCTGTCTCGTTGTCGGGGGCGACGCTGTCAGGGGACACTTGAAAAATTAGTCCTCTGAAGCCTGGAGGGAACTTCGGCAAACTGCTGGTCAATCTGGAGGAGTCGAGGATTTCGGTCCTCGCGCTGGTGGCCAAGCTCGAAGAGATAGTGCCGCCGAGCAACACTGCCCGCTCGGAGTCGCTGGGGATTACGGAGATGATGACGGTGTTTACGATTGGGGCCATCGGGATCTAGTCAGAGACCGATCGGTACATTTGGCGCTGGAAGACTGCCGCCTGATTGCTGAGTCCTTGAGGCATCATCGGAGGAGGGCAGGTGCCCCTGGTCGTCATAGTTGTCGTCTTTGTCGGGGTTCGGTGACGGTGTGGTCGGCGGCCATGGTGGCCGGAGAGTCGGTGTCGTGCCGTCTACACGAGGTCGAGGCAGTCCATGATACCAGCGTTGGAGCGATCGATGGCGTCGACCAGATCATCGATGTCGATCTTCTTTCGCGGGTGGTACATTGGCGTGGCGGGACGACGTACGGGCGGCAGCGCGTCTACCACTCGTGGAGTAGATCCGATGGTTCACGACATAGATCCGATCTGGAGCACGGTGTCAGCCGTCGGGAGGACCATCAAATCCAGAAAGGTGACCGCTTGATGAGCCATGAAGTCGAAGCACACACCTCCTACCTAGCGCGCCAACTATCGACGAAATATGTGTCGTAGTCTACCTAGGGGGTACCCTACGGTAGTAGATTGTAGGCGGAGGTGTGGCGATGGCGATCAAGCGTAACACAGAGAGCGTAGACACGGTGATTTATATAGGTTCAGGCCGGCAAATCGCCGTAATACCCTACGTCATGTGTTTTGGTGGCTGGATTGATATGAGTATTAGGTTACACAAGGTGTTGATGATGTGAGAGAGAGTTTTGTAGGGGTCCCTGCTCGCCTTATATAGCCGGGGAGGAGGGTTACAGTTTCCATGTCCTAACAGATTATGATTGGTCCCTTAAGGCAAGGGATCCTAGTCTATCTACTAGGATCTTCCTTGGCGAGCAAGGCTTCTTCAGAGTCCTTGGTGAGCACGACGGGCTAGTCGCGTGCCGTAAGGCCTCACGGGCTGGGCCGTTTTCTGGTCGGTAGGCCCATAAGGTCCCTGGGGATATGCCAAGGTAATATCCCCAACAGAGCCTAAAAAGGAAGAAATTCCACCACCTGATTTCATGTTGGATATAGATCCTGATCTTTTCACTGATTTCAGAAATATTTCAAACTACCTTTCTATTTCAAAACCCCGAAATCATCACCTTAACAACCATATATACCAAATGCCAAACAGAAGCATTTTGAGAGAACTTATATCAATCATAAGTAGTGAATGGTTAGAAGAATCAGAGCTTTCCTCTTATGTGATCCGCCTGGATTCACCTTCTATTCCAATATGTTGTGCTTTAAATTCAGATCAATTTGATGCTCTCTATAATCCTGTTGTGGGGGTCAATATCATGCCTAAATCACTTGTGCATGAATTATTGGGCAAAGTGACTTTAACCCCAACAACAAAGTTCATGAAGAATCTTGACGGACATATAGCCCCCTGTCTTGAAATTTTACATGTCTTACCCATTATTGTAGATGGTGCCATGGTTCATTTGAACTTTTATATCTTTGATACATGGGACCACGACCTATTGATAGGACAACCTTTTAGAAGACTTCTTTATGAAGGACAAAATGGGAAACTGAACATTTCCTTTGGAAAGAGTTTTCAAATCCCAATGGCAATCTCTCATTCTTTGAACAATAAAACTGAATCATATATTTTACCTGATCCTATGGAGGAAGTAAAAACTGCTTCTCTAGAGCTTTTTAATGAACCAGATTTGGAAGAAGATGTTCCTTTCTTCATAGAAGAAGAAGCTGGCCCTTCTGAACCTGAACCCTTAGATGAGTTTGCAGAAACGCCTAGACCTCCTGTAGAGCTTAAACCTCTACCACCCGGTCTTACGTATGCCTTCCTCAATAATGATCCAGAGTCTCCTATAATCATAAGTGATAAACTCACTCAGGAGCAAACTCTGGGTTTGATGGTTGGTTTAGAAAAACATCATTCAGCCTTTGGTTACTCACTCCAAGATCTCACTGGAATCAGTCCTATAATTTTCACTCATCGCATTCCTACAGATCCTTCTGTTTCACCTTCTCAAGAGCCCCAACGTAGACTCAATAACGCGATGAGAGAGGTAGTTAAAAAAGAAGTTTTAAAATTGCTGCATGTAGGGATTATATATCCCGTTCCACATAGTGAGTGGGTAAGCCCAGTGCAAGTTGTGCCTAAGAAGGGAGGCATGACTGTTATCACAAATGAAAAGAATGAGCTGATTCCGCAACGCACCATCACAGGATGGCGGATGTGTATAGATTATAGAAACTTGAACAAAGCTACAAAAAAGGATCATTTTCCTTTACCTTTTATAGATGAGATGTTAGAGCTGTTAGCCAACCACTTGTTCTTCTGTTTCTTAGATGGATATTCAGGGTATCAGCAAATCCCGATCCATCCTGATGACCAAAGAAAAACCACCTTTACATGCCCCTATGGAACTTATGCTTATCGTAGAATGTCTTTTGGGCTATGTAATGCTCCAGCCTCTTTTCAAGGATGCATGATGTCTATATTTTCTGATATGATTGAAGACATTATGGAAGTTTTTATGGATGATTTCTCTGTTTATGGAAAAACTTTCAATAGTTGTCTTGAAAATTTAGATAGGGTTTTGCAAAGATGTGAAGAAAAACACTTAGTCCTTAATTGGGAAAATGTCATTTTATGGTCAAAGAAGGAATAGTGCTAGGACACCTAATATCTGAAAGAGGCATTGAGGTAGACAAAGCTAAAATTGAAGTAATTGAACAGTTGCCTCCACCTATAAATGTGAACGGAATAAGAAGTTTTCTTAGTCATGCTGGTTTTTATCGAAGATTTATAAAAGATTTTTCATTTATTGCTAGACCACTAACTCTTTTCCTAGCCAAGGATGCTCCTTTCGAATTTGATGATGCTTGTTTAAAAGCTTTTGAATTATTGAAAACAGCGCTCATCTCTGCACCAATCATTCAAACCCCTGATTGCTCTTTACCTTTTAAAGTTATGTGTGATGCTAGTGATTATGTTGTGGGGGCAGTTTTGGGACAAACTAAGGATAAGAAGCATCATGCAATAGCTTATGCTAGTAAAACTTTCACATGACCTCAACTTAATTATGCAACCACTGAAAAAGAGCTCATGGCTGTTGTTTTTGCTATAGACAAATTTAGATCTTATTTAGTAGGAGCCAAAGTAATTGTTTATTCTGATCATGCTGCTTTAAAATATCTTCTCACTAAAAAAGATGCTAAACCTCGTTTAATAAGATGGATTCTGCTGCTCCAAGAGTTTGACATAGAAATAAAAGATAAAAGGGGAGTAGAAAACCCTGTTGCAATCACTTGTCTAGAATGTATTTTAAGAATCCGCAGGAACTACCCATTGATGATTCACTCCGGGATGACATGCTCTACAGGATCAATAGATCCGACCCCTGGTATGCAAATATTGTTAATTTTATGGATTCAGGATATTTACCTCCAGGAGGAAACAAAAGAAAGCTTATTCAAGAGAGTCATTCACACATATGGGATGAACCATACCTCTTCTGAGTATGCTTTGATGGCTTACTCAGGAGATGTGTGACATTGAAGAAGGAATGAAGATCATTGAAAGATGCCACTCATCACCATACGGAGGTCATTATGGGGCATTCCGCACACATGCAAAAATTTGGCAATGTGGATTCTACTGGCCAGCAATGTATGAAGACACTAGAGAATTTATCCGAAGATGCGGGCCATGTCAAAGACACGGCAACATAAACTCAAGGGATGCCATGCCACTCACCAACAATCTACAGATATAGCTCTTTGATGTTTGGGGAATCGACTATATGGGACCATTTCCCCCATCAAAGAATTGTGAGTATATCTTGGTGGCGGTTGACTACGTCTCCAAGTGGGTGTAAGCACTACCTTGCAAACATGCCGACAACGTAAATTCAAAGAGGATGTTTGAAGAGACCATATTTCCAAGATTTGGAGTCCCCAGAATAGTGATAAGCGACAGAGGATCACATTTCATCGACAAACGTTTTGAAAAGTATCTAGCAAAGCATGGGATCCGCCACAACGTTGCCACACCTTATCATCCTCAGACAAGTGGCCAAGAAGAGACCTCAAACAAACAAATCAAGAATATTCTCCAGAAGACAGTGAATGAAATGGGAACAACATGGAAGGACAAGTTACCCGATGCACTCTGGGCATACTGGACTGCATACAAAACTCCAATTGGAATGTCTTCGTATCAACTAGTATATGGAAAGACTTGTCACCTACCTGTTGAACTAGAGTTTAAAGCACACTGGGCTATAAAAAGATGGAATATGGATTTTGATGCTGTTGGAGAGAAAAGACAAATGCAATTATCAGAGTTAGAGGAGTGGAGTGAAAAAGCATATCACAATTCAAAGATCTACAAAGAAAGAGTTAAACGATGGCATGCCAAGAGGATCAAGAAGAAAGAGTTCACACCCGGAGATAAGATATTACTTTTTAATTCCAAGGTGAAGCTCTTCGGACACGAAAAGCTACAAAGCAAATGGGAAGGACCATATAAGGTAATCAATTCATCATCCCACGAAGCAATCACACTTCAAAATAACGAAGGTACGTTATTCAAGGTAAATGGTCAACGTCTTAAAATATTTTTAGAACCTAATGAAGAATTATAAGAAATAGACGTAATTAATTTCTACCTTTTAAGTGATTTTTAAGGCCCAATCACTTTAATTTTTGAATCTTGGGCCATGCATTTGTTTTTTCGGCAAATAGAATCTTCTAGAAATGAGTGCACAAAAGAGGCCCTGCAGCAGAGCCCTAGCCAGGGCAGGCGCCCTAGGGTGTAGGGCAGCTACCCCATCCCTATCACCTCTCGTCGCCGCCTTTTGCACTCCTAAACCTTCTAGTCCCCCTTATCCGATAAACCTTGCAGAACACTTATCCAACAATTTCTCCACGCGATTTGCTCCGTAGATGCTTCTAGAGGCCATTTTCCACCCCTATATAAAGAACCCCTGACGTCAGCCATCATTATCATCCTCATCATCATCATCATCATCATCATCATCATCATTTCCTTAGCTTTCGCTTGCTAGATCTCTTTGCTCCCATGGCTAGCAACAGCAACGCCGATAGGAGGATGGTCCCCTACAGATCCAACCTCAACCAGCTCCCGCAAGAAGATCCAGACTCCAAAGCTTTAGTCGTAGTCCTCGATGCTCTCCCATTTGCCACCATTCCTCCATAGCAGCAGTGCTATAGCAAATCCTACTACGCTCAACATGTCCTCGTTGCACCACCGCAACCGCTCCTGCTCAAGGGACCAAAAGAAGAACCCATCATCGAGGTGCCTACCGGTACCAAGGTTCTTCCACCGAGGCCCAAGGAAAGAATCATAGGAGTGAAGACCAATTGAAGGGGAGAGATCAACAACGTCAAGTACACGACAGAAGAAGAACGTCCCTACTTCGAGGGGATCCGGGCATACAAAGTCAAATTCATACCACCAAAGGACGCCCCAAAGCACTCTCTCAACTCCTTCGAGTCATCTCCAAAACGCCATAAAACCGTAGCAGAGCTAGAAAAAAGACTTCCACAATAGGGATGACACGATCATCAATCTCCAAACCTCTCTAAGCTTTGTCTCTAGACAGGTCACGAACCTGAACACCACAGTAGAGGGCCTTAAGCG
The DNA here is from genome assembly GCA_022036555.1 of Microstegium vimineum. NCBI lineage: Eukaryota > Viridiplantae > Streptophyta > Magnoliopsida > Poales > Poaceae > Microstegium > Microstegium vimineum. The sequence goes on along the minus strand of CM039121.1, from coordinate 24,366,211 downwards.
TGATGCAGTTGAGCTTAGTAAGAAGGTTAATTTTTAGAACGTCGCTAGATGCTTTAGCGAGTTATGCAGTTCTTGAGGCATGATTAGATCATTTAGCTAGAAATTAGTTTGTTTTCATTTCCCTTTGTAATAGATGCCTCAAAATAAATGATAAATAAAGATCATTTCTATTATTATTGTACATTGCTTGTCTCCACTATGTTGTTATCTAAGAAAACAGGAAACAATTATGGGGGAAACCCCCGATGACTAAATGAACAGATTCAACCGCAACGAGCACAAATTTTGGAAACAAACAGAGCAACAACCACACACGCCGAAGTAGAGGGCGAGGGGCCACCCCAGCTGGGCGGCCGCCCCACTACCCAGGGCGCCCGCCCTGGGCTAAGTACCTCCTGCTCCATCCTTCGTGCAGTGAGTTTCAATTCGTTACATTTTTTCATAAATATTACTAAATTTCAATTCGTGCAGTGAGTTTCCACAAATAAATGCTTTAAACATGATAAACTAAAAATATAAAATGTTTCCTTAAAACATCTTTATAAAATAGACTCTCTGTATGAAGTTTCCTGGAGTCCTGCTATTGTTGGAAATTTAATTAGAGACTCCATGTTACATAAGTCGTTGTGGAATATGAGATGGTAGAATATGAGAACTTAATTCTTGATAATCTCTGTCACTTGGAGAATTTCTTTAAAATAAATAACTACCATCCCATACATGCTTTACACTTACCAATCAAAAGCCAAAAGGCTACTTATTTTGTATTGAGTTTGTTCGAATCGTGTGGATCCTTGTTAGAATTTTATCATACTCCGAAGATCAAGGCTTCATTCATACATTACAAACACAAAAGATTCACTCTTCCGAAGTAGTATTGCATTAGAGGCACGGGCTATGCAAAAATATTAAATTCGAGGAAATAAAAATGGGCAAAATGTCCGACAACCTCGCAGAAAAAATGGGCATAAGTCCGACAATAGAATTAGGGGTACCTCAGCACCCACCTGAAAAAAAATAATATATAAAAATAATAATAATGATAGCCCATGGTTCCTCTAATAGCAATACACCAGTAAGAGATGAGATTATAATAAAAATTGACCAACAAGTCTTGATCTAAGAGTATGGCATTATTCTCCTCGGATCCCGGTTTGATCAGGCAATACATGCAAGGTAAGTATGCCACATCTACCTATACTTTTTGAGATTCATTTATGAGCGATCTAAGAGCACCAGGAAAAAAAAGTAAGCTAAACATGCAAAAACTCCAAGTGACAAGATTGAAAGATGAAAGGTCTCTACTTCTAGCTACTTTATTCCTCAACTGCTCATAGTTATTTGGTGACTCTACTAAACTCCCGCAGTACAGGTATAAAAAGGAATCTTTTAGCTATTGATGTCTAAACCTTAAGCTTATGTTTTAACCATCCTTTTCTCGAGGATGAGTAAAAGCTTAAGTATGGGGGAGCTTGTTGAAACCTCTTAAGTATCAATTCTAAGTGTCAACTAAGCAGAAGAAAAGATATATTTGCAACACACCACCTAGACATAGGGTTTTAACTGACAGAATCCCACGAGTTTTGGTGTTTATCTATTTCTGCAGGGAGACAACTGCAAAAGAGCAAAAGAGGCCCACAAGTAAGGATTACATAGACACATAACACTTCCGAACGAAAAAAAGCAATCTAGAAGACTCCAGAACCACCCCCGAGGAAGGAGGGGCCCACCTGTCAGTAGGGTAGGGCGGGCGCCCTCCCCCCTAGGGCGGCCGCCCTGGGCTAAGGGCCAATGAGGCTCTGCCTCGTGGATTAGGGTTCCACCGCCTTTGAGGATCAATCTAAACCCTCCATTAAGGTCGGTTTGATCCGATGGCTGACGATCATTTGAGCGGGCTATATAAGGAGGACCCCTGCCCCCTGGCTAAAGGAAATCCATTATTTATTTGCATATTTTTCAGAGAGGATTCATCAGAGAAGATCCCTTATGGATCTATTCTCTAGGGCTTAGCATTCAAGAGAAACTATCCTTAGTTTCTATGTGAGATTAGAGTTTACTCTTCTAGATTGAGAGAGTTAGAGTGGAGGTGTGGATTGGAGGAAGCCCGGCTTATCGGTGTCTCCTCTCTAGTTTGTATCGACGGGATCAAGTCTCCTAACCCAAGGATTGCTCCTAGGATTTCTTTGGTATTTCGACTTCTAATTCAAGTAAGTTCTCTATTTTATTATTCTTCGGTTTGTGAGTTTACTTTATTCTCTTCGCGTAGAGGGTAGGGTAATCATCTCTAGCGTAAATGTGGTGTTTGGGCTAGGATACTCATAGATATCCCCAGTCTAGCTGGACCTGTGGTAGTAGCTCGGAACGTGACAATTCCGTAGATACCTTTGGAACCCACAATCCCGTTAGAAGGATCGTTAGGGTTTATAGGCCGCGTGCTAAGCATCCTCTGAGGTGTCTCTTATCTCGATGGTTCTCCCCAATAGAATAATCTCACATATCTTGCTTAGACTAGAACGAGAGTGCAGTCGTGGTCTTCTCTAATCGCTCATATCAAGATCACCTTGTTTGTAGCCTAAAGGTTAATAGCATAGATTTGGTTAGTCAGATGCACCCTTTCTCCCTGTGGAAAAATAAATTACGATACTCTGGATAATCTTCCGGGTGAAGTGCTCACCAGTATCCGTGCGCTTGCGGATTACTTCCCAGTGATTCTTCTGTTTGCGTTAACAAATATCAACAATGGCATGAGCATATCTGATTTGGATGTGGGGTACTGCATAAGTTCAGCCGGGCTGACATATCAACTAAACAAGTCGTCAAGGATGTGAGCATCATAATGTTGAAGCATGAGTTTAAAACCAGCCTTATCATCCTTCTAGGTCTAGGTTTGGATGTGATCCTAGGAATGAGATGGATGCACCACTATGGGGTAAACATCGATACGGGAAATAGAATCCTCACCCTGAGAACTCCGGAGAAGTCTCTTTACTTCAATGATCGTCTCTATTTCTCAAAGAAATCTCTTTACATTGAATGCTTACACTAGGATGTTTGACAACTATCAAACGATTTCAGTAGATAAGATTGTGGGTATGCATTTGTTCTTCTTGAGGAACCAATGTATGTTTTCTTGACAAGGTGTTGATTGTTGAGTATGTCAAATTCTTGTTGCTTGTTGGTATTTCTTATGACTATTGGATAAATCCACAAGCGCACAGATTATACCATTGTAGCACTTCACCTAGGAGTATTCCAAGGTATCGTAATTTATATTTTCCCAAGGGAAAGCTGGGCTAGAAATGATAATTAGATAGAGATCCTAGAGAGCACATCAACTTAGTACCAACTAGTATAGGGGGCTAAACGATATATATGATAGGAAGGGTTGATGAATGAATAAGCCACGGTAAATGATACTTAGAATGGAGTAGATAGAATAGCTAGGTGGGAGGACAACGAGAGAGTACAATTGACTCCTATGTAAATCACTCTACTTCAATATACTTAGCCAATTAACTAGTCTAAACACTATAGTTTGCCTCCTCAATACAAGTATGCTAGGCGAGGGGATAGATCAGTAGGAGGACAAAACTCCTACCGGACCGCGCTCTCTTCTTACAGGGGCCTTACCTTTTAAGAACTTGCCTAAAAACATGTGGTGGAATACAAAGACTAAACAAGGCTGTCACTCTCTTGCTAGCTACCACAAACAATCCGTGCAACAAGCGGTAACCAAGGATAAGATGATGTATAAGCACCACGCTTACACACAACTTATTACTTTGACTATGATCTATAATAAAAGCACCCTATGACAGGCAATGATCGCATACGGGAAAGGCCACAAGGATCACAGACTATGAATGTAAAGGCTATTAAAGAGCAAAAGCATATAACAATACTATATCTAGTATAGTAATGCTCAAAGTAAATACTAAGTAAAGTAGAGAGAAAGGATAATATATTGAATAAGATAAAGTCTTACAAAGAAGGAAAGATACAAGAGCTATATCAGACTTTCCAGAAGACAACTCTAGAAATCCCGAGCGCAGCTCGACTCAACTCTAACTCCCACTCTAGACTAAACTACTAAAACAATCTAAGGAATAGAGCTTGTAGGCTTCTTCACCATGTGTAGAGAGGGGGTATGCGCCTCTGTTTATAGTGGGAGGTGGAGGAGGGGCTACTCCATTGCCACGTCAGCGATCCAAGGGGCTTCCATCCTCCACCCTTGGATCAAACTGCCTTAGAACCGACCCAGGATGGAGGGATGTGATTTCCAGCATGTGCCAAGAGGTATGGCGGTTGGCAGGGGCCAAAACGACCTAGGGGGCGGTCGGCCGAACCCCCCTATGGTCAGTGGGCCCTCCTCTGGCCTCTTGGAAGTGGCCCCACTGGTCAGGGGCAGGTGGGCGCCAGGTGGGCCCAGGGGGTGGTCGGCCGACCCCCCCCCCCTTGGGCTCTCTCGCCCACTTTGTCCTCCCAGATGTTGGTCCCACTTGTCATTGAGGTTGGTTGTTGGTTCTGAGGTGATTGTCACGTTTATCTCCTTGGTGTGGGCCCATGGATCCTTGTGATTTGCATGTGAGCCATTGAGAGAAAGCACAGAGTGATCCAAGGGTTAGAAATCACTCTAGAGTGCTTCTCTTGGATCCTGGCCGAGGGAGGAGAGAGGTGGGCCCATAGGGTGGTCGGCCGACCCCCTATGTGGGCCCCACTGGCTCTCCTTTGCCCCATTTCTTCATTCCTGCATTCAAACACTCCATGGACATGTGGAACTAGTTATTTGATAAATTATGCTCATGATGTGTTTGTTTATCCTTGATCCTGAGGTTGGTGGCATCATTTTGGTCATGTAAAAGTGCATCATATTTGGTGCCAACAAGATCCCCAAGCTTAACCTTTGCTCGTCCCGAGCAAACAATCAAACTTAGCTCGATGGATCAGGAGTTGCTACTATGCTTCATATTTCAAGAGTACTAAATCTACAACAATCATACTTCTCTTTTGAATGGAAAAGTTAGCAATAAAGATGCACCCATATTACCTTAGTCCTCCATGGGGCGTATAGCTTTATCCTTTGTCTTGGGAAGTTGAGAGATAGAACAACTTGACTTGAGCACTAGTTTTCTCATTCTTTCACAAGTTTCATATCGGAGGTTTTGTAAAGTTTTTGAAAATAAATACTTAGTGTTCCTCAAATGGTACTCTTGAGTCGCTCATAAGTTGTATGATTCCTCACCAAGGCACATATCAAAGTTTTCCTTCTTTTTCATCCTATCTCTAAAGTTTATGTGGAGCTATAGGTAGGGATCAAAAGATGTAGCAAACTTACCTTGCATATATTGTAAAGTCAAATTCCGGATCCAAGGAGAGAAATGTCATACTCTTAGATCAAGATGTGCAAGTGTGTGGAAACATGGCAAATGATCAAAACTCCTATATATGATATGATCTCTCTTTCTAACTTATGAACTTGAGACATAGCTATCTTTCTCTTTTTTTTTCTTTTTCATGAGCTTTGATGTGCTCATCATCATTTTTCTAAGAATTGGGACTTTGATGTGCCCTTATACTTTTTCATTATTTTGCATAGTCTATGTCTCTTTTACTAGCAACATACTAGAGAGAAAATTTTCTACTAAAGCATGGAGTATGAACTATGTGGAAATGTAAGGCATGTTTCTACGTACTTCCAGTGTAGAAGCAGCATGTATATGTGGCGTGTACATGATCTTGATCTTGCGAGCATGATAAATCTCTCAACAAGGGTCACAAAACTTGACAAAACTCAACACAAAGCAAGAAGTCTATGTAGAAAGCTTATATCATGAAAGAGCATATATGGCTTTGGTAGGAATTTTCACCATTGAGGAACAAAAAGTGTTTTATCATTTTAATAAAACTCCGATAGTCATTCTTGCTTGGAACAATATTATAGCAGCTCTTATCTTGTCATATCATGTCTCACAACAACTTAGACTTAGTTAAGCATTTGCAACCACAAAAGTTTCAGGTTCATGATGGTTTCTTTTAAGCCAAGTAATCCATACTTAGAGAAATACCAAGTTATAAACTAAGTACTAGAGAAACATTTAGCAGAGCAACTATTCATCATTTCCATAGGAGATATTAATTTTCATGGAACAAGTGAGAGTAGAGAAAAGAGTCTTTTTATTCTTTTTATCATATGCAAATTTTTTTTAGATGCAACAACAAAGATAAGCAAGGAAAATGCATGAAGATAAATGTTGAAATTAAAAACTTACCTTAGTGGGGGAGGGAACCTCCCCCAAGCTTATCCTTTGCTCAATGCTGTGGTGGCAGATATGGATGTAGTTGCCACCACAAGTCCCACTGTCGGTGTTGTTCTTCTTGCAATGCTTGGAGTTCTTCGGTAGTTTGCTGGACAATGCGTTCTGTCTCACCATGCTCAACACGTAGCTCACCAAAAGCATTGGTGAGTTGATCGAAATGTTGCCACCGTTCACGATGCTCCCTATCTCATGTGGACGAGACAGATGCTCGTGGTCCTTGCGGACATGATCGTCGAGGAGGTATGCCACTAGAAGTGTGCATAGGATCGGAAGATGCATCGTCTTCCTCTTCACCAAAGCTCCTCAGGAATGACCGCCTTCCTTAAGATGAACAAAGTGTAGCCCCTCCTGAGCTCTCCTGCCTGAGCCTGCAAAACCTCTTTTCCCAATGCCTTGATCTAAATCAAGGGTTAGCTTATGGGTCCTATAGAACTGACGTTGCCTATTTGGAAGAGGCACCTCAATTGTGTGGCCACTATAAATCATTTTAAGTTCACCGTTGGCATCTCTTTTTAACATTTGAGCAGTTGTAAGATATTCTTCTGAAATTACTGCTATAGGGGCAGAGATATAAACAAGGGGTAGGTGTCATTTAGCAAGTTCATAGATTCGGCAAGGCGAGTAATTAAAGATGTGAATTGAATAGGTCCATTACTCTCAATTGAACTTTGCCAAAATTCTACTAAGCATTTCACAGGAGAGATTTGAATTTTGTTTACCATAGCATAAAGCAATTTTAATTACATGTCACTTAGCATGCTAGCATTACTTCCAGGAAACAAAGTCATATTCATCCAAAGATGCATGAAACGAAGGGTTAGATTATGAATTTCCTCAGGTTTGGGATTTGAGCAATCATTTAGAGCAGAGATAGACATCCAAAATTTTCTTTTATTAAACTTACACAGGGCAAGGTCTAAATCAAGAAAGCATGAATCATCAAAGCCAAGAGCAACACTTAGATGTCCCCAAGTTAAGTTAAAGCTTTGATTAAACATGTGAAAAGAAATTCCATTATTAGAGAGTTGGAGAGAGCACAGGAATTCTATGGTGAGCAACTCAATTCCAAGTTCATCTATTTGCCAAAAACTAGACCAACCAATAGTGGAAAAGATGGTGTTGAATTCGGTGGTCATACCTGCGTTGGTGAGAAGACTCGGATCCAATATCCTTGTATGCTTGAAAGATCGATCCCGAAGAGAGAGATATCTTTGGTACTCTAGTTGGTCGAACTAGAGACCACTCTGTTGATCATAGGTCCTCATCGGGGGTACCATAAATGCCCTGATATGAGGTACCTCCGTTGGCACTTCTTCATCCTCCTAAGGGTGTTCTTCGGTTTGGACGTTCTCCCAACTGTATCGGGCAGAACCTCCCCTTCTTCTTCCTTGGGAAGTATCCTCGGATTGGTCGGAGCGACGAGATGAGCTCCCACCTAGAGCTTGCTTCATTTTCTTGAATGCAGATGTCAACGGGTTCTTCATATTTAGAGAGGAAGAGACAAGACTAGGACAAGGTTGTGCGTGGAGAGAATTTCCTAGTTTGCCTTGCGGGGATAGGATTGAGCTAAGAAAAGCTTGATGAAGACAAGATATCTTCTTGTGGAGTAGCACTACTTCTCTTGGGAGCTAAGAACTTCTCTTGAATGAAGAGAGGAGAGAGCAAGGCAAGGAGAGGCTTGAGCTAGAACTAGATTCTTGTTGAAGTGTGAGTGATTGAGCTCTCCTTGCATGAGGTTTTATAGGGGAAGGGAATGGCACCAAGGAGGCACCAAGGGGTGGTCGATCGACCCACCTTGGGCATGCCCTTGGGTGCCATGATCACAAGCTTTAGGATATGCCTTACACAAAGCAAAAGAGAGAGGAGGTGACCATAGGGTGGTCGCCCGACCCCTAAAGTGGGGATTCCACTCATGCTTTTTCTAGTGCTTGGTGAAAGGTGAAGCATAATTTGTGATGTGATCAAAAACTGAGCTAAATTGCTCAAGATTCTCCTCTTTAAACAAAGAGTAGTGGGGGACAAAAGTATGTCATGCTTTGATCAAAGGCAATTGATGTGTTTTCTTTTTCAAAGCATGACAAAGTGAAAGTGAAAGTTGGTTCCCCACTTTGGACATAGAGTAGTGGGAGACAAGGATATGTCATGCTTTAACCAAAACTGATTGATGTACTTTAAAGCATGACAAGGCAAAAGAGATGACTCTCAAAGCAAGAATCTGATTTTTGAAAGCCTCACTACTCAAATCATGAGATGCTTGGACAAAGGATGGTGGGAAAGACAAAGGGATGATCATAGGTCATCTAGGGTGGTCAGCCGACCCCCTAGTCTTCCATTTTTTTTCTTTTTCTTTTATAAAGCTCATATAGTATTATTTATTAAATAAGCCAAGATAGGGTGCATAGGGGTGGTCGGCCGACCCCCCTATGGCCTTATCTTTTGTCAAATTTTAGTGCTAAACTAATTCTCAGGTTTTATTTTATCTAAACTTCATGGTTCTAAATTTTAAGCATAAAAGAATTTAACTAAATGCAAGAAGGGAAATAAAAGATAACTACCGACTTACCTTTCAGTGAAGGCTCCCTGGTTTTAAGTCCTCGGAGTAGGACTCTCCTTCTTGTTCACTTTTCGAATGCACTTGATGGCTCCGGAGAGGAAGACCGTGGTGTGTGCACCTCCTTTGCTTTCCAAACCTGTCGTGGATTGGCAGGTTCATCCTCCTTGAGTTCATTGATCTTGGCCTCCGGGTACTACTTCTTTTTGCGCGGAGCTCAAACTCTTCTTCTTGGTGGTTGTGCTTTAACCTGTTTGTTAAGTTTATAGCCATGGAAAGCACATTTTACCTTGTGACTCGGGAACTAGAAGTGGATCTGGCTTGATCCTACATAGATGACCGCGTTGGTGGTGTTGAGGAAAGGTCTTCCCAGGATGACGGGGACTTCCACGTTGGCTCCCATGTCTAGGATGATGAAGTCGGTGGGGATGTATTCATCTTGGATGTTCACCAAGATATCCCTCGCAAGTCCCTCGAGAAACCATATTGTTTGATCTGTCGTCTGCAAGCGAACATATGTAGGGACCAAAGGTCCTCCTAACAAGTTATCATAAGTTACCTTGGACATGATGTTGACTCCCGATCCGAGATCGCAGAAGGCGGTGTGGAAGGTTTGTTGTCCGATTGAGCACTTGATCGTCGAGTGGCCTGGATCTTCCTTCTTCATGATGAAAGGAGGATCGAGAAGATAGCCCCAATAGGAGCGAAGTGGGGGCTTACCGAACTTTGTTGTTACGATGTTAACATGATCAATTGAATCCTCTGGTTTCCCAGGAATTTTACCTTATTCTATAGATGGCATAGCTACTGCTAATTGAGCTAACTAGGTTTCTAGCATTTTATTAAAGCTCAATTGATTTTTCATAGCAGTTGCAAAGCTATCTTTTTTTCACCAAGAGTTTCAAGATCTTTCAATGAAGGTTGATTACTATAAGAATTGTAATTATTGTAATTGCTATTACCTCCATTACCTTGGTAGAAGGGGCGCGAATTCCATCCTCCTTGTTGTTGGGGTTGATACCCGTTGTTGTTGTTGTTGATGAAGTTCACGTCCTCCTTCGGAGTCTCGGGACAGTTGTAGCCCGAGTGATCATTTCCTCCGCACACCTCGCACCATGGATCGGCTTCAATAGCTCGTGCGGTGGCAGTGGGATAGATGACCTCTTGTTCCTTCTTGGAACCTTCTTCTACCTTCTTCATCAGGAGGTCCATCTTCCAAGTGGTGGCTTCTTCTTTGTGAGCGTAGAACCATTGCTTCGCCTTCCCCAACAATGAGAATGGAAAAAGGCAAAGACAAATGGTGACAAACACCACTCCTTTGATCATGCCACACACCTCCATGAAGTGTTTGAGATGGGAAGTAACATCCTTATGGGACTTCCCACTAAATGGGTTGGCGTGCACTAGGTTAGTCAAGCTTGGCTTCAGCTCGAGGGTAGCACTCCCTGTATTAACTTTAGGTCCTCGCGCCATGTGAGCGACTGACAGGACCGAAAAGTCGGAAATTGCCTCCTGAGCCATAGCTTGCTTGATAAACGAAGTGTAGCCTCCTTCCTTGAGTGGATCCAAATTCAAGATGAACTTTCGAGGGGACACTAGACGGTGTCTAGAGTTCCTTCGGAAGCTCTCAAGATTTTCTAATATGGTTGCTCAAAAGTCGAACTCACTCATACAATGCCTTGCTTCACAATTAAGAGAAACAAAGGCAAGGGATAAACCCCTATAGCTAATTGATACCTAAATTAATGAGAATCTCCGGATTCAATCTAATTAAAATTTCTAGGCTATGCTTTCCCCGGCAACGGCGGCAGAAATGCTTGTAGGTATTTCTTATGATTATTGGATAAATCCGCAAGCGCACAGATTATATCGTTGTAGCACTTCACCTAGGAGTATTTCAAGGTATCATAATTTATATTTTCCCAAGGGAAAGCTGGGCTAGAAATGATAATTACATAGAGATCCTAGAGAGCACCTCAACTTAGTACCAACTAGTATAGTGGGGTAAACGATATATATGATAGGAAGGGTTGATGAATGAATAAGCCACGCTAAATGATACTTAGAACGTACTAGATAGAATAGCTAGGTGGGAGGACAATGAGAGAGTACAAGGGACTCCTATGCAAATCACTCTACATTAATATACTTAGCCAATTAACTAGTCTAAACACTATAGTTTGCCTCCTCAATACAAGTATGCTAGGCGAGGGGATAGATCAGTAGGAGGACAAAACTCCTACCGGACCGCGCTCTCTTCTTACAGGGGCCATACCTTTTAAAAACTTGCCTAAAAACACGTGGTGGAATACAAAGACTAGACAAGGCTGTCACTCTCTTGCTAGCTACCACAAACAATCCGTGCAACAAGCGGTAACCAAGGATAAGATGATGTATAAGCACCACGCTTACACACAACTTATTACTTTGACTATGATCTATAATAAAAGCACCCTATGACAGGCAATGATCGCATACGGGAAAGGCCACAAGGATCACAGACTATGAATGTAAAGGCTATTAAAGAGCAAAAGCATATAACAATACTATATCTAGTATAGTAATGCTCAAAGTAAATACTAAGTAAAGTAGAGAGAAAGGATAATATATTGAATAAGATAAAGTCTTACAAAGAAGGAAAGATACAAGAGCTATATCAGACTTTCCAGAAGACAACTCCGGAAATCCCGAGCGCAGCTCGACTCAACTCTAACTCCCACTCTAGACTAAACTACTAAAACAATCTAAGGAATAGAGCTTGTAGGCCTCTTCACCATGTGTAGAGAGGGGGTATGCGCCTCTGTTTATAGTGGGAGGTGGAGGAGGGGCTACTCCATCGCCATGTCAGCGATCCAGGGGGCTTCAATCCTCCACCCTTGGATCAAACCGCCTTAGAACAGACCAAGGATGGAGGGATGTGATTTCCAACATGTGCCAAGAGGTATGGCGGTTGGTAGGGGCCAAACCGACCCCCCCTCCTCTGGCCTCCTGGAAGTGGCCCCACTGGTCAGGGACTAGGTGGGAGCCAGGTAGGCCCAGTGGGTGGTCGGCCGACCCCCCCCCCCTTGGGGTCTCTGGCCCACTTCGTCCTCCCAGATGTTGGTCTCACTTGTTATTGAGGTTGGTTGTTGGTTCTGAGGTGATTATCACGTTTATCTCCTTGGTGTGGGCCCATGGATCCTTGTGCTTTGCATGTGAGCCGTTAAAAGAAAGCACAGAGTGATCCAAGGGTTGGAAATCACTCTAGAGTGCTTCTCCTGGATCCTGGCCAAGGGCGGAGAGATGGAGGGCCCATAGGGTGGTCGGGCGACCCCCTATGTGGGCCCCACTGGCTCTCCTTTGCCCCATTTTTTCATTCCTGCATTCAAACACTCCATGCACATGTGGAACTAGTTATTTGATAAATTATGCTCATGATGTGTTTGTTTATCCTTGATCCTGAGGTTGGTGGCATCATTTTGATCATGTAAAAGTGCATCATATTTGGTGCCAACACTTTTCTGCATGGCCATCCTAATAATTTAAAGTCATGGTAAGAAAATTTCCAATTAAAGCGTTAATTCAACAATACCAGTCACAATATTAGCTTAAATATGATTCTAAAATAGACATTTATTTATATATTTCATTTTAATCCCTTTACTTATGATGGAAAAGAGGTCTTCACACTTGCATTCCTGTGGCTCTCTCTTGGCTGCCTCTGCTGATCTTGCATTCCCGTGGTGGACATGGTCAAACCTGTTTTTCCTATTCCATGTAGAGACTAAAGAAGAAAGCCACTGGATCATTGTTCTGATCGTTGATGTTCTGTGAAGGAAGGGTTACCAATTTGGTTTTTAGGTGAAAATCACAGCAACAGAGAAAGCTGATCTCAGGACCTCAGTTCAAGCAAGCACATTGGGTACCAGTATTGCATCAGATGAACATGTAAGTACCTAATCAGCTAGCCTGTATCTTCTTTGTTCAGTTGCAGGGAAGAGATTAGTACTGGTTCTCCCTTGGTGTCAGTACCTATGAGTTTATTCACCCATAGATCCTTGTCAGTGCCACTTGTCAGTGCCAACTGCTTCATCAGTGGTGGTGTTGGTTGTCCACAGACATCAGACAAGACATGATGGGCGTTGTGATGATGAGTTGTTGTTGCTCGGCCAACATTTGCTATCTCTGTTCCTGCCATCGATGGCTCAGTTTAATGCCTCCCTTGCTGACCACAACCAACACCAAATGGGAAGCCATGGTGAGGATTTGTTGTAAGTTGTTTTGTGACCTTGAGTTTCACAAGATAACAAAAATTAGTATGACTGGGCACTTCTAACAGTTTTTTTGTGTGATGTTCAGAGACTTGACCTAGAAGACTTCTTTCAGAGACTGGACCTAGAGGAGCCAACGATTGAAATCCAAATTCGACCCGGTGCTGCGACGTGTCAGTTGTTCGTCAAAGGCTACCTCAGCTAGAGTGATGCTACATAGAAGATATAACTCACCTGCCTGGGGATATATTCAAGTTCACGACGTCTCCAATAGGGTCAGTGGTGGAGTTTGAGCGAAATCTTGTTGGGTGCATGAGCCTACACAAGTTCAGAAATTAGAAGTGCTATAAGTATTTCAAAGCCGTATTTTACTGACATTATGTCCAAATTTGAGATACAGTATTACACACACGCAGACACGCCTAAGGTGCATTGTATTTATTTTATACTAATTTGTAAGGCTACATACACATATAACTAAGACACTACAGAGAATTAGTGATGAATTTTTCTTGCATCAATCTATCGATCAGCTCGACGACCCCTTTGTTTCTTGAATTCATTAATAATGTCATCATAGCTCCATTTGCCTAAAACTGTAGGGTGGTTCGGCACATTTTTCTTGTGGATGGTACCAGTGAGACTGCCAAAATGGGAGTGTAATTAAGAATCATAACATGATGTGATCCCTTAATTATTGAAAATGTGTACTGAACCTAAACCATGATTAGGTGTAGATGTGTGAAGAGTTATAATTGACTATAAAGGGATTTTGTGAACATTATGCTCAAGAATCATTGTTGATAATAGTACAACACGTCAAACTTAAATTATTATGGTATTGTTATTATTAGTTGTTTTTATTAAATTTCAAGAAAGTCTCTACAACTAAAAAATACGGATCCCAATCGTCCACCGGACGTGCGAAATGTCGCTCGCTCCCACGCCCGCCCGGCGCTTCGCAATCGTCCCCAAGCGATCGAAACCTCGCCCGGCATTCCCTCGCCTCCCCCACGCGAGCGCACGGCCCGGCGGTAAATATGGAAGGTCAACCAATCTCCGCCCGACGCTCCATGCCCCTTCCCATATCAGCTCTACCCGCGCCCCTCCCCAAAATCTCGAGACACCTTCAAATCGCTCGTCACCTCCTCCCCCGGAGCTCGCCTCCTTGCCAGAACTGCCCCCACGCTCGCCTATGGCGCCGCGTCCCTCCCCTAGATTTTTTTTACATTTCCGGCCATGGCTGCAACACATTATTTAGGCCTGTCGTCATCTTTGAACCATCCATTCTTTTTATTTTTAAAAAACTTAATGTGACCCGTACTTTAAATTTAACAAAATTAACTTTGGACTTGGTGTGGTATGTAGATTTTATGAGTCTTCTACGCCGTGTCATTCGTGACTATGTTAATTTCATGAATTAATTTGCTTTTTAGATTTGGCGCTTTAACATATGTATTTAATTTTGTAATACTATTATATTATTATGCGATCTATGTGTTTTTAGTATAAAAGTTGTGTTATCCCGTAGCAACGCACAGGCATGATACTAGTATTATGATACTTGGACAATTTTTTTCAATCTAAATTATTGATGGAGTAAATTATTGTTACGGTTTAAACTAAAATAAATCGTGTCTTATTACAACATGATATAATCGATGATCCAACTAATCAAACCGTAAACTAAATCGTGAGCAGTTTGCTATCCAATTTAGTCTATATAAATATGGCTAAACTTTATGTATGTACCGGTGGAATACATGACATGGAATGTGGAAAACCAAGAGAGGTCTTCTATTATAATTATGAACAGATAAACCACTCTTTGCCGACTATAAAAAAAAATAGAATTACAAAATTTTATAAGTCCACAAATAAGTCACAAGGAACTCGACATTTAATCGTACCAACATATGTATACTATGAAATTAAAGTTATGATATCTTTGTGTTTTACGGCACAAGAAAAAACTATTAAGATTGAATTTGAAATTTGATATACATACTTAATAAGGCATTATGATATCTTTGCCACTCTTAGCTTATACTCACTCCGATCCATTTTATCTAGCGTACACGCATATCAAGATTTAAACTTTAAAAACTTTGACATATAATTAGGCTAATAATTTTTACATATTATAACACAAACTTTATACCATTATAAATTTGTAAGAAATTATACAATCCAATGATTATATATTTATAAACATAAATAATATAATATAAAGTAAATGAACAGTCAAATTATAATCTAGAAGACCGTGTTATCCTAAATTGCGCCAGATAAAATGGACCGGAGGGAGTATATTATTGGTGTTGTAGTTATCATAAATAAACTATAGCTTTAGAATTTATAGAAAATATATAGCAAAAATAATTAAGTTGCTGTCATAAATGTTTAACAGGCTTTTCTCTTCCGTTGTAATGTATGGGTATATTTACTAGTCTTAAACTACCTTTGAAGCATAAAAGATGATATATTTTAAAAATTAATGAGGGACCAAGATTCAGTGTTATAGAAGATCGAGGGAAGTCAAACTATAAGAATAATTTTCTTATACAACATTTTTATGAGAACAATTGAGAGAAACAAAAACTTTGTCCAACGCAAAATGGTTAATCAGTAGAATGTACGCAAGTCCGTGTCCAGCACCAACACCACACGTAACTAAGCTCTCCTGTTGCCCCACGCTTCCTTGTGGCAATAATTCATATTTGTCATGACACTACCCGTCCGAACCACGACCAACTCACACGGATGATCCTAGGAGACACGGCCCACATGTCATTTGTACTGGCTTGTATATTAACAGGTAGTAGTGAGCTTGTTGGCAGCGTATCAATTAATATTAATATTAATAATGCTCTCCGTCTCAAATTATAAGACATTTGACTTTTTTGACTTAAAGTTTGACCACTCGTCTCATTCAAAAAAAATTGTGTAAACGTAGTCAAATTTAAGTCATTCTTAAAGACCTTTTGTTAATAAACCAAGCTATGTCAAAAAAAGTGATATTTTGTATAAATTTTTGAATAAGACGAGTGGTCAAACTTGGTGTCAAAAAAATCAAACGTCTTATAAATTGGAACGTACTGAGTAATAGTTTATGCAGTAGGTCCGCAGTTTCTTTTGACGATGACAGGGACGACCTTGTGTGTGGTAGCTGCAAATACTGCCTACTTCACGGGAGGCCCTCGGAACAATGTGTAATCACAAATGCAGATACGTTGATTACGATGCTTAATTGCTTGCTTGCTAAGGACACCCAGAGTGTAGGCTAAAGCGAAAAGGTAGCGTATATAAGCCATCTAACACGAACCATACACTAGAAAAGACTCGAAGGCATTTTCATGTTTTTAGGACTCCACTATAAATTACTCTCTCCGTTTTAAATTATAGCTCGTTTGACTTTTTCAACCCAAGTTTGACCACTCGTCTTATTCAATTTTTTGTGTAAAATACCTCTTCTTTTATTTTGGCTTACTTATTTAATAAATATTCTACAAGAATAAATTAAATTTAACTATGTTTGCACAAATTTTTTGAATAAGACGAGTAGTCAAAAAATTCAAATGAATTCTAATTTGAAACGGAGGGAGTATAAAACATTTTTACATTTCTAAATATATATAGATTTTTTATATATCTATATGTACACTTAGGTTTAGATAATAATAAAATCAATGGTACCCTAGAAACCAACGGCTGGAAGGGAACATTTCCTCGAGAAAGAACATGAAACAAAAGAAAGTAACCTAATTCTCAAGTTCCTTCTAACTGATTGTTGACGGTTATTAATGTCAATGTAGCACCCAGTTTTGCGAAGCAAAACCAAGTATTCATACATGTGTGTCTAGGATGTCTAAACACACATATAATCACAAATGAAAGAATATCAAAGTAAAGTACATCGATATCCATTATATTATTACATTTCTTAACTTAACGGAGTTCAACATAAAAGTAAGTCTAGCCCAAGCAACAGTGACAATGACTGATGGACATCAACTAGATGTCATGAACATCTTCTAGAAACTCCTCAAAACCACGATCTGGTACCCATCCGGGATTTCCATTGAATATAAACAAGTGTAAGTGCACCATGCTTAGCAAGTATAACAAAGGGATCTATGAGGCTCAAAGACTAAACTGCGGTTAGCAATTTTAGTTGGTCATATTTTATTAAACATGTAATACTACTTTATTGTGAGAAACCCATCCCAAATGATTATAATACTAGTCAATATTACATTGTTCCCAAACCACCCTTGTAAACCAAGTAACCTCTATCAAGAAGGATCTAGGCCACTCGTATCCATGAGCACGATTGTTATAACAATTTTAAGAATCCTACAAAATCTATACATCTTTACTCCCAAGCCATGATTCCCATTTGCTAGGGGTTTGCAAAGCCCACAATATCTCTTCCAAGGAGTGTGTGGCAGGGTTTTATTACATAACCTTTTGCTAGATACCCTAACAAGTTAGTGTCCACTAAGGTTTCAATGGCAAGTGTGCATAGGTGACTTCCTTCAAGAGGCACATGTGGTCGCAGCACTATATACACACCAAGGTAGGAAATAAACCATACACCACAAGGCACCCCACTCTTGCGCCATTCAGTAACCACTAACAAGCTAGAGATATACTAGTTATATGATTAAAGTCAGAGCCATATGACACCCAGGGTTGTACGACCCTGAAGAATCATGGTCCCTTGTGTTTAGGCGATTAACGACAATGCTAGGTCACTATGACTAACGTGTGTTTTGCAGAGACAAAGTCATTAGAGTTAGGTCATATGTGATGCTAGATGAATGGGCTTAATGGGTATTCATGCACCCAAGATGGAAATCATTTCGGTTTCAAAGGATGGTGATACAAGTTGAAGACTAGGCTAGTCCTTAGTGCCATAAGGTTGAGAAGGGCACTAAGTATAGCTAGGACTTTGTTTTTCCTTTGACCGTACTATTAAGGGGGGTATGAGGTTAGTAGCTTGACCTAGGAGAGTTTGGGAATATTGATGTATGCACATTTGTCACAACTAGTCCTAGAGACCCTACTAAAAGCCCTTGAGATGGTAGGAGCAAAACCCCTTCAAGAGACTTCGTGAAAAGAGTTGAAATAGGGGGAGAAAAGAGCTCCGGACCAGTTTGTCTAAGAGGCGTCGAACCATTGGAGGTGGTCCGACGGTCCTTGACTTAGGCATAAGTTCAGAGACAAGTGCTCCGGACCACCTGTCTAGAAGGCATCGAACCAATGGTGAATGGTCCAATGGACCTTGTCAGAGAAAGAGAGCAAGAGAGTAAGCTCCGGACTAGTCCGACGGTGGAGTCTGATGGCTAGTCTGACGCTTCGCGGCTGAGTGAAGTTTTCACTCAGTACGCACCCTGGCTCCGGACCAGAGCGTCGGACCAGGGCTCTGGACCAAGGAGAGTAGTCCGGAGGTTCGAGAATGAGAACGAATTTTCACTCAGTGAGCACCCTGGCTCCGGACTAGAGCGTCGGACCAGGGCTTCGGACTATTCAGAAAAGTCCGGAGGTGCCTGTTTCAGTTGAGTCTTGAACCGAGAGTGAGCGCCGAACCAGTGTGCATGGTTCGGTGGTGTGGGCTCCGGACTAGTCCGATGCCTACGTAGAAAAGAGAAAAAGCAAGAAACGGCTAGTTTTGGAGGTAGGGACTATTTATAGTTGCCCATTTCGTCCAAGTGAGCGCTCTTGGCCATTGTTACACCTGGAGGAACCTAGAGAGAGTTCTTGGAGAGCCAAGTTCCTAGTGAGGGAGAGATTTGAGAGAATCCATCTTGTTCTTCCCTCCTAGAGTGATTAGGAGTGACAAGTGTGCATCCATCCACCTTCCTAACCTTGAGTTGGTCAAGTGAAGGTCTTATGTTTGTTACTCTTGGTGTTCGACAGCACCCAGACGGTTTGGTGGTGATGGGAAGAAGGTGATCGCCGGACGATTGTTGGCGGCCTTCTCCAAGCTTCTATGATCGGTTGTGGGTGATTCACCGAGCCGGAGTGGCGAAGAATCAGCCCATAGAGAGCACTGATCCCTTGCGCGGGATTGAGGGGGAGCGATACCTTGTGAGGTGCTCCAACGAGGACTAGGGGGAGTGTCGACTCCTTGATACCTTGGGAAAACATCACCGTGTCACCGTTTCTCTATCCCGAGCTCTTTACATTCCGCATTTACTTTCTGTTGTGTTCTTTGCTTTCCACTAGAACTGCTTAGGTTGTTTTTCAATTCTATGAACTGTTACCGCTTTCTAGCTAGGACACACGGTCGTTGGGCACTAGGGGGTGATTGGCATTTGATAGGTTTTCATATTTGCTTTAGAAATCGAAATCAAGCCCAATTCACCCCCCCTCTTGGGCATCTTGATCCTTTCAATTGGTATCAAAGCTTTGTTGCTCTAAATTAGGCTTCACCGCCTAGAGCAAGATGTGGATGACTTTCCTTATTGGAAAGTGCGGATGGAGGCCTACCTTGAGGCCGTGGATGTTGGTGTTCACAAAGCCGCCACCATAGGCAGGTCGGTGTTCGCCGAGGATCCCTTCTTTGAGAATAACAATGGTAAGGCGAAGAACATTCTTTTCCGTGGCATTTGCAAGGATGTGTTCAACCGTGTGCGGAATTGCAAAACCGCACATGATGTTTGGACAAACGTTTGTGCACTACACAAGGGGACCAAGTGTGAGCATGAGGATCGCTACCACTTGGTCATGGCTAAGTTGAATTCCTTTACCATGCTTTCCAATGAAAATGCAAATGAGATGTATTCATGTCTTAACATTCTTGTAGAGGAATTGAATGGCCTTGGGCTCACCCAAATGTCTCCGCCAGATGTGGTGCGCAAGATTCTTTGTGTCTTGCCAATCGACAAGTATGGCCACATCATCACCGTTCTTCACCAAGGAGATCTCTCAACATCTACACCGACACAAGTGTTGGGCAAGATCAATGCTCATGAGATTTACATGAAGATTGGTGATGGTGGCTCTTCATCCTCCACCAAGAAGAAGGAGAAGGAGAAGGACTTGTCCCTCAAAGCTTCCACCAAAGACAAGTGCAAGATCCAATTGGTGGTTGAGGACTCAAGTGAATATGATGAAGACAACATCGCTCTTATGGTGAAGAAGACCACCAAGATGTTGAAGAGGCTAAACAAGAATGGAGTCAAGGTTGACTCAAATAAGAAGAAGTTCTTCACAAGCTCTTCAAGGAAGCCAATTTCCTAATGAAGTGCTACAATTGCGACACTCTTGGTCATCTAGCTCATGCTTGCCCCGAAGAGAAGAAAGACAAGTTCAAGAACTACAAGAAGAACAAGGGTAGCAATGATGACTCAAGTGATGATAACAAGAAGCAAGACAGGCCATACAAGAAGAAGAACTTCAACTTCCACAAGAAGAAGGATGGCAAGGCTTACATTGTGGGTGATTGGCTCACCGATATTGATGATTCAAGTGATTCCTCCGATGATGAGAGTGAAGAAGAGAAGGTGGCCGCCTTGGTGTTTGGCTCTTCTATTCCACCGCCACCTCCTCCTTCATCGCCGGGTTCATCCTCTACACACCTATGCCTCATGGCTAAAGGTGACAAGAAGGTACAAAAAGAGGATGATGGTGATGACTCCTCTAGTGATGATAGTGATGATGAAGCACCTTCCTATGATGACCTCATTAAAATTTGCAACAAATACTCGGACATCATAAGGAAGTACAAAAGTAAAAATGACAACCTTCTTGAGGTCAAGGATAACTTGCATGCCAAGCTTGATGCCTTGTCTAGTGCTAATGATGTTTTGAAGTTTAAGAACAATTCTCTCACATCTAGCACTAGGGAGCTCAAAGCCTCACTCAAGCAAGCAATTGAGAAACATGATAAGCTTGAGAGGTCAACACAAGAGCTCCAAACAAGGTATAACTTGCTAAAAGATGACTACAACCAAGTGAAAAATGAACATGGCACACTTGTGGTAGCTAATGAATTGCTTACACATGATCTTGCTACACATGTTGCTATTAACCCGGTTGTTAAGTGTGATAGTGCTACTTCTTGTGAGGACTTGCTTGATGATGTTGCTAGTGAGCAAAAGGCTAAGTGCAAGGGCAAGAAGGTAGTTGAAGCCGACAAGTATGATGACTATGTGAAGATGAGGGAAGAGAACTCAAAGCTCAAGGAAGAGCTAATCAACCTCAAGGCAAACAAACCCTTCACCATCAAGTCGGCCAAGGATGATGAGAAGGAAGCTACCACCTTGATCAACACACTTAAGGAAGAAAATGCAAAGCTCAAGAATGAGAAGATCAAGCTAGAAAGTGGCTTGGAGAAGTTCACCAAGGGCCACAACCTTCAAAGTGAGCTCTTGATGAACACCATGATGAAGAATGACAAGATGGGCATTGGGTTCAAGGAGAACCAAGTGATGAAGGCCAAGGTCAAGATTGAAGCAAAGAATTACTACAAGAACAAGTACAATGGCTACAATCAAGACAAGCCAAAGCCCAAGCCTAGAAGATATTTTGGATGTGGACAAGTTGGTCACCTTGAGTTCCAATGCAAGACACCACCTCCCAAGACCTTGCCCAAGCACGCTAGGTCATTTGCTCATGATGCTCACTTTGTCATCAACAAGGATTTCAAGGGTAGACCACTAGTAGTGTTTCTTGGTCCACCAATGAAGAACAAGCCTAGGGTTCTTTGGGTTGCTAAGGAGTTGGTTGACAAGGCAATGGGGCCCCGCACTAAGGGGGTTCCCAAACAACAAGATTAACTCCAAGTTGCTTGTGTGTAGGTAAACTACAAGACCGGTGGAAGTCAGTAGGTGATTGATAGTGGTTGCACGCAACATATGACCGGTGACCCCCGGATGTTCACCACACTTGATGAGGATTTTGCAAATCAAGACAAGATTACTTTGAGGGATAATTCAAAGGGCAAAGTTCAAGGCTTAGGCAAAGTGGCTATCTCCCAAGATCAATCAATTTTCAATGTCTTGCTAGTACAATCATTGAGCTTCAACTTGCTATCGGTTGGTCAACTTTGTGATCTCGGATTCCAATGTCTCTTCACTCCAAATGAGGTAGTAGTGACCAAGATTGAAGATTCATCCTTGATATTCAAATGGTTTCAGCACAACAATCTCTACTTAGTGGACTTCACCTCAAATGAAGCTAGTTTGCAAACTTGTCTATTCTCCAAGAATTCTTTGGGTTGGCTATGGCATAGAAGACTAGCACATGTGGGCATGTCAACCTTAAAGAAGCTTGTCAAGAAGGAGATGGTTAGAGGAATCAAGGATGTGGTGTTTGAGAAGGATAAATTGTGTAGTGCTTGTCAAGACGGCAAACAAGTGGCAAACACTCATCCAACCAAAGCTTTCATGTCTACCTCAAGAGTCCTAGAGTTGCTACACATGGATCTATTTGACCCTACCACCTATGCTAGTCTTGGAGGCAATCTCTATTGCTTAGTGGTAGTGGATGACTACTCTCGGTACACTTGGGTATTCTTTCTTCAAGACAAGGGAGAGACAACTGCCATATTCAAGAAGTTTGCTACAAGATGTCACACCCGGTTTTCCGAAGAATACCGAATGCTAACCATATGTGTGCCCAGGATGTCCACACGCCACATATAGTAACAAAATGGAGATTATCAAAGACAATGCTTTATTATATATCGAAACATAGCTACAAAAAGACTTACATCTATATCAAAGCATCGTAGAAACTATTCTTAGACTTCTGTCTTTGGGTCTCCATACTCCACAGGGACGGTTGACTGGGGGAGAACTCGCCTAGCTCTCTTGGAACTCCAAAAGAAACTCTTCACTTGAAACACCATCTAGTACCCATCTGAGATTTTTATACAAAGGTGGTGACAACAAGCGTCAGCTCACCATGCTCAGCAAGTATATCTATGGGGATGCAAGCTCAAAAGGCTGACTCTAGTTTAAGCGATAAACAATTTTAGTTGGTCAAGTTTTATTAATACATAACATATAAAAACATAGGTTTAACCCCATTCCCATGATTAAGCAGGTAGCATCAATATTCCATATCATCATCATCATCTCCATTTGTAAAAACAGGTAATATAATTGGAAAGATCCAGACCGCTCATATCCATGAGCACGGCTATCATGATAGATTTTAGAACTCTGCAGAGTTTGTACAACTTTACCCTTGAGTCGTGTTACCCCTTTGCATGAGATTGCAAGCCTCTTACCTCACTACCAAGGTAAGCCGGTAGGGTTCACTACGAAGTCTTACACCAGCCACTCTAACAAGTTAGTAGCCACGCGAATGGGGCCCCCCTTCGAGGCGGCTCTCTAAAAAGACCGCAGCCTCCAAGGCACATCAAGATAGGCAAGAGAACCATTCTTAACTTGAAGCGCCCCTCTGTGCTACGAGTTTGTAACTACTAACAAGCTAGAGAAAACTAGCTTTACGACTAAGATCAGAGCCATGTAATCCTCAAGGTTGTACTGACTTCCTGGGTTGTCTATCCCAAATACAAACCTTATAGAGAGGTACTGGAGCATATGGGAATAAAAAGCATCTCCAGCCCCCTCCTTGTCATGTTTTAGTAAAAACATTATCATTTCAGTCATGAGTCCATCCTTCCATTATCCAAGTTTCATAACGTAAAGTTGAGTGTAGCATAGCTATACAAATAAACCCCCCCATAGGTAACAAGGATGTGTGGTACAAGTATTTCCTGAGATAACACTAGGGTTTGAGTAAAATAGACACATGCATATGAATTACAAGTGAATTGAGTTTGCTAGGTAACAAGAAACCATAGGCTATACTTGCCTCCAAAAGCTTTCCAAACTCTTGAACTTTTCCTTCTGCTAGATCATCCTTGCATAGTTCCACTTCTAACGACGGAAAACAACTTGAACAAGCATCACATTTGAACCTAAGAACAAAACACCAAGCATTAAAACAAGACATAAAGGTTTTGAAAAGGTAGGGCTTGTACTACTAACGTATGAGCGCAAAAACCAAAATGGGAGCCACGATCAAAAGATGTGAGAATTGGAAGATACACATGGAAATGATTGGATTCGAATAATCAAGATGGAGTTTGGACTAGCATAAACATATCCATCAGAACAAAAAGGATTGGATATGTAAATATGTACTTTGGAACATATCATGATCAAACAATGCAATAAGGTGGATGATAGATCAAAGGGAAACACGATTGTAGTGATTTGTGAATCGGTTGAGCGTAACCGGTGGCGGATAGCGGCGGTATGATGATCAATTGCAAGGTTATAAAAGATACAGAAGGTGATGCATTATTTGTGGTTGCTAGGTACTGTATGAATCATGTGGTGACAAAAGGATGTGATGTTGCAACCATCGGATAGCTAGGGAACAAGATTACAAAATTACATTGTTCAATTGTTGGCATGACAAGAGCAATTGCATGGTGATGTTTATAACTCCAATATTGTAGTTCATATGACAAAGTCAACTTGAAGATATGTTTACAAGTATATCATATATATTGTGGTTGAATGGCTTGACCACCGTAGCGGTGAATCAACGGGAACGCTCATGCCAACAGGCATCAGCACGACTGCAGGACAGCAGGACAGTAAGCACAAGATAGGAACATAAATCTTTCTCATTTAATCCTATGACCTTGAAAATTTGTAGAGACATGTTAAAGTATATATAAGATATTGTAGCCAAAGGGTGCATCCATGGGGTCAATGGATCAACGGGAACGCGATTGACAAAAACAGGGTGGTCTGCTGTTGGACAGCAGGCGTAACAGAGACATCAAACACTATATCTCAGTCATATGGGATTGCATAGCCAAACAAATTGGTGGTATAATGTGCAGGGATGTTATGAACATGTAAAAAAAAGAGATTCGTGATTTGGATAGTGGATTGGTAGGGAACACCAAAACAACTCAGTGCTGCAAAACTGTCCAAACAGCAGGAACATCGGCACGGGAATGATCATATATTGAATTTCACAAGTACTATGACCAAACCAATTTACAGAGGCGTGTTAAAGGATTTAAACAACAACTCCACCAAAGGGTTTCTTCACTGGAGTCACGAAACAGCGGGGAACGCCAAATCCCTCAACAACAGCAATTTTGTCCTTGTTGACAGCAACACCTACAACAGGTAAACATCGCGGGGGATCAATCAAATGTCATCCAAGGTGCATGAATTTCATAGGGGAACATGAAAACAGTATGGGGAAGATGATGGAGTGTTCTCACCATGGGGAAGTGAGAGGAGGACCAAGGGGATGCGCTGCCACGGCCGGGGACGACGATTCGGTGCGGTGGAGCGCCGTTCTTGTGTTCCGGTTGATTGGGGACGCCATGGGGGAGGAGGAGGAGGTGCTGGGGTGTCTCCCTTCTGTTCTTGGCATGGGAGAGGAAGGGGGAGGCGTGGGAAACTAAAGGGGCGGCGTGAGGTGGTTGGGAGATAAAGGGGTAAGGTTGGGAGGTGAAGGGGTGGGAGGCAAAGGGTCATGAGTTGATATTATCCTTGCCTTTTGATTATTTTTGTGCAAAAAGGAGAGGGGCCTAGGGGGTTGACGTGGGAGAGGGGAGAGGAAGATTTAGAGGTCTGGTTGGGCTTGGTCTTGGTCCACAAGGAAGAGGAGGATGGTTGGGCTTTGATCCGAGGCGAGAGCAAATACAAGATTTGGACCGGGTTTGGCCCGAAGCGATGTTGGAAGGTGGAAATATTTGGACTTGAACCATTAGCATAAGAGAGATATATAGGGTATGTTTTACTAATGGACTAAGCATATGAAGTTCTCCCAAGACAAGAGAAGATGGAAGGCAAGATGTTGGGCTCGGCCCGATAAATTCTCAGAAAGACCAGATTAGGGTTTTGCGGAAAACTTAGATCAAAAGGTGGGATCGAGGTCATATAGTTTTCAAGGATGGTTCAAAAACAAGTTGACTTTGATTAAGAGGAGAAAAGACGGTGAGGAAAGATCATCCCATGTGGATGTTGCCCAAGGCAAAGAAAACACAAAAGTTAGAATTGAGATTAACATTAATACGAGACATGTGATTGATTTGACATGAACAAAGTGATGGTGGCATTGAGAGAGAGAGGTACGATGATTGGTCATATAGCATAGACTTGATATTTGGATAAGTCTTAACAAAAAATAATTAGGAGATCAAATATAAGGAAGATAAAGAAAAGATAAAAAGAGAGCAAAACAAGATATGACTAGAGAGAGTTTTGACAACATGGCAGATAGAAGATCCATCAAGGTTTTTGGAACAAGGATCAAGGTATATGGTTTCCAAGGACTTCACCAAGGATTTGGAGGTCATGAAAACTTGTTCAAAGATCAAGTGAGGTTTTGTTTTAGTTCAAACCCTAGGCGCATTTGAAAACTTTAAATTCATTTTTCATACATAAACACTATGCAAAGACATGAAATGCATCAAACCATTAAATTAGATTCTTAAAACTTTTTGGAAACTCACATTTTTCCACTATTTAAATTATCAACAACTAAATAAATGTTGGAAAATTTTAGTAAATATTGAAATCATTAATTGTCTTTTATGTTTTCTAAGGCACATCCCAAAATAGAAATTTTGGGGTGTGACACAAGAGCTCAAAATGAATTTGATGTGAAGATCAAGAAGATTAGAAGTGACAATGGCACCGAGTTTATGAACACAAAGATTGAAGATTATTGTGATGAAGTAGGGATCAAGCATGAGGTATCTGCCACATATACTCCACAACAAAATGGCGTTGTAAAGAGGAAGAACCAGATGCTCATAACTCTAGCAAGGTCTATGCTTGATGAGTACAACACTCCGGAGAAGTTTTGGGCGGAGGCAATCAACACCGCTTGCTATGCGGCAAACCGTCTCTTCGTCCAAAGGCTATTGAAGAAGACCCCCTATGAGCTTGTCAATGGGAAGAAGCCGGATATATCATTCTTCTAGGTGTTTGGTTGCAAAGTGTACATCTACAAGAAGCACCAACATTTGGGTAAATTCCAACGGCGGTGTGACATTGGTTTCCTTGTTGGATATTCGCTTAAATCCAAGGAATACCATGTATTTAACAAAGTCAACGGCTTAGTTGAAGAAACGTATGACTTGGAGTTTGATGAAACTAATGGCTCCCAAGGAGCGCTTGAGGATTGTGATGTAGGTGATGAACCATTGAGGGAGGCAATGAAGAACATGCCAATTGGTGCTATCAACCCGCAAGAGGTGGAAGAAGTAGAAGACAATGGAAATCAAGATCCTTCTCCACCTCGCACGCCTCAAGTTGATGAAGAAGAACAAGTGAGGGATGCTCAAGAAGATACTCACATCCCTCAAGATCAAGCCGAGGCCGAAGCAAGCAATGTTGAAGCACCGCAACCTCCTCCCCAAGTGATCAATAGAAGATCTACACCTATGCTTCAAGCACATCCTCAAGATCTCATCATAGGGAGTCCATCAAAGGGAGTTATGACTTGCTCTACACTTGCATCTTATGTTGAACATCACTCCTTTGTGTCTTTTGTTGAGCCTACTTGTGTAGAACAAGCACTTGCGGATCCGGATTGGGTGAATGCCATGCATGAAGAACTCAACAACTTCACCCGGAACCAAGTGTGGACACTATAAGAAATACCAAAGGATGCAAGAATCATTGGCACCAAGTGGGTGTTTAGGAACAAGCAAGATGATCAAGGCGTGGTTGTGAGGAACAAAGCAAGATTGGTGGCAAAGGGGTTCTCTCAAGTAGAAGGACTTGATTTTGGAGAGACCTTTGCCCCGGTTGCAAGACTTGAAGCCATCCGTATCCTTTTGGCGTATGCTTCACATCACAAAATGAAACTATTTTAAATGGATGTGAAGAGCACCTTCTTAAATGGTTTCATCAATGAACTTGTCTATGTCTCACAATCTCCCGGGTTTGAAGACCCAAACTTGTCTAATCATGTGTATAGGTTGTCCAAGGCGCTCTACGGATTAAAGCAAGCTCAAAGAGCTTGGTATGAGTGGCTAAGGGACTTCCTACTCAAGAAGGGCTTCAAGATCGAGATCGTCGACACAACACTATTCACCAAGAAGCTTAATGGAGAGATCTTTGTTTGCCAAGTATATGTCGATGACATTATATTTGGGTCAACAAACCAAGATCATTGCAAGGAGTTTGGTGACTTGATGTCCAAGGAGTTTGAGATGTCAATGATTGGCGAGCTAACCTTCTTCCTTGGATTTCAAGTGAAGCAAATGAGAGAAGGGACCTTCATCTCTCAAGAGAAGTACACTCATGATCCACTTAAGAAGTTCAAGATGGAGGATTGCAAGCCAATCAAGACCCCAATGCCTACTAATGGACATCTCGACCTTGATGAGGGAGGTAAACCAATTGATCAAACTCTCTATCGTTCTATGATCGGTAGTTTACTTTACCTCACCGCATCTAGGCCGGATATCATGTTTAGTGTGTGTATGTGTGCTAGGTTTCAAGCAAGCCCTAAGGAATCGCATCTATGTGCGGTTAAAAGAATCCTTAGGTACATAAGGCACACCCCTAGCATGGGTCTTTGGTATCCCAAAGGAGCTTCCTTCCAACTAGTTGGCTATTCCGATTCGGATTATGCCGGTTGTAAGGTTGATAGGAAGACTACCTCCGGCGGGTGCCACATGCTAGGAAGATCACTTGTTTCTTGGTCATCTAAGAAGCAAAACAATGTGGCATTGTCTACGGCCGAGGCGGAATACATTTCCATGGGAGCAAGTTGTGCACAAATCTTATACATGACCCAAACACTTCTTGATTACAGCGTTGTTTTAAAAGATGTTCCACTTTTGTGTGATAATGAAAGCGCCGTAAAGCTTGCTAACAACCCGGTTCAACACTCTCGCACCAACCACATTGATATTCGCCATCACTTTCTTAGAGATCATGTGGCTAGGAAAGACATCACACTAGTTGGAGTTAAGAGCGAAGAGCAATTGGCGGATATCTTCACTAAACCACTCGATGGAACAACCTTTTGTAGGTTGAGAAGCGAGTTAAATGTGCTTGATCACTCAAACTTCACTAAAAAATGAGATTGTGTGAACCTTGCATTCATATGTAAAATAACATGTTTAATTTAGTAATGCACATAGGCTTGGCTAACGCGGTTAAGATAACCGCCCTCCAAGCGTGTGACAAAGCTTAACCGCGGTTCAAACTTGCAAGCAACCTAGATTCAAATTCTGTTTTGCATAGCATATGCATGTGTGTTGCTTCTTGCTTTCTTTTTGGTTAAGTTTGATCATTCTCTAGGTTCGTCACTTAGGGGGAGCATTCAAAGCTCTAGCTGTAGCTAATACCCCTCTTGTGCCCCTATGGTGATCCTTGGAGCTTTATTGAACTATTTTGATATGAAAACTAATTCTAGCCTATGGCAAACTATTTCTACAATTGAGGGTTTGAGAGATGCTTCTTATGCCAAGTACAACAAGTGTTTCTTTCTCCTCTTTTGTGTTGGTACTTGGCTAAGAGAAAAGATTGGAGAGAAAAATAGGAAAATTCAAAGCAAATCAAGCTCTGGACTACCCTCCGGGCCACCCTGCTTGGTCCGACGCCCCCTGGTCCGAAGCCTGGGAGTCCCCTGCGTAAATTCTTCTAATACACAGAGTCTCGTCGGACCACCCGTCCGACGGTTCTCCGGACCAATCCCCAATGGTCTGGTGCTCCAGTCAGCGCTAAACAGTCTAGTCAACAGACCTCCGAACTACTTTCTTTGGTCCGACGATCTGTCCGGTGCTCCAGTCCGAAGCATGGGTGCTCCCTGCGTGAATCTGATATTTTCCAAACTCCGTCAAACCAACCACCAGACTATGCATAGTAGTCCGACGCTCAGAAATTTCGCGCATAACTCCTCGCGTTGAGTTCTGTTCTGGCAGTTCCTTTTTCATCCGCCGTCCGTACGCCGCGTCGCCGTTCCGCCCTAGCTCCGCCGCTCGCCCACGCAGTACCCCTCACCGCACTCGCGCCGCCAGTGATCCTCTCCGAAGCGCCGCCACCACCCTGCTCTGCTCTCCCCCTCGCCCAGCAGAGCAGTCGCAGTTTCACTCAGCTCCACCAGAGCAGCGTCGCGCCGCCGCCGCACCAAGCTCGTCGTCGAGGAACTCCTTCGCCGGCGACCAAGCACCCTCCCTTCTCCACATTGCCACCCTGCCCAAGCTCCTGCCAAGCCAGGGTATCCCCCTGTCCAGACCCCCCTTTGGGTTTCCAATAACCTAGGGTTGGAATTTCTTCGCCGTTTCGTCTCGTCATTTCATCGATTCGACTGTCATCGACTTTGATTCTTCGTCTAGGGTATGGTTATGATCCTCGATTTCGCGTTTTGTCGAGTCTCGAATTATGTCATGTCCTAGGTCTAATCCTTGTTGTTTACTTCGATCAATTCAATTCCAATCCACTAAATCAGCTTGTCAATTGTATTTCTCAGTTGATGAATCATCCTTGTGGCGTGTGGTTTGGAGCTTGATGTGCTTTGATTAGATACGCTCGCTTACCTCAGGTACCATGGCAATATTTCATTCTATTCTTATCTAGATGCTTGCTTCCATACGGTATCTCATCTCTAGCGATTATATATGCTTATGTATTTCTATCTAAATCTTTCTAGCAGCAGTCGTGGCAGTTAAAACTTGGGGCAAAGATCACGAGTATGGATTGAGGCAAAGCCTCAAGAGGTTCAGTCCAGTGGCTTGGCATAACCCTCTATCAGAGATTATTTGATTGTCAGTGATTGTTTTTGATAGTTGGCAGAATTCAGTGGTTTCTGGCAGTGTTTCTTGGCAGTGATTCTTGATAGTTGAGCAGTGGTTCTCTCTTGTTGATCAGCTATGGTTTGTGGTACTCGTGCTAGTGTTGGCTCAGGTGGTGATGATACACCTCCCCCTCAGCGCCCTTCCAAGGATAAGGGGAAGGCAAAGCTTGTTGAGAAGCCAAAGAAGAAGAAGTGAAAGCTTATAGAGGCAGAGAAGGCTGAGGCAGTTGCAGATGTTGCGGACCGCACAAAGCGAGGTGGTCGTCGAGGTTTAGTTTGACTTGGCACCCCTCCGCGGGTTCTTCCTACTTCTCCAGCTCAGTCAGAGTCAGAGACAGTACCAGCAGAGGAGCCAGAGCTTGTCACCGAGGCTCTTGGAGTGTCGTTGGCACCTCTTCCCTGGGGGTGTGTCACTCGCTCTCAGGCTGCTCAGTCTACGCCGACACGTGGTGACAGTGCACCTCAGGGCACCTCAGCAGCTCCTACTTCATCTTCAGCTTCTGTTCACCTTGATCTGAGGGATCTTACATCGAAGCAGGTGAAGAAGCTTTGTTTCGTCAAGCTTGAGAAGTGGTGCCCGGATCAGTGTTACCCCAGAGCTTCCCCAAGGTGGCACACACCTCTCATGGAGGACTTCTACAGGGCAGCCCAGCTTTCATGTATTCAGATCCGACCTCACAGGGTTTGCTCCTTGGAGAGCATTGTGGAGTTAGCTGGAGAGGAGATCCGCCCCTACCTCATGTATCTCCCGGGACTCACCGACCTCCTTGGTCGTTCTGGGAACTACATTGAGCGATGGGTGCGGGAGTTCTATGCCTCAGTATGGATTGAGCCATGTCACCGGTATATTCAGTACACCTTCAGAGGCGAGCATCACAGGCTCTACTTGACTCAGCTCAGAGAGGTACTTCACCTGACTGCCTCAGACTACTGTCTACATGTGGATGTTTACCCGAGTCTGTGTTTGCCCCGCTGAGCTCGCGGTGGGCGTACCCCATCAGTCGAGTCAGTGGCACCACTCTTCAGGCCACCCTTCTCAGAGGGTTCACGACGTACACCGGCCGAGCTCCGTCCTGCTATTCATCGTCTGAACGATGTTCTTCGATGGACCTTGCTGCCTCGCACTGGCTACAAGGAGGGGTTGACCAACATGTAGCAGTTTTTGCTTTGGGCTCTCATCTCTCAGACACCCTTCGATGTGGCAGACTTCATTGTGTCAGAGATTGAGGACGTGGTTGCAGATGGGATCCGAGCTCGCCGTCAGATGCCATATGCTCATTGGATCAGCTCTATCCTTGCTTTGCAACTAGGCGACTCTACTCCTGGACTTCGTGATCTTCTTGATCAGTCACCGACAGTGTTCCCTGAGTACAAGATTCTCTCTACTATGGACAGTCGGTTCGGCGACCGTGTGCTTCGACAGGTCCGACTTAGGACAGCACCTGCTGACATGGCTGATGTTGATGCACAAGATAATGAGATTAGAGGTGTTGAGCAATAGGAGCTCCATGAGTTGGAGACTCAGGGGGGCTGAGGACACAACAGTTGACACCTCCTCGGACAGCTCAGACGCTGACTTCCAGCTTGTTCCCACTATGCCCCCACGGGCTCACAATACTGAGGCTGGTGGTTCTAGTTCCACCTCTGAGACCTTGATGCTGAAGATTCTTGACCGCATTCAGGAGCAGTAGGGTTCTCTAGTCACTGCAGTCACCCAGGTCCAGCAGAGACAGGATGAGCTGCAGAGGCAGACTCAGGATCGACACTTTGAGATGCAGCAGCAGCTGCTAGCTATGCAGTTAGAGTCTCAGCGCCTCCAGATCCAGGCTCAGCAGATCTAGCAGCAGAACATGGCCTTCATGGACCATATAATAAAGTGGACTGGTGCTCCTCCACTTGAGTTCCCTGCAGTGCCTCAGATCCAGATGATGTGTCAGACCCAACCATCCCAATCAGCAGGCCCCTCAGCGGCCCAGTTTCCAGCTCTTGGCCCCATTGTGGGCTCTCAGCAAACAACAGGCCCTTCAGTGGCCCCGTTAGTGTCAGCCGGACCTTCTGTCACTCCCACCCCAGCCGTATAGTCCAGTGGACTTCAGGGTGTCGGTGTGACTACCCCGTTCCAGTCACCGGTGACACAGGTCACCCAGTGGTTGGATTCACTTGGCCCGACTCAGCAGTTCACACCTCTCACCATCGGGTTCACTTCGATGACCGCTACTATGGGTTTGACTGCTCGAGATCTTTCAGCGTCGTTCAGCGACATCACAGGGCAGCCGTCCCCCATTGGTTAGCAGATAGCAGCCAAGATTGAGGAAGAGCTTGTTACACAGATAGTTGGTCAGCACCGTTCCTCAGTTGCTTCGTCAGAGGCTACTCACGACAATCGTGCCCCAGCAGTGTCTACTCCACCCGGTGCTATTGTGACGGATGCCACAGCTGTTACTTCTACTCCAGTTCAGCCTGAGCAGCCATCGGTCCCAGAGACTCCAGTTGAGTCAGTGCCTGAGGCACAACCGGCCACCGCAGCTCCAGAGGCACCAGCAGAGACAGTGGCAGTCGATCCTACTCCTACCCCTGCCACAACTTCAGCTCCAGTTACTTAAGTGGTAGCTCCCGCAGACCCAGCAGCTCCAGACTCAGTTGGTGAGGAAACAGACAGCGACGACGACCTTTCTGAGTTTCATCGACTTGATCGTGACCAGGCCACTGTTGCTGCTTCTCCGCCACCTCTCGACGCTTAGCTTTTAGGTGTTTCGACGCCAAAGGGGGAGAGTGGGTCAAGTTTGCTAGCTTCAGGGCGAGTTAGCGGGTTTTGGTTCTTTTGATGTGTATTTACTCTCTAGCATCATGCATCTCGTTTACCGTCTTTCATGCATTGTATTATATGTGTGTGATGTTTGAGACTTGATGGTTGTGTGACATGTGTGTGAACCTCTTTTATATATATCATGTTACTTGGTTATGCTATTGCTTCCGCGCTAATCTCTAATCTTTTAGCTAGCATATCCTTTTGAAATCAAGTATTATCCTCAATTCATATCTTTTGTTCTTGTCATGGCTTGAATGGTCTAGGCATGTTTATGTCTTTCTCATCACTAACCCATGCCTATCTCATGTCAAGTCATATTTTCTCTTATCAAAATTCACTCATATTCTATACTCGAGATTGTATTGTCGTCAATCACCTAAAAGGGGGAGATTGAAGAATCATGGTCCCTTGTGTTTAGGCGATTAACGACAATGCTAGGTCACTATGACTAACGTGTGTTTTGCAGAGGCAAAGTCATTAGAGTTAGGTCATATGTGATGCTAGATGAATGGGCTTAATGGGTATTCATGCACCCAAGATGGAAATCGTTTCGGTTTCAAAGGATGGTGATACAAGTTGAAGACTAGGCTAGTCCTTAGTGCCATAAGGTTGAGAAGGGCACTAAGTATAGCTAGGACTTTGTTTTTCCTTTGACCGTACTATTAAGGGGGGTATGAGGTTAGTAGCTTGACCTAGGAGAGTTTGGGAATATTGATGTATGCACATTTGTCACAACTAGTCCTAGAGACCCTACTAAAAGCCCTTGAGATGGTAGGAGCAAAACCCCTTCAAGAGACTTCGTGAAAAGAGTTGAAATAGGGGGAGAAAAGAGCTCTGGACTAGTTTGTCTAAGAGGCGTCAGACCATTGGAGGTGGTCCGACGGTCCTTGACTTAGGCATAAGTTCAGAGACAAGTGCTTCGGACCACCTGTCTGGAAGGCGTCAGACCAATGGTGAATGGTCCGATGGCCCTTGTCAGAGAAAGAGAGCAAGAGAGTAAGCTCCGGACTAGTCCGACGGTGGAGTCCGACGGCTAGTCCGACGCTTCGCGGCTAAGTGAAGTTTTCACTCAGTACGCACCCTGGCTCCGGACCAGAGCGTCGGACCAGGGCTCCAGACCAAGGAGAGTGGTTCGGAGGTTCGAGAATGAGAACGAGTTTTCACTCAGTGAGCACCCTAGCTCCGGACTAGAGCGTCAGACCAGGGCTTCGGACTATTCAGAGTAGTCCGGAGGTTCCTGTTTCAGTTGAGGCTTGAACCGAGAGTGAGCGCCGGACCAGTGTGCATGGTCCCGTGGTGTGGGCTCCGGACTAGTCCGATGCTTACGCAGAAAAGAGAAAAAGCAAGAAACGGCTAGTTTTAGAGGTGGGGACTATTTATAGTTGCCCATTTCGTCCAAGTGAGCCCTCTTGGCCATTGTTACACCTGGAGGAACCTAGAGAGAGTTCTTGGAGAGCCAAGTGCCTAGTGAGGGAGAGATTTGAGAGAATCCATCTTGTTCTTCCCTCCTAGAGTGATTAGGAGTGACAAGTGTGCATCCATCCACCTTCCTAACCTTGAGTTGGTCAAGTGAAGGTCTTGTGCTTGTTACTCTTGGTGTTCGACAACACCTAGACGGTTTGGTGGTGATGGGAGGAAGGTGATCACCGGAAGATTGTTGGCGGCCGTTCTCCAAGCTTCTATGATCGGTTGTGGGCGATTCACCGAGCCGGAGTGGCGAAGAATCAGCCCGTAAAGAGCACTCATCCCTTGCGAGGGATTGAGGGTGAGATACCTTGCGAGGTGCTCCAACGAGGACTAGGGGGAGTGTCGACTCCTCGATACCTCGGAAAAACATCGCCATGTCACCATTTCTCTATCCCGAGCTCTTTACATTCCGCATTTACTTTCCGTAGTGTTCTTTGCTTTCCACTAGAATTGCTTAGGCGTTGTTTTTCAATTCTATGAACTGCTACCGCTTTCTAGCTAGGACACACGGTCGTTAGGCACTAGGGGGTGATTGGAATTTGATAGGTTTTCATATTTGCTTTAGAAATCAAAATCAAGCCCAATTCACCCCCTCTTGATCCTTTCTGACCCTCCTCGATGGCCACTTCAGGGATAAGTTCCTATGGAGAGGTACTAAAGCGTAAAAACCCATGCTTTAGCCCCCTTTAGCATGTTGCTAAAAAGCATGATTTTACTTGTTGCATAAGTCCATTAATCATATTAAAACATTAGTATAAGCATAGCAACATCTAGCTATAATGCACAATCTACCCCATAAGTAACAAGGTATAAGGATCAAGACAACTAGGTAAAATTACATAAGGGTTTAACATTTTGGACACATGCATATGAATAAGTGATTATAGAGTAACATAGGTGCAAGGGGGCCTTTATTACACTTGCCTTCCTTAAAGTTCTCCTACTGGTCCTACTGGTCACCAAAGTAGTGGTCTTCAAACTCTACTTTCTCACCCTCTTTAAACATCAAGCAAACACCATACAAGCATTCCAATACAATCATCACATGCAAACAAATGGAGTTTAATTAGAATAGTACACCAGACAGTATGAACAGAGGATAAAAAACTTTTTAAAACTATTCTACGTCATGTATGCGAAATTTACTCAAATAGGATTTAAAATGAGTAAGTTATGCATAAAATAAAGTTGGATGTCAATTTTGTAAATAAACAAAACTCATGTTTGAATTAAAACTAATTAAATCTGTTTTAAAATGGTGTGTGGACTGTGGGTACTATTTTCTAAAACACATGGGTCAAAACAGAAGAAAATAGGACTTAGATTAATTGAATTTTAGCTAGAATGGAGTACGAGTTGATTTCTAGAAAAAGCAGGGGTTAAAGCACAAAATCACATGGCGTGTCGAGGCTGACCGAGTCGTCGCTGACTCAGCCACCACGCGGCGTGTGCAGGTTGGTGCGGTGCACCACGCGTGCGCGTGGGTGCGCTGACGTGCACATGGACACGGTGGACCGATCTCATAACCCCGAAGGGGTATCTAATCCAAGTCGTTCGGAGTAGATCCAATGGTGTAGATCAAAGAGGATTTCTCACCCTTGACAAACAGTGGCGCTGGCGATGACGCCATTAGCGTTGGCGACCTGAGTTCGCCAGAGGACACCAGAATGGTGACCCCAACCACAAGGCGATCAACCGAGTACACGAGAATGATGTGCAGGTTCACGCGACCACAGTGGGGTACAAACACTAATAGAAAAACCGTTTTTACTGGTGCCCCAAAAAAATAGCACAATCGGTTTCAGTTATCAGCCGTCTGTACTGAAAAAACGGTTCCGAACCGCCTGTAGAAATTGATTTCTACATGCGGTTTACTTAAGAAATCCGCCTGTAGAAATGGGACACGGTTCGTTAAGACAACCGCCACTAGAAATCGACCTCGGATTTTTTTACTTTTGTAAACGACCTTGGATGGAAAACTTTTCTACATGAAAGTTGTAGATCTCGAAAAGTTATGAAACTTTGTAGTTGACAACTTTTTCATTTGAAATCATCTTGTCATCGAAAAATACGTTCGAATATGTCAAATTTGAAATTCAAAATTTTGTAAATGACCTCCGATAGAAAAAATTTCTACATCAAAGTTGTAGATCTCGAAAAGTTATGAAACTTTGTAGTTGGCAACTTTTTCATTTGAATTCATCTTGTCATCTAAAAATACATTCTAATGTGTCAAATTTGAAATTTAAAATTTTGTAAATGACCTCGGATGGAAAAACTTGCTACATGAAAGTTGTAGATCTCAAAAAGTTATGAAACTTTGTAGTTGGTAACTTTTTGATTTGAAATCATCTTGTCATCGAAAAATACGTTCTAATGTGTCAAATTTAAAATTCAAATTTTTGTAAACGACCTCGGATGGAAAAACTTTGTACATAAAAGTTGTAGATCTCAAAAAGTTATAAAACTTTGTAGTTGAAAACTTTTTCATTTAAATTCGTTTAGTGGCTAAAACAATCAATTTACACTCGGTTCAGTGTAGAATATGAAAAACTAAAACGGAATCTAGACATAAGTGACATATGAGTGGAGTGGTAGAGGAGTTAACACGCGAAGCAGAGGTTTCTGGTTCGAATCACCGCGAGCGCAGAATAGGTGGGGGTTGTGTTTTTTTTTCTATTTTACAAACGCGATTTTCGGACAGTCATTTCTACCAGGCGGTTCATAAAAACCGTCAGTAGAAATGATCGATTTCTACTGGCCCCCAGCCCTGGCGGTTCGAAAAAACGTCTGTACAAATGGCTTCCGTACCGCCAGTGAAGGCACTTTTTGTACTAGTGAAAGGGACGGGATTTGCTCGCCGGAGCAAGGTGCCCACGGTGTCGCCATGGCCGTTGAGCTCGGTGCTCCACAAATCGGTAGTTCTGGTTGCTAATTGGACAAAGGGAGCTAGGACAAGGAGCTGGGTCGAGGAGCTGGGCCGAGCTATGACCCAAGATTAAGGGGGAGTGTGGGAGAGAGGGAAGGGAAACACCGAGCTAGAATCCGAGTTGGTCCGAATGTGTTTTTTTTTTCTATTTTACAAACGCGATTTTCGGACAGTCATTTCTACCAGGCGGTTCATAAAAACCGTCAGTAGAAATGATCGATTTCTACTGGCCCCCAGCCCTGGCGGTTCGAAAAAACGTATGTACAAATGGCTTCCGTACCGCCAGTGAAGGCACTTTTTGTACTAGTGAAAGGGACGGGATTTGCTCGCCGGAGCAAGGTGCCCACGGTGTCGCCATGGCCGTTGAGCTCGGTGCTCCACAAATCGGTAGTTCTGGTTGCTAATTGGACAAAGGGGCGCTAGGACAAGGAGCTGGGTCGAGGAGCTGGGCCGAGCTATGACCCAAGATTAAGGGGGAGTGTGGGAGAGAGGGAAGGGAAACACCGAGCTAGAATCCGAGTTGGTCCGAAATGGAGGACGGGAAAGAAAATAAAAGAAAACCCTTTTTAAAATTCAAATCAAATTTGAATTCCACCTCTCAAAAGCTCGTAACTTTATACAAAACCGGATGATTTTTCCAAGTTTTAAAACATTAGGAGGATATATTAGAAATTATTGGAGAAAATTTTTTTTCTCATCTACTCAAAAACCAAGAATTAGGGGCTGTTTGGGACTACTCCGCTCCACGTTTTTCAGCTCTGCTCCACGTCTTTTAGCCAAACGGTTTCAGTTCTACGCACTCAGCTTCAGAAAAAAAGGTGAAGTTGTGAGAGCACCTAAAGAGGTGCTCCACAAACTTCAGTTTTTTGTGGAGCTGCTCTACAGTGAAGTTTATGGAGCAAAGTTTGTAGAGCAGTCCCAAACACGCTCTTAAAGAGATATTTAGGAGAAAGCTGGAGGCGTCCATGAAACTGAAATACGGTCCCGGTGGATCATTAATTCATTAGGTTGGAAAAATATTTTTGGAACATAGTTGATATTATCGTTTTAAATAGGGGCTTAGGTGAAAATGGCACGACCTAGAAGTTTATGAAGTGTCGAAAAAAATATCTAAACTACTCCTAGTCCTAGTATAAAGTGAGAGTAGCGGGCTGAACCAAGGAACCCAAGCAACCCAATCCAGACAAGCAAGGAATCCCCAATGGCTCGTCGCGTTCTCCTCCTCCTCTCTTTCGCGGCGGCCGCCGCGGTAGCAGCCGCCGTCGACGCGGAGGACCCGCTGATCCGGCAGGTGGTTCCCAGCGGAGATGACAACGACCTGGAGCTGAACGCGCAGTCCCACTTCCTGAGGTTCGTGCAGCGGTTCGGCAAGTCCTACAAGGACGCCGACGAGCACGCGTACCGGCTGTCCGTCTTCAAGGCCAACCTGCGCCGCGCGCGCCGGCACCAGCTGCTGGACCCGTCGGCGGAGCACGGCATCACTAAGTTCTCCGATCTGACGCCGGCCGAGTTCCGCCGGACCTACCTCGGCCTCCGTAAGTCCCGGCGCGCGATCCTCAAAGAGCTCGGGGAGTCGGCGCACGAGGCGCCTGTGCTCCCCACCGATAGCCTCCCCGAGGACTTCGACTGGAGGGACCAAGGTGCCGTCGGCCCCGTCAAGAACCAGGTCGGTTTCCACCGAATCTGGTGACCATGGATCCACAGATCGGAGACGTCCCTTTCATGGTTTCTCGATCTATTTGCTCTCTCCTCTCATCTAAATGGCTCCTGAATTTCTTTCCCTGGGCTGTTGTTTAGG